>PVHT020000286.1:1924136-2033316 GCA_004024745.2 Catagonus wagneri | reverse complement strand
CACACACACACACACAACAACAACTGACCCTTCCAAGAGGGAAAATGGATTCAATTTACTATTGTTGGCCACTGGAAGCAGTTGAGAATGGAGAGAAGCTAAGCAGAAAGTACCCTTTTTGCATCTTGAAGATTCTGTTCCCTCCTCCAGTTACGCCACCTCCTGCAATACTGCCCAGGGTTCTGTCTCTGGGAGGAGGGTCTGAGAAGGGGCACTGAGAGGTGGGCAGGGTTTTTTTTAACATAACATGGTCAGTGGATTTCTGTTCATGTATCCATTCGAGGAAGAAGTTTGACCAGTAATTTAAGGACAGAAAGAAAAAAAGTAGAGGTAGCTGTGGCTAAAAGAAAGGGCCAAGAGAAGACTGGCCCGAGGTAGCCCAGTTCCTGCTTCTGCTCACAGCTTCTTGCTTGGTTTGCTGTGCCTGCTCATTTGGATTCAGCTCTCTTCGGGGCGGCTGCCCAAGTAACCACGCCTCGTCCCGTAGCTCCTGTCCGCTGCCTATGCTGATCCCGTAAACCCCAGGTCGGGCAGGGTGGTGGAAGGGAGAGTGAGGACCAGATGAACGGCTTCCAGCAGGCGCCCTTTGCTTTCAATCAAAATCTGTTTGGCTTTCATGATGGTCACCTAAGTGTCAAATTTAAGGGAGTTTTACCTGGAGTTTCTGGAGAGATTCTGGCCACAGCGTATGGTCCATGGCTTGGTCGCTCCAGTGCAGGCGTCCCTACAGGTCAGTCTAATGTACTACGCTACCCCCAGCAAGGTTCCACTCTCCCCTTGCTGGGGGGCCCTATTCCCTAGGAACCCATCGAATTTGGCCATCTGGGGAGACCGTGGCCCAGGGCATCGCCGGTTCTCCGGGACTGGGAGAGACCTAGCAGGGCTAACAATGCTCCAGGCTCATCTGTTGAAGCGGCAGCTTGGTCCCTTCCCCGCAGGAGCTTCCCCAGCTCCACCAGGCAACCCGTTCTGCAGCTGATAACCGGATTAGGGAGCAGAAAGGGGCAGATGAGTACCCCGAGGGGCCCTGCCTGGGAACGGGGGCTCTCTGGCCTGGCGTGGGGGCTGCCACTGTCAACACCCTAAGCCGCCGCCTCGGGCGGGGCATTTGCATGTGTGTGCCCCCTACAGTATGCCCGGAGCCACTGGGAAACGCGGGCTGTGCAGGTTCACACGGGCCAGGGCTGCACAAAGCCCGAGGCCGAGCAGCGCGGTGCCCTGGCTGGCGCGTGCGGCGCACTCGGTTGGTCCCCGAGGTAGCCAAGCGCGCCTGTGCCCAAGCTGGCGGCGGGCGGGAGCCGGCGCGGTTACCGCGCCGGCCGCCGCCTCCTCGCCGCCTCCCCAGCCTCTGAAAAACTCTTCTTTCCTGCTGGCTTTCAGGGGCAGGCTGACGGTTTGATCTCCCCTGAATGCTGTCCCCTCGTTTGAGCCTTCGATTCTGAGAAGATGCGGAGCATTGTCCGGGGTGGCGGGATGTCGGATTGATTTCGGGGGCCTTTGTGTGGACGTGGGGCTACTGAATGAAGCTGTTATGCGCGTCTGGGGCTGGCGGGCAGGCTGTCCGGCTGCAAGCTGGGCTTCCCTTTGTTGTGGGGGCCTCGTTGAGTCCGCGGAAGAGGCTCATTTCAGGGTGATTTACTACCACCCAAACACCAGCTGTCTGCTGTGTTGCTGCCTGGCCCCCTCTTGGGGGGATCCTCTCTCCTGAAACTCTCAGAGCCCTCAGTCTTTTCTTAAAATATTAGGGCTACATTCATATTCATCTGTGTCTGTGTATGCTATTACATATTTTTGTAAGTATAAATCATGCATGTACATTCTTTTCCTTTTTTTTTTTTTTTTTTTTTTTTTTTTTTTTTTTTTTTTTATAGAGGGTCCTGGCCAGAGGAGGTAGGGGCAGTTGAGAAAGCTGATGTGTCGGGAGCCACGTCCGTCACCAGGCTTCGTCCTCGGCTCTGTCCCTGTTAGTTGTGTGACTTTGGGCGCGTCACTTAATCTCTCCAGCCTCAGTTTTTCTATTGGGAAGAAGTGAGAGCGTTCTTTTTTGATTGGAAAACGACTCGATTTTTTTCTTGAAGCACTGTTCGTTGTTTTTTTTTTTTTTTTTAAAGTAATGAGAGCAAAGAGTACACCGCATCACTGTAACATTTCTACAAAGCATTGTTCAGTGAGAAATAAAGCCACAAGGAAGAGGGAGAAGTGCTAAAGGCCTTTCCGTCTTTCCAGGTGACATGCCAGGTGCAGAAGGAGCAGCATCCAGGCTGGGCCTGACCTAGGGTCTCAGAGTCAAGGGCCAGTAAGTAGGGGCCGTGATCTGTTGGAAGTGCTAAGCGGACATCAAAAAGGGGCAGAGGAGGAAGTCTTGGGCAGGGGGCGGGGGGTGGCGGTCAGGGAAAGCTCCCGGAGGAGGTGGTGCAAAATTATTTTGAAGTTCAGGGTAGTCTGTAAGAAAAAGGGCTGGGAAAGTTTTTCCAGGGAGCCTGAGCTGCCAGCATTGTGGTGGCTGTGTTTCCCCGAATAGCCGTCCCTGATCTCAAAGGCTCACGTGCACCCACCGGGGAGCAAAGAGAGGGTTCGAATGGAAGTCCAGTGTGCAGGGTGGCTCTACCGTTTCCATTTGGGTGGTTCGAAGCAGATAGCCTGTCAAGTCAGCCAGAAGGTCTTCTGCCATTTAGAAGGCAACTCTAATGGGGCAAGCGAAAATAGTGATTAAGGTTTGGTGCTTCCCAGGAACTCTGGTCAAGGTGGGAGGGAAAGCCATTTATGTTGTGCACCTGACCTCAAGGCCAGTTAGAGGTTGGGAGCTGGAAGGAAAGGCATCAGTCTGTGATGATACCCTCGTTTATGTAAAATGGGGCAAGAATTGTACAAAATCCATAGTATTGCTACTAACCTGGAACATAATAAACAGTAAATGTCATCTGTAGTGACGACGATCGCTTTTGCTTTTCTAGGTGACCGAGTGGAGTGGTTTCCTCCAGGTCGTATCCCAAAATGGGGAAAGCAGGAAAAGGGACAGATGTTGGGGGTGGAGGGTTAGGACAGGTAGGAAGAACAGGACGACAAATTTTGGCATCACTAAGCCTCACAGTGTTATCTAATGTAAGTTCTTTGGGAGCAGGGTCTGGTGAGACACTTCTTCTAGTTCCTCCCAAAGTCCAGCTCAGTGTTCACGTTCACAAGGCCCTTAACAAATGTTCCATGGACTTACAGGAGGATGTGTTTTCTGAGTCTTAACAATCAGGAGCTATTAGCTTAGAAATCGCTGTTTATCTGGCAGATATTAAAGAGTACTAATTAATGCCATACACTGGGAACACAGTGAGGAACAAGCCGGCAGGTTATCTGCCAACACAGAGATTGTGGTCTGGTGTGGCTCTAAGGATGACAGAAAAACTTCGTGCTCATATGATCCGAGAGGATTATAAATGTTGTTCCCGGGTGTCTAATCATCACCCTGGGGTAGGAGTGGGCATGCCGTGGATGCAAACGTCATCTGAGTTGTGCTGAAATAGCCTCCTGTTTTTATCTGGTGCCTGGTGGCCAAAGGCAGATCTTGACACAGTGGTTAGTCACAAGTGAGCCTTAGCTGTTGTCTAAGCTGTGCTCCCCCCCCCCCCGCCCCGCCCGGGGTTAGAGGCAGTGTGTGGGCGGGGCTTCTGCTTCCTGGTGATTCCAGGAGCAGCTCTGTGGACTCTGACCGCCTCTGCATACAGATGCTGACCTGGGCTCCTTCTCTCCCGTGCGTCCCTTGGGTAGTCTCTTCATGACAATGAGGGATTTTTGCTGTTGGTTTCTCCTTTGTGTGGGTTGACAATCTCATGAGCTTTTTAAACTTTAAATTTAGAACAGCTATAGGCTCACACTTCTGGGACTTGCTCCAGGAGGTGTTACAGCAAGTGTTAAAGTCTCAGTATCTCAGAAAAGGGAATTGAAAAGAGCCTTAGAAATTCTCGGGGGGGGGGGGGTGAAGCAAAAAAAACCCTCCTTTTACTGAGAATGAAAATAACTCTGGAGAGGAGAGGTGGTGGCCCAGGGCTCCGGGCTTGAGAATGGCGAGGAGGGGGTTTTACCCAGATATCCAGATATACTGGCCATCTAGTCCAGTATATCTGCTTTTTATGTCGTGCTTGTATGGCTGTTCGTGGGCGAGATTAAGTAAGGTAATGCCCCTCTCTGTTTCCTTCCTACTTTTCCTATGAGAAAAAGGCAGGTATTGGACTAGGTCAGCATTTTACAATACACGGTCTGGGGAACACTTATTCAGAATATTTAGAGGCCTTAGAGGCCAAAAAAGGATTCCGTGAGCAAAAATGATTGGGAAGCACCTGGTTAAACCAAACCAAACCAAACTAAACTGCTCTCCTTGCAGCGGGATATCTCAAAGTCTTTAATGTGCTTATAAGCATCATGGATCTCCAGTGTGGTTGCGTTAACGGCGTTTCCCAAATTCATTAGATCACAAGCTGATGCCTCCTAGGCCAGCTATCCCTGGACCACTCCCAACTCTTAATTCTTGCATAGAGATTGCCTCTCTGGGCCTTTGGGAAGCTGTTGCACTGATTCTTGTGCCCCGGAGGCTGGGTTGGCATACACAAGGAAAAGACTCTGGAGAAGGAAGCTTCGTGAAACACCAATTCCCTTAAGTATCACTGCCCCCACCTCCAAGAGAGAGGAAGGAAAGGAGGAAGGGCGGACCATTCCATTAAGAGGGGCGTGACTATCTTTCTCTGAGTTGGGTTAAAAGATGATCTCTTTGTTTCTTCATTTGTCAGGAATAACAAAGTTTAGAAAAGTAGGACTAGAAAGCAAAGGGCAAGAGGAAAATACACAAGAACATTTGTTGACTTTTCCAAAGGAGGAAGGGGAGCAGGGCAGGCAAAGGGGAGAGCAGAGCTTTATAGTTTTATCAGCTTTTGACTCATGGCTTTTAGAGGATGGCTCCTGATCTTGGTCAGACCTCTAGTAGCTCAGGAGTGCATGGTTTTGCAAAAGGCCGATGGAGAGCCTGGGCTCGATCCAAGTCTGTTCAAGATGCCCTCAGAAGGAAGATGGTCTGTGTGGGCACCAATTGCGTGTTCATGCTTGTACCTGAAGGAGCAATGCAGGTAAAAGGACCTGTGTCCAGAGCTCATTTGGCTTCCACCTAATTGTGTTGGTATTCCTGGATCTTGGATCCAGACGTAAAGATCAGCCTCTGATAAGCTGCTCTTGGCAACTAAGATTGTGTCTGTTATTTATTGGGCAACACAGGATGGATCATGTAACAAGACATATTTGTACACTCTGCCTGGGCATGTGAGAGGATACACAAGTAGACAGACTGATGAGAAAAGGTGTCTCCAAAGCCTGTGTTGGAACCCTCCCCCAGCTCTCCTCACCATCCGTATTCGCTCATTCTCTCTGTGACCACCAAGCCTTCCCTGTTTGTCAGCAGAGTAGTTTCCGGGGTAGTTATTATGGAGAGAAAGCGGATGTGTTTAAGGAGAACTGTCATGGTGTACATACAGAGCAGCCACGGTGGGATCTCCAAGCCTCCTGCCACTTTCCATCACCAGAAGCAACATTTCCCCCAGGGCAGGCACTTAATAATACTCAGGACCTCCTCTGCAGCACTTCTGAGATACCATCATTTAGTTCTATTCCAGGTATTACCTTCTTGGAGGAGGTAATTATAATTGGACCCATTTTATGTAAGGGAAAGTGAGGAACAAAAAACAAGTGTTACTCTGGGATTTAGAGAGAGAAATTGCAGTGGAGCCAGTGTGTTCGCTCAATTCTAAAATTTTATGATGTTGTGAAGAAATGACCTGGGAGGAGTTCCCGTCGTGGCTCAGAGGTTAACGAACCCCACTAGCATCCACGAGGATGCGGATTCAATCCCTGGCCTGGCTCAGTGGGTTAAGGATCCGGCGTTGCTGTGAGCTGTGGTTTAGGTTGCAGACGTGGCTCGGATCTGGCATTGCTGTGGCTGTGGTGTAGACCGGCAGCTACAGCTCCGATTGGACCCCTAACCTGGGAACCTCCATATGCTGTGGATGCGGCCCTAAAGGGACAAAAAAAAAAAAAAGGAAAAAAAAAGAAATGACCGAGGAGTAAGCCCCTTCTTTATCCAGCATATCCAAGTCTCTGGCTGTTCTTTGCTTATCTCATACTTTGTTCAAGAGAGAAGGAACAATTGGGGAAGCGGTTTCCTCTTTTAGCAAGAAAGGATGGAGGATCTGTGCTGTCCACAGGATCTTTGCCAGGCAAGTGAAGGAAAAGTGATATACAATGTGTGAGTCCTTTTCTGAAAAAGCTTGCAGTTTGTGGAGGAATAAGGACATACATATGAAAAGTGAAGCAGCATATATCGTCAAATCTAAAATGCCACCGACAGTGAAATAATTCCAGAGATGTTAAAAAATGGCACATTGTGCATCCTAGAATCCACGGGTTAGGGTGCTAATACAAAGGTAAACAAAAAATAAGTTGGCTATCCAGAGTTGTCATAAACTGTGTGTGTCCATTCAGCAGTGGTTTCCGCCGGTGTGCCAACAGGTGACGAGGTGGTCAAGGCGTGGCGCAGACGCCCATCGCTTTGAGCTCACAGTGAGGCAGGAGGCTTGGGTGGGAGTAGCATGGGCTAGTAAGGGAAGAATCTGTGGGTGATGTGAAGCTGGGTGAGAACTTGAAGAACAGGACAGGTTTCAGATGAGTAGAAAGGAGGGAGGTGTGGGTAAGGAATGGCCAGCTTAGGGGGTAGATTGCCAAAGAGGATTATGGAGACACTCATTTATTCATAGCAAATGAAAACATTTGAGTTTAAGCTGTCCTACTCAGCTCTTGGCTGCTATGGTAAAATACCATCGACTGGGTGGCCTAAGCAGCAGACATTTCTCTCTCACAGATCTGGAGCTGAGAAGTCCAATATCCAGGTTTTAGTGGAATCAGCTCCAGGCGAGGGCCCTCTTCATGGCCTTCTTCTCCCTGTTTACTCACATGGCAGAGAGAGAAAATCTGGTGTCTCTTCCTTTTCTTGTACGGACACTCATTCCATCAAGGGAGCTTCATGATCCCATCCTAGACAGAATTACCTCCCAAAGGCCCCATCCACAAATGTCATCACGTTGGCAGTTAGGACTCCAATGAAAGAATCTGGGTAAGACACAGACGTTCAGTCCATTATAACTGGATAACTACTTCGGTTTGGGTCTTGGAACTTAAGATAGGGGACAGGCTTGGGGAGCTTTTGAGGCTCTCAACCAGGTAATGCTATCAGCTGGCTGTTTTTTTTTCTTTTTTTGTCTTTTTGCCTTTATCTAGGGCCACACACGCGGCATATGGAGGTTCCCAGGCTAGGGGTCTAACAGGAGCTGTAGCCACCGGGCTACACCACAGCCACAGCAACGCGGGATCCGAGCCTCGTCTGCAACCTATACCACAGCTCACGGCAACGCCGGATCCTTAACCCACTGAGCAAGGCCAGGGATCGAACCCTCAACCTCATGGATCCTAGTCGGATTCGTTAACCACTGAGCCATGACGGAAACTCCGTGAGTCTGCTTTTAATCAAACCAAAAGGCCACTGGGATTCTTCTGGGTTTCACATCTCGGTTCCATACAGCTGTCACAGACCTGTTCTCTGGAGCCCATAAAGGGAGGGCCATGTGTGTCCTCTGCTCTCAGGACGCTTAGGTGGGGCACACCAAATTTAAAGTTCCAAAAGATTTTAAGAATAAGACCAGTAAGATGGAAGGCGTGTGGGATGTGGACAGTTTGTTTAAAAGTGAAAAGACAGGAGGTCAGTGTGGGCTACTAGGACAAGGCTTCTTAGGGCAGGTGGGGTTTGGGCTGGACCTTGAAGGTGGCAGAATGGTTGGATGGAGGGGGGTTGACGGAGTGGGAAAGGGCCTGAGCAAATATATGCAGATGTGGCGGAGCCAGATATTTGAGAGGTTAAGTCCAGATGAGTATCATTCCAGCATTTGTCTCTCTCGTGCAGGGCATGGCAAGGCAAAGATTTTTGTTTTCGTTTTTTGTTTGTCTGTGGAGTAGTCAATGAAAGGCCTAGAAGTGAGAAGAGGAGGAAGCAGGAAGACAGGCGACGTCCCTTTCACATCAGCATCAGCACTGTTCCCCATATCTTTGGGGAGGAAGGCTTTCTTAAGAGGTAGGAGTTGAGGAGTTCCCTTCGTGGCTCAGTGGTTAATGAATCCGACTAAGAACCGTGAGGCTGCGGGTTTGATCCCTGGCCTTGCTCAGTGGGTTAAGGATCCAGCATTGCCATGAGCTGTGGTGAAGGTTGCAGACGTGGCTTGGATCCCGCATTGCTGTGGTTGTGGTGTAGGCCGGCAGCTACAGCTCCTGTTAGACCCCTATCCTGGGAACCTCCATATGCCACGGGTGCGGCTCTAGATAAAGGCAAAAATACAAAATAAAAAAACGAAAGAAAAAAAGAGAGATTGGAGCTTGAAACGGAGGAGAGAAAGTAAAGGAAGAGATGGGTTGGCCTGGAAACTGCCAGACATTTGTTTTTGGACTAGTGTCCATTCTTTGCCTTCGTGTCCCTTCTTTTTCTACCACTGTTCCGCAATTAATCTTATAAGATCATGGTCTTTATTTTGTCACTGACTGTAGTTATTGCTATTTGATTTATTTCTCTCTTATTTCATTTATTGTTATTTGAGCGATTTCTTCTCTCTCCAATTACAAGGTCAGGTCCCTGAAAGCAGGAACTGTTTCTTTGTATGTCTCAAAACCTTGAGATATGTTTTATTTTTCCTGGTAAATATTGAATGATGTCGGCTTCAACACTTTTGGGAAATAGGGTGCGATTTTTAAATAAAAGAAAAAAGAAACAAATTGTGTACAAAGAGTAGAGGAAGAACAGTCCATGTTTTTAAAATATGATTTGTCCTTATTTGATGGATTACTATTCCAAGAGTGGCCAACTTACCAATCATACTGTGAGACACTTCAGGACCCCAGTGGCCCTCGAAGGCCTGAATCATTGGAACACTGGCTGGTGGTCCGTGCTCGGGTGGGCCCAGAGCCTGGACAGCTGTCTCTGGGATCATGAGATGCAGAGTGCACGTGTTGTGCTAAGAGACATAGGTAAGCAACGGGAATGCGTCTGAATAATGTGGCGGCTTTGGAGGAATGATCTAAATGGAATGCTGGTGGGTACTTCAGTCTTCACTTCAATAGAGATGGCATTCCAGTACTGGTGACTACAGACTTGTATTATTATCTGCTTCTGTTTCTAGTCACCTCGCCTGTTAAAATGACTATATCCAATTGTTCATGATAGAACACAGTGGAAGATAATATGAGGAAAATAATATATAAATATGTATATATGTGTGTGTGTATGTGTGTGTATATATATATATATAAACCTGGGATAACTGGGTCACTTTGCTGTGCGGAAGAAATTGACAGAACATTGTAAGTCAACTGTGCTTTAATTTAAAAAAGTAAAAACTGACAATGAGCGACATACTTAATATGTTACTTTAAGGGCCTTGTGGGCATCATGAGAACTCTAGGCAACACCTGGGAGCTAAAAAGCAGAAAAATACATAATACAAATTAACAGTTACAACTAAGGTTTGATAGAAAGAAAGCCAGACAGAGAAGCATTGTAGAGTTATAGCACTGGTCCATGGAGTTTTAACCTAGGGTTCAAGATTGCTCTAGAGGCTCTATAGGTGGTCTTCAGATTTCCCTCGAACCTTCTAAACTTGGATGCATAGTTTTACCTATATGTGCCTTTATACATTTTTCTGGGAAGAGAGTTGACAGCTTTTATCAGAGTCTCAAGATATCTGTGATGCAGAAAAGTTAGAAACTACTATTGAAAGTTCTTAGATCTACAGATGAGGAAACCAAGGCTTGGAGAGTGTTATTGACTTTCTTAGGTCACCTAGAGCTGGGATGATTGATTATACATGTTTATAGTCTTTTTTTTTTTTTTTTTTGCTTTGTAGGGCCGCACACGTGGCATATAGAGGTTCCCAGGCTAGGGGTCTAACAGGAGCTGTAGCCGCCGGCCTTCGCCACAGCCACAGCAACGCGGGATCCGAGCCGCGTCTGCAACCTACACCACAGCTCATGGCAACGCCGGATCCTTAACCCACTGAGCAAGACCAGGGATCGAATCTGCAGCCTCACAGTTCCTAGTCGGATTCGATTCCACTGTGCCACGAAGGGACTCCTATATGTTTATAGCCTTACAGCCTAGCGTTCTCTCTGATATTCCTCTCTGACGGATCAAGAAGTCACCTTTGCCTGTGGATTATTTCCAAAATCCTACGGAGAAGGATGAGCCACTAAAAAGAGATTAGAGATTGATTTTCTGCCAGGCCTCTAATCCACAAAGCTACTCTCTCTCGTGTTGGAACCAACATGAACCCGCCCCAGGCTCACCATGGAAGAATAGGGATTTTGTGTGTTGAATCATAGAACCTCAGAAGGATAATCTGAATCTGAATAGGTCCTGGAAGGCAGGTGTAAAAATCACCCCTCCCGCCCCCGCCTTCGTGAACACTGTTTTAAGGAGCCTTACTCTAGAGATGAGGGCCTAAGAATAGGGAACAGAAACATGGTCTGACTTGCCTAATGTCATAGAACTGCCTTTGCGTAGCTTTTGAAAGTCTTGTGTATGAGAACTAGTGCTCCTTCAAAAATTATAGAAACACACCATTAATGAGTCTTCTCAGGTCATTGCTTTCGTCTCCCACAACTAAGCAAGTCCCTTCCTCAAACCCCTGACAGATGGGCCTTGTACTTTCTACCCCATGACTGATGTGACCGAGAATGATCCAGATAGAAATGATTCAGGACAGCATGAACTGCGTGCGTGTTGAAGACAAGGCATTCGGTGTTTCAAGGCACACGTCTTGGGTGGAAGTCAGGGTCAAGTGTCTGGGCGAAAATAGCGGAATCTAGGATGGTATGTGGTTGGCCAGGGAGAGGAGGGGAAGGGAGGAAGGAAGGCGAGTGAGATTGTAGTCATGTTTGGGATGGAAGTCAGGAATCTGGGAGAGACATGGTGGAGAAGCACGCAAGAACTCTTGGAGAAAATGTGAGGCCGTCCTACTTAATTATGGCAGATGAAGTTGGGTTCAAGGTGGCTCTTCCGAGGATGCTTGATATCTGGCTGCTTGCCATTCGTGGACAGCTCAGGCTTCCAAAAGTTATTTCTTTTATTGCCTTGAAACCCTTTCTTCTTTTACTCCTTAGAGACTGGTGCTGTGCAGTTTCTTAAAGCTTCCTTTCTTAAAGTAATTCCTTTCTTCCACTGTAGCTCTCCATCTCCCAGACACTCTGCAGGCCGGTCCTCTCTGCTTGAGTGAGAGAGACTCCCTTTATGAGTGTCTTATTTAAATGTGACTCAAATACATATGAATAAAGTGGATGCCCTTCTTCCAGATGTGGTCTAATCAGTGCAGGAAAACAAAGTGGGATCTGTGTTGGGTATTTTAATGACCACCTTGCTTCCTTATGCTGTGCTTTCAACTTAAACCTAACTAGCTTTATCAGTGCTAAGCTGATTTGGGATCAGCATCTCAGTCTATGGAGATTATTTCAGAATTTTTTTTTTTTTGAGCAGTTATTTGGTTTCCTTTCTATTTTATGTCATCGGTGGCGTTGACTTTTACAAAAAGCATTTTATGTCTTCCTATAAGAAGTCGATGGGGGAGAGTTCCTGTCATGGCTCAGTGGTTAACAAATCCGACTAGGAACCATGAGGTTGTGGGTTCGATCCCTGGCCTCGCTCAGTGGGTTAAGGATCCGGCGTTGCAGTGAGCTGTGGTGTAGGTTGCAGACGCGGCTCGGATCCCGCGTTGCTGTGGCTGTGGCGAAGGCCGGCGGCTACAGCTCCTGTTAGACCCCTAGCCTGGGAACCTCCATATGCCGCGGCAAAAAGACAAAAAAAAAGTCGATGGGGGTATCAACTAGAACAGGATTATGTTAAGAGGTTCTGGGCATTATGATAGAGACGTTCCTTTATGTCTGTGCTCTTGACCTCCTACACATCCAGCCCAGGTCATGGGACCCCATCTCAAGAGCTGATCTAGACCCAGCCATCGCATCAATGTGAATGTTGTGACTGCAGTTCCCCTTCGCTCTCCAGCCCCTGTTGGACTCAGCCTTTCAACTTCACGCAGCTCTTGCTATCTCTCATCCACGATTTTTGGATATGTTTTTCCTGTTCAAACTTAAAATCCTCCCTCAGGTACGATGCTGGAATTTTACCCACATAGTGTATAAAAAGACACTCCTTCTTCAGTCTATCGTTAATTGGGATTGTGATCAAGAGGCTTCTGCTGATACACTTAATCAATCTTCTTATCCCAGCATCTTTGCTGATTTTCTTGAACCTGTCCACAAAATGTCATATATCCTTAAATCACTGAAAAAAAAAAAGAAGGACTAACTTGTTTGTGACCCTTAGTAGATAACTAAGACCTGAGTGTATCTGTTTCCTATTTTTTTTTTTTTAAATGTGGGAACTTGGACAGAACAGCTTTTCCAAAAAATGTTTTCCCAAATGAGAAATTGCTAGGTCTTAAATTAAAAAACGGGACGAAGCAGAAAATGATTGAATAAGTTTTAGAAATGTTTCACTAAGGAAAAAAAAACTAAACAAGTGTCTTTACAAAGCACTTCTCAGAGCCTTTTACCTGCTGCTGTTGCCTTATGAATCTCCAAGAGTGAGAAACAATAGGCAGTTTTCCCCAAACGTTATTTGGTCACGGAAGACTTTTGGTTGGGACTACTTTCTGAGGCACCCCTTTTGAGAAACACTGAAGCAGCTGGTCTTGGCAGAGTCTTCAGGGATCTCTGTGCTGACAAGTGCACTCTTGACTCAGAGAGCCTGTGGTCTGGATGAGAGGGCAGGTGGCTGGCCAGCCATTGCCCAGGCTCCAGGGCACACCAGCAAACCCCGTGCTTCTGCTGCAGTTATTGCCGCGAGGAGGTCTCCTCCTGACCACACCTGACATTGAAGAATGGGCACAGTTCCCTGTGTGTGTCTCTCCCACTGCCCTGTCCCCTCCCCTGCTGTCCTCGTCCTGGCATTCAGTGCATCTGCCTTGCAAAGCTCATTAACCTCTTGAATGATGCAGTATCCTTTTTTCATAGAAACCTCTGTCCTGAAAATTGGCCACTCTCAGTACTTCCCAGGAGGAGAGCTTTCACTCGTGGGCTGTTCTGCGAATTGGAACTTGCTCCTATTTGTGGGGAGAGTGATTGGCGTTTTTACTCTGGGGTGGGGATATGTTTAGGAGAGCAGCGGAGGACGGTTTTGTGGATTTTTTCTGAATTTTTCGGAATGACTTAACTGATGCACAGATATCACATTTTGGCGCTGTGCCTATTAATGCAGTGCTAGATCCACTTGTTAAAAGGCAGGGCTGGCGTTTTTAATTCTTTTTAGGGGGGAGGATATGGTCCGTAATTTAGCTTACGCATCTGACTCCCGGGCCGTTCAAACTAAGAAGCAGTTATTAGGGTGAGCTCCTTTGATTCTGTTCAGCAGGTGACCTAGGGCCATGGGGAAGAGGACTTGGGTTCATTTCTGAAATCCCTCCAGTGGCCAGAACTGTACAGTCCCCTCCCCTCTGCCCTGATTTTGGCTTTCGGGTGATCTTGGGCAAGTCATTTGATCTCTCTTGACTGTTTCCATCAGTGAAGCCTGATCTGGATTAAATGCTTTTAGTTTTTGTTCAGTGGACTCCTAATTGTCTGCAGTCCACAGTACAGCTACGTACCTGCTGCGACATAGCGAGTACAGCGTTCTGTGGAGCCTGCCTCACCGCTAATGCCAGTTCCTCTAGACACGTCCACAGTGCCCGCCAGCCAGCCACGGGCGCGTGCGTGCACATGTAAACACAGGTATGCATGAGCCTGCGTGCTCTCTGTCTTCTGCCAGTCTCCGGTCTGCTGAACAGGATTGTTATCATGAGGTCTAAATAATATTGTGCTCATAATAATGGCTGGCATCTATTCAGCGCTCGCATACTTTGTACCTCTCTGCTCTAGGCTTCTTCTGCGTTCATTTCATCTTCCCAGCAATTCTGGGGGAATTATTTAACAGACGGGTGAAATGGAGACTTGGTGAGGTTAAACAGCTTGTCTAAGGTCATGCCACTGGGATTGGAACCCTGACTCCAGAGTCCAGGCTTTCAACCGCTCAGTTATAAAGTATAGGGAAGCAGTCTGCACACCATGAAGAGTTCTGCAGAGCAGGGGCCATTGCTGTGGCTGCCAACCCTCCGTTCAAACTGTACTAAAGGATAATGAGGAGAACTGAAGTCCCGGGTGCCCCAGCAGCATCGCTGAGGTTGGTGGAGAAGTGTATTTCCCACACTCCGTTTCTGGTTGGAGATAAGTCTGTTGCACACGTCTCTCTGGGTCGTGAGGTTGCGGAGACGGGAGGAGAGGAACCTCAGTGTTACTCTCTACTGTTTTAGGAAAGTGATCTGGGAGTTCCCGTCGTGGCTCAGTGGTTATCAAATCCGACTAGGAACGCTGAGGTTGCGGGTTCGATCCCTGGCCTCGCTCAGTGGGTTAAGGATCCGGCGTTGCCGTGAGCTGTGGCGTAGGTCGCAGACGCGGCTCGGATCCCGCGTTGCTGTGGCTGTGGCGAAGGCCGGCGGCTGCAGCTCCTGTTAGACCCCTAGCCTGGGAACCTCCATATGCCGCGGGTGCGGCCCCAGATAAGGCAAAAAGACAAAAAAAAAAGATAGAAAGTGATCTGGAAAGTCCAGGTTCTCCTTCTTTCCCATCTGTCACCCATTTAGGGTCCTCTTCAAGTTTTCCCTCTGAGCCAGGGGACAGAAACTGCTGAGGTAGAGGATATCAGGACACCATGGAACATGGGGACCGACAGGTGACACTCCTGAACCTTAGCCACATTAAGGAGATAATCTAGTAAGTCTGTCCTCAGCTGATGCTCTTGACTTACCAGCACTTTCCTTTGGGCAAAAAGTGAGCAGTAGCTGAGACTGTATCTCGGGAACTAAATCTTGAGACTCTGAAAGTCACAGGGCTAAAATAGATGTGCTTCTTTTCATTCTTGCTGTTTATTTAATAACTTGCATCAATGAACTATTGCATATTCTTGACAGTCTAGTCTTTCTGACTACCTCCGTCCTATTTCTTGCTTGATGCTTATTATGTTCTTGTGGGACACTATGGACCTAGGTTCCCATCTATGTTTCCGTTTAAGAAAATAAAGTGATTTTTGTACACCTGTAATTGTAATAAAATTCATTAAGCAATGGGAAAAAAATAAAATGATAAAAAAATAAAATGATAAAAAAATAAAAAACAAAAAAAAGAAAAGAAAGAACTGGGTTTAGGGGCGTTTCTTCCATTGACCACTGATGAAATGGCAGCTTACAGGTTCCTGATATGCCTGCAGGGACCACCACAGATGCTGTATGTGTGAGATGTTGGCTCACGGTCTAAACTCAAGTTCTCTTCATAACTAGTTTCTTAAAGTAACGGCTTTCTCCATCAGAAAAAATAGAAGCTGAGGCCTTTCCGAGCTGGAGAACATTATTTTTCTTCTATGCAGTTTGTGATTGGTGAACTAGATCCGTTTGGTTTCTTTTGTGGTGTGGAAGGAGAATGGTCATTACTGTAATTATCCAAGGGAATGCCTGTTAGGAGTTGCTGTTATGGTGGGGCTCTTCATGGAGCTTGGAAACGTGGCAGCCTCTTCATTTTATCTGCGATCATCCATGGACAGTGATCGCCGTCCTCCTGTTTTGTGTGTTTTCAATCAGCAGGCTGTTAGGATTCTGCAGTTGCCCCTGAGAAATTCCGGGTCAGCTACACTTGACGATGTGGGGGATACTTTCAACATGTAAAACATAATCCCTTGCTGAAACCTTAAATTATCCAAACTGAAAGAACTTTCTGGGTCTAACTGGCTCTTCTCGGTGAGTCGGTTTGCTTTCATTTGCTTCATTTCTCCACTTTGGGCCTTTGAGCTGACTCTGGTCAGTTTCGTTCCTATTTAAAGTTAGTTTCACCTCTCAGTTCCCTTCTTCCACCTTAGCCTGATAGAGTTTCATTTCCCCATACAGTGTGTGCATGGGGTGAGGTGTGTGGGGGGGATTATAATTGTCTAAAGGAGGATTTCCCTGAAATATGACCAAAATATTGGACAATAAGGGAAAAGAGTCTTTAAAAACACATCACTCATTGAGAATCTTTGACCCTTGTAGTCCTCATCACGTGGAATGATACTGAAGTAGCTCATAGTTCTCAACTCTGGCTGCATGTTGGCATCACTGGAAACTGTTTTTGTTTGTTTGGTTGGTTCGTTTTTTGTTTTTTGTTTTTTTTTAACTTGAGGTCTGTGCCTTATCTCAGACCTGTTACCTAGAAAATCCAGAGGTGGGTTCCAGGCACTGTTATTTCTTTTAATTAAGTTCCTCAGGCGATTTTTATGTGCATCCACAGGCCAGGATGCTTGCTGAGGACATGACTCCGGGACTGTCAGGATTTTGCTCTGGTGGTGATTTTGTCACAGGCAGTAAGAACAAGGTTAATGGGTCTCCTGGACTGATGGCTACCTCTCCTGTCCAGTCCTCTCTCTATACTGTTTCTGATATCATCTTTGTTTTAAAGGCGGTCGTCCGGAATCCTTTCCCCTTAAACTTCTCACCACTTCCTTGTTATGACAGAAGGAGGGACTCCGTCCGTCATCAGGCCTCACACAGTTCCCCCTGGGTGGAAGCGGAGGAAGCTGGTCCACGTCAGGCACTGCAGAGAGCTGGGCATGTGTCTGTGCTCGGGGGTGCTCAGCCTGGCCTCTGAACGATCACCCAGGGCCCGTCCAGAAGCCTTCCTTTGCCTTGATAACCCAAGCTCTCAATGCAGCAGTGGCCGGGGAATCCACATTCTACATTTCAGCCAACTGACCTCATTCATTTCTGACATCTAAGGAAGGAGTGGGCTTTGACCAAAACCCTGTGGATTGATTCCATGAACTTTAAAACGTTCAAAGAGTTAATCTGAGACATTCTGGTTTACACACCTCTTTGTTCCTTTCTCTCCTCTCTCCTCTCCAGCCCTTGCCAACTCAAACATGATAGAAGCACAGAATCGAATCCAAATTACAAGTGCAGTAGGGATAACAATATACTTTTCAGTTATTCCACGATCAGCTGACCTGGACTTTCTTTGGGGGGATTTTTTTGTTTTTTTTTTTTGTTTTGTTTTTGAGGGTGGGTGGGGAGAGGGCAAGAGGTTTTTAGAATATTTTCTAACACACAGTGTATTTAAATAACATCGGACACTGATTCCCAACATGCCATTTTTGCAGAAATGGAGTTTCGACTGCTCCAGTTTCAGAAAAGAAGGACGTGCCAAAGGCAGCCAGTTGTCCCAAATAAGATTTTAGTTAACGCTAATGATGTCAGAAACATCTCAATTCTTTGCAGATGGCTGATGAATATTATTTGGTATGTGATTCCATGATGTCTTTCATATTGAGGACAATTGTATAAACGGCCCACAGCGTTCGTATCAACTGTTTGCCGGCAGCCGACTTAGAAACTTGACACAAAATCGTCCACAGTCTTCACCACAGAGTAGGCGGTGGGTGTTGTCTTAATTTGACTGATAAATGAAACAAAACCCACACTGAGGCTTAGCATGTTCACAACACTTGCCCAAGGTCATACGAGATAGCAGATAACGGAGCCAGGAGTCTGTTCATGCCTATCTGATCCCAGTGTTCTTGCCAGCACCCCGCAATCTGCAGAACCGACTAGTCCCTCACCCAGAGAAAGGGCTCTTTGCGTGGAGGGTGGCGAGGGGGTACAGTGCTCCCATTAGGACTTCAGTCAACCTACCCTATTTCCATTAGAGATTTATTTCAGATACACATCACTTGTGAATAGAACTTTGACAGTCATCCTTGCATATGGTCATCAGGACAAATGTCTGAGGTGGGTGGAGCCGCCGTCCTCCCCCGCACCCCTGTCCCTTTTCCCTAAAGGGAGAAAACCAGAGCAAAAGAAAAAGTGATCACTTTGTTTGTATTTCTAAGTATTTTCTGTGACAGAGCCAGGCCCCGGACCCAGGCTTTCTGACTCCTAGTCCAGTGCTCTTGCCATCGCTTGTGACTAATGGCCAGTCTTTGTGCACAACCTGGCTTTGTAGTTCCACCCTGGTTGACCCAGACCATCAAAGGTACAGAGGTAGAGAACTGGACCAGCTGGTCAAACTGGTCTTCCCAGCTGCTATCTGTTACAATGGCCAGTCTGTTACAATGGCCAATCCACAATCCAACCAAGTAGCTGAAAACTTGTTTTTTTTTTTTTTTTTTTTTTTTTGCTTCAGGGTTTGCTAACTTCCACTCCTGGCATTTTTTCCTGGCCTGTTACCGCTCTAGCAAAGCCTCCCAGTTCCAGAACCTTGAGGAACTCCTGCTGGATTCTTGTCAGTTTTTGGTGTCTCCCCAGGCCCTGAGTTCCTAACGTGTTGTCATCCAGTTAACTCCTTTAGCACTTGGCACAGAGAGACTGGAGGTTTGTTCAGAGCTTAAGCACAGCGAGAGATATTTGTCAGTTCTCTTCTGTGTGCCAAGTGTAGGGCTGGAGGTGGGAGCGCTTAGTGTGGTTCCAGTTACGTAGTGGGCCTACCACCCATGCACTGGCCATTGGCTTCTCTCTGGTTTACTACACTGTGTTATCTCCATGGTTACCAGGAGATCTATGAAAGAGAAAGGAGTGGGTCAAGAGTTTCCCGTTGAGGAGTTCCTGTTGTGGCTCAGTGGTTAACGAATCCGACTAGAAACCATGAGGTTGCGGGTTCGATCCCTGGCCTCGCTCAGTGGGTTGAGGATCTGGTGTTGTCGTGAGCTTTTGTGTAGGTTGCAGATGTGGCTCGGATCCTGTGTTGCTGTGACTGTGGTGAAGGCCGGCGGCTACAGCTCCTGTTAGACTCCTAGGCTGGGAACCTCCATATGCCGCGGGTGCAGCCCAAATAAGGCAAAAAGACAAAAAAAAAAAAAAAAGAGTTTCCCGTTGAGGCTGGACTGTGGGAGTGAAGCCCAGAGGTGGCAAGACTAGACAAGCCTGTTGTTGGAGCAGCCAAGGCCTTCGGAGTGTATTGAGCAGTTGGTGACCATCAATAACTGGCCCCGGCAGAAAAGAGGAGCAGACATTCTGAAGAGTGCACCTAGGTGTCCAAACTGAAAGGTCCACGACTGAACTCAGATACTGACTTGCTTTTAGCTCTTAAGCCCATCATTCATTGTTGAGAGCTATTCATTCATCCTCTTAATAATCATTAACTGCTTACCTGGGGCAAGTCACAGTATTGTGACACACGTAATAGAGACGATGAAGATACGGTGTCTGTCAAAAAGGTATCAGGGTAGCAGAATGCACACAGTAATATGTATATAATAAGTGCTACACGGGCAGGATGAAGAGAAGGGAGGGATTATTCTAGACTTGGGAGAAGCCTCATTTACAGAAATCTTCCCTGATGGATTTAACTGGGCCTAAAAACTATCTTAAATAGGTGGAGATAGGGAGCTGGTCCAGATACGGGGGACAGTGAATAAGTACATGGGTTGAAGCAAATAGCTGGGATTCTGAAATAGTAGGTTATAGTGGACAGTAAATCATTAAATGCCAGATCATGGAAAATAAAACTTTGATGGGCAGAGGGGGTGTATTAATGAAACGGACATCTAAATTAGTGCCCCAATGTCTTCACGTCCAAAAAGAGAAGAGTGAAGTGACTGCTCCCTCTTAGCGCCCTGGTGTGTGGTGAGAAACACTGGGCAGGCATTGTCATTGAGACATCTGTGTCCTTGAGGTGGAAGCCAGCGTCACTAGCTACATTCACCAGGGAGCTGGGTTATTGGAGGTTGATGGTTATGATACGTGGACAACTTGAAACTCAAGGGGGATGGTTAAAGACAATGGTCATTTATTCTGCTGTGCTTTTTTGATGTATTCTAAAAGCCAGAATATAAACAATCTCAGGAGAGATATTCCTAAGCTTCTGATGACATTAATTACTCTCTGACCTCCTGGCCGCTTGGCCGCGTTTAACACATGTAGTCTTTCCCTGCTGGAAACATTCTTCCCCTGGCTTCTGGGACAGTGCTCTCTTTGTTTTCCTCCTCGCTCACTGCCTACTCTTTGTCTGAATCTTTTGCTGGTTCCGCTATGTCTCTCTGACCTCCTAAAAACATTGGAGTGCCCTCCGATCAGTTCTCCAACCTCTCTTCCCTCTGTCACACTCTCTCATGGCACTGAATGTCATCTCCACACAAAAACACTCGAACTGTATGTCCACCCTGGACCTACCCTGGGAACTCTAAATTCACACATCCATTCTGTCTTTCACGGTTGCTAGATGGTTCTTTAAAACGTCAGTCAAACCAGGAATGCTCCTCTGCTCCAAACCCACCAGTGGTCCCCATATTTCATTCCATGCAGAAATCGTCCCTTTGCCATGGCCTCCTGAGTCCTAAGGGAGCTGCTCCCCATCACCTCTCTGGCTCCATCTCACTCTGCGCCACCCTACAGAAGACTCCAGGCATCAGTCTACCTCAGGCACTTGGCTTTTGCTGTTTCTTCTGCACGGAAGTCCCTCCTGCAGACATCTGCAGTGCCTTTTTTTTTTTTAGGGCCACACCGTGGCATGTGGAGGTTCCCAGGCTAGGGGTCTAATCAGAGCTGTAGTTGCCGACCTACGCCACAGCCAGAGCAATGTGGGATCTGAGCGACATCTGCAATCTGCATCACAGCCCATGGCAACACCGGATCCTCAACCCACTGAGTGAGGCCAGGGATCGAACCCGCAACCTCATGGTTCCTAGTCAGATTCATTTCTGCTGAGCCAAGACGGGAACTCCCCTGCAGTGCTTCTTTTTGACCTACCTGCTTAAATGTTAGTTACCCATAGTGCCTTTCCCCTCCACGCTATATAAAATAATAGACTCCATCCCTTCCGACCTCTGTTCCTCTTAAGTTGACTTATTTTTATACCTAGTTCTTGCCTCTGTCTGATGTACCATACATTTTACTTGCTTCTTTGCTCATTACCTGCCTTTCTCTATTAGAGTGAAAGCCCTTCAAGTGCAAGGACTTGGCTCTGCTCGCTGGTGTGTCTTTGTGCCTAGAACAGTGCCTGGCACATAGTGGTCGTTGTATAAGAAGCATTTGTAAAATGATGCGTGAAATGAGCTCCTCTGAAAATAGAACTCAGAAGAGGCGGTCTGGGTCGGGATCTAGCCCGGGATGAACTTTGCCAGAGGTCACAGCAGAGGGTAGTCCGCAGGGTGGAAGCCTTGGGTGGAGACCAGGTTTTCCTGCAACCATGCTAGAGCATGTATGATTTGGGAAATTTGAGAGTAAGTCTCCCAAATCACAATTTCCTTTTGTGCTGAATGGATGCTGACATCTTACCTACAAGACAAAGATCGGTTGAGGAGATAAATAGAATTCTGCCAGGGATGGCTGATTCTTTCCCCTCTTTGGAAAAGGAGCTAGACTTGGCTCCTCTTCTTTGCTGGGAGAAGGCTATGTGTCCAGTCAATTTTGTTTGTCCTCTTTTGGCATAAGGTAATGACGTAGGGTTTTTGTTGTTGTTGTTTCTAGCTCTAAGCAGGCATTTTGTGGGCGGATGTGAAGGCATTTGGCTCTATTTGGGGGATGGTTTCTTATTTTATTCTCTCTTGTTTATGCAGGCTTTTTGTTGGGTCTTAATGTGATAAATGGCCAGCAACTTCCCTGAACCCTGTGGAAATGGTATCCAGGCTACAGAATAATTATTTAGTGAATCGCGGATCCAGTTTATGTTGGCGCAGATCAGATTAATCATTATTAGTCATGCCTTCACTGACAGTAACCTCATCCCTTGCAGAAGTACTCCTCTTTCATTGAGAGGTAACTGTGAGGAATGGCTGAGCCCCACTCTGGTTACATTGTACCGTGGCTTTTCCCCATATCTTGGCAAGAGAGATAACAGTACACATCCAGATTAAAACCCAAAACCAACAAACAAACAAAACCACCCAGGAGGCACTTGTTCTCTCTGCTACCTCTGCTGCCCACCACAGGAATTCAAGTTCCAGTATTGAAACGAAAAGAAAAGAGGAAAAGAGGTAGGCTTCCTTCTCAATGGGGACAGCATAATAATTATAATGGTAATCAGAACAATCCTTAAGGAAGTGGTGTTGGGTATAGGAGGGCTGAATGCACCTATTTCCTATCCTGGTTCCCCTGCCAATGCGTGGATCTCGCATTGGGACAGCAGTACCCCGGCCTCTAAAACTGGTTCCTGTCTGAGAGGCATTTCCCATTCTGGGTTGTGTGTGAACTGGCTTCCAAGATGAGTTCTTTGCTTGAGAAAATTTGATAAAGGAGCCTCCTCTTCAGCTTAAATCCAAAGCGAAAGATAGAGCCTTTGGAAAACAGCAGATGAGATGCACAGGCAGAAAACAGAATCTTAGATCCAGGGCTGCTGGTGAGACATTTAGGAAAGCTCTTAACTTCTTGAAGCCTTGATTTTCACATCTCTACGATGGAATGGTGATATGGAATATTATTTAGCCTTAAAAAGGAAGGAGATTCTGACACATACTATAACACGGGTGATGCTTGAGCACATTATGCTAAGTGAGTCGTAGAACAGATATTATATAATTTCACTTATGAGGTATCTAGAAGGGTGAGAATCACAGAGACAGAAAGTAGAAGGGTGGTTGACAGGATAAGGAATGGGAAATTTGCATTCAGTGGATACAGAGTTTCATCGTTGTAACATGACTGCGGATGGATGTTGGTGATCAGAAGACACCATGGTGAATGTACCTAATGCCATTTAAAGTGGTAAATATTATATTGTGTGGATTTTACCACAATTAAATGTTTTAATTAAAAGTGGAGTGGTGATAAACTCTCAGAATTTTATCTTTGAGTCTGGGATCTAGTACAGCCCTTCAGAGGGTGGGGATTCCTTAAAGTGAAGAAAGCACTGGAGGCGCATCCTAACAGATTTGGAAGTGAGCTTTACAGTTTCACTGGGATATGTCTTTAAAGGTCTGTTCCGTGAAAGGGAGAATTTTAGTTCTGTGCACTTTCACAGAGTAGATTTAGAACCAATAGGTAGGAGTCACAAGGAGTCAGAACTTTGTATTAACTGAAGAAAAAAAAATGAAATAAAATAAATAAAAGTCTATCCAAGAGGGATGAGCTTCCCCTGGAAGAAGTCAGATTCCTCCAGTGGAAGTGTCAAGCAAATGATGTGGGCATGTGTGTGGTCCTTTCTGCTCCTGTGGGCTGCTGGATGACAGGGTTCTAAATTGTCTTCCTTTGCAAGGTACTGTAATCCTCTTTTCCTTTCCCCTGTCATTGGCTTGAATATTCTCTTTTCGGTCCCCCAAATAACACCATCTATTAGCACAATGAGAAAAAAAAAAAAAAGCCAACTCTGGAGTTAATAAGGACTCCACAGGTTACATGGCAGTAAATTGAATTATCTAGGGATGGATCAAATCTGCTTGTAAGAAACTGTTTTGTTCTCAAATGAGTCACCAACTGTGACTTGGACCTCAAGCTTAAGTGTTTTAATTTGGCAAAAGGGAGAAACTCAGCAAACTCAGCTCACCAGATTGGTATTAAGTTTAGGAACTCTTCACCTCCTTAAAATGGTCATATTAAATGCGTGTACGAAAAAGACTTAATGGACAATTAGACTGTATTACATGTTACGCGTGCTTGTAACTTTAATCTTTGTGATTAGTGCCATTATAGGCCACTATATCATTCACAGAATCATTATTCTAGCCTAGAGGTTGGATACAGTGGGAAAATTCTGTTATTCTTTAGAAATTTGGCGTCATCGCTTATTTATAGGGTGAATAGCAAGTACTTTTTACATAACTCTTGGGAATAAAATGAAATAACTTCGTTTTATAGAGTCTGCCTCAAACAAGTCTTTAATATACTCTTTCCTTGAGCTGACCGGTCTTCTGCCGCAAAGATAATGAGGTGATGAATTAAAGGCATGGTCAGTCCACTCTGGAACGGGCTTGGTATCCTGAACACTTTGGTAAGATGAAAATTGCAATCTCAAAACATCTGGTGGCAGTCTTTATCCCATTGCTCATTAATGTTTCAGAGCATTCTGCTGACTTGTCTTTCCCATCTCAGACTGTGAGCCCCATGGGATCAGGGCTCATTTCTCTTGGGCCTCGGCGTCTCTCTATGTGAGCACAGCGGATATTCAGCAAATGAGAGAATGAGGAATGAAGGGTGAATGTCTTACCCCCATCCCCTGGGAAGAGAACTTACGCCTGGTGTCAGTGTGGGATGGCAGTCTTTAACGTCCCTGAATTCCTCAGAGCCAAGTATCAGGTGCCAAGAGATTGGTAAATGGGAAGGACCCCATTTAACCACAGAGGCTTCTCTTTTATCTGTTTTAGGTGTTAGGATTCTGTGTGAAGTTTTCTGTAAAAATATTCTGAAAAACACATATACGCACAGAAACTCAAAACACGAGGAAAGGCTTTCATTATGTATTTGTGTTCACGTGCATTTGGTGTGTTGTGTGTTGCAGAGTTTGGGATGAGGTGTAATGTTTTCAAGTTCTCCTTTTCTTGGTTTAACACCCCATTAAACGTTTCTGTAGTTTGGAGGACAGAGATGAGTGTTAGGTACAGTGCAACCTGTTCCATTAGGGATCTGTCAAGACTGGCTATGGATTTGGTTCATGTTTACCAAGTTTTGAGTGATGCCCAGGTATTTTGTTATTTTCCTTTCAAGGAGATTTAAACTTCCCATTAGTGGATTTACAGTTATCAGACAATGAATTGCACAATAAACCTAGAGTTTCCGAATTGTTGCAAACCCCATACAATATATAGGAAGATGTATTTCACCAAGGACTCTGTTACGTTGACAGTCGCCCATGGTGGCTCACGACAATCCTATGGAAATCCTTAGGAATGAGATAGAGACTTCTGGCTCTGTAGTCATCTCCTGGACCCCCAGGCTGATGGGCTCTTTTATCTTTGCAGAGAGCTAATTGCAGCGAGATGGGCACTGTGACCTGTGGGCTGTCATACACCTGCTCATGACTTTCTTTAAGTGACCAAGGAAAAAAGTGCACCAGGAGGGGGAAAAGAAGAAGAAATGGGATGAAGGGTTAGCTCAATGATCATAGCTGAGCCTTCGATCCTGAGGATGTTGGGGCTGGGATCTGAGGAGGTGGCTGGTCCAGAAAAGGAACACAAGGTGTTATGAAGCCTTCAAGGAGCCCCATAGCCGGACACTTCACATGGGAAACTGGACAGGTTCCTTCTACTTAACACATCTCTCTCTCTCTCTTTTTTTTCTTTTCTCTTTCTTTCTTTCTTTCTTTCTTTCTTTCTTTCTTTCTTTCTTTCTTTCTTTCTTTCTTTTTTGTCTTCCTTTCGTGGTAGCTTAACTTCTAGAAACTTTTCACTTAGCCTGAAGCTTGTTTTTGCTGTGTAGTACTGGTGCTAAAAACCTGAAGTCCCTTGGGAGCAAAAAGGGGAAGGGAGTCCTTAAAAACTACAAGAAGGTCTTTTCAAAGCATGCCCTTTCACTGGGTGGTGATTTCTTAAAGATGTATCAGTTAGAAGAGACCCACCTAGACGCCCTTGACTCAAGTTCTCCTCGAAATTCTGATCTCCTCCTTTTCTTCCACTTTACATGGAATCCGGTGTCTGGAAGTAAATATTGGGCTGAAAGTAAGAGTGGGGAGTAAAAAAATTAAAAATTTTAGTCTTTCCCATGACTCTTCTTATAAAGAAATCTGGTTCAAACGAACCAAAAAGAAACCATACACAAACCTCTCTTTCCTTCCCACCATATGTCACACAGAAGTTTTCTTAGGGCCACCTTTCTGTTGCCATGGAATGGAAGAGGCTGCGGGCTGGCTGGCAGCTTTTTCTCCACTTGTATGTATGCGACTGCCACGAGGATCCTCTTTTAGCTTTGGCACCTGACACCATATGCACCTGACACTATGTGCCCACATGCCATTTAGAGCATGCAAACAAAGGCACCCCGGCTTCTTTGTAGGCTCACTACAGACGATTAATCACAAACATTCCAGAATTTTTGCTCTCAACTCCACCACTGAAAGAAGCCCCAGACTGTTCCTTGCTGCTAGTGGATTCTTAATTGTTGACAGAAGTTAAAGGAAAATATTCCATCCAGCTCTTCCTTCCGCTACCCTCAGCCCAGCTGAGGAATAAAACACAAAAGGTGTGCGGTATGTGGGACAGACGCCACTGGTTGGTATTCAGACTGAGGTGTGAAGGACCAGTTGCCAGTTCGTCCATAAGAGTTTCTGTAGGAGTAATTGAGAAAGAAGAGGGGAGAGCCTTGTGTCCAGCATGTTCAGGTAAGGCAGGGCACAGAACCAGAAATCAAGGATGCTGAGTGAAGACTGGGCACCTGGAAAACACACCATCTCCTTGATTGCCTAAGCCTGGCCCTGAGATGGCGAGTGAACAGCCGTACCCTCCTTGGCTCTTGATCAGTTTTCCATGAAGCATGTTCTGAGTTTACCTACTATGTTTAATCAGTTCTTGTTTACTTGTGTTTCATCTGTTGCTTGCCTTTGGGTTGTCCTTTTATTGTAGGATTTTAGTATTTTTCGCAGTGTTCTTCCTTGGGATTGCCAGTTCATTAATCTCTTTATCTTTTACACCGGGATGGTACAAAGTGCCTGACTATTTTTTTTTTTTAATTTTTATTTAAAAAATTTTTTTTATTTTTTTTAATTTTTTTTTTTCCATTATACCCAGCTGTACAGTGTGGTGACAGGGTTGGTTTTGTTCTGAGCACTTGCCAGGACAAAATGCTCCCCAGCCTCAGGTGTTCATAAAGAGTTTACAAAAATTTTTGAGCCGTTTCATCAGAATTTTTCAGTAACTTAATACAGATGTCAGGGAGCATGGCAATGTTTTCTATCAGAAAATAATGGAGACAAAGAACAGAAAGTAGGCAATGACATATTGCATAACAACAGGGCAGTAACGGGGAAGATAGTTTGGAGAAGGCACGTCTCCAGACCTAACACTGCCATTTGGACGCAGCGCAGAGAGCTGCGTGGCTCTTTAAATGGGGGTTCTGAGGTCATGGCTCAGTGGTAATGAACCTGACTAGCATCCATGAAGACGCAGGTTCAGTCCCTGGCCTCGCTCAGTGGGTTAAGGATCTGACGTTGCCTTGAGCTGCGTCGTAGGTTGAAGATGGGACTCGGATCCCAAGTGCCTGCGGCTGTAGTGTAGGCCAGCAGCTACAGCTCTGATTCTTCCCCTAGCCTGGGAACTTCCACACGCAGCGGATACAGACCTTAAAAAAAAAGGGGTGGGTGGGTTCTGAGTCAGTCAGTTGTGGCTCAGGCTTGGTAACTCTCACAGCGGCCTGCAACAAACTGGGCTGCCTGTCCTAGACTGCTTGCAAGGAGGCCAACATCTTGATCTCTAATTTCTTATAACACCTGCTCGCAGAATGCCTTTGGGATCACTAACTGCATCAGAATTACCTGGGAGCTTTGAAGAGAAATGCAGATTTTCAGGATCCGCTCCAGACCAAGTGAATCAGAATTTCTGAGAGTGGGGCAGGGGAAGGCACACGTGCTCAGACACAGGCTCATGTGCGCACACATTTTTAAGTTCCCCAGGAGACCCAGGAGAGCTGCCAGCACAGAAAGCACAGGGGGGCACGGGCAGAGAGCTTCCCCTTGCCAGTGGACCAAGAGCAGCCATCCAGTGGGTTCTCTCTGACGGCCTGGGCCTCTGCAAATGGGAATTTTTCACGTGGGGCCCCAGAGGGAGAGGGGATCTCCGCAGAACTGGGCCCAAAGCTCCCCAGATGAAGAGGACACAAGGCAGCGCAGCCCATTCCTCTCAGGCCTCCCTCCGCCTCCCTGGGGTCAGGCCGCGCCTGGGAAAGAGTCAGCAGAAGGCCCGGGCCTGGCAGTGCCCTGCGTTCTCATCAGCGGGGTGACCCTTCCCCGCTCTTATCAACATCTGCGTGGGTATTTCCTTCTGACGGCCCCCTCCCCCGCCCCTGAGGTGCAGCAAGAACAGAGGCGGCGGCTGGGAAGGGAGTGCGGGAGAAATCCTGTATCGTGGATTCAATATCAGTCCGGTGATATCCCCCCCAAGGGGTAAATATTGTGCTTTGCCGTTTATATGATGGAACAGACTTCCTCTGTGTACGATTCTGGGAAGGGAGTTAATAAAAGTGCTGGATACCTTGCCTCCCCGGCAGCATTTATTTGTCGAGCAGTGAGGCCGTGTGCTGTTCATACAGTACGGCTGTTGGGTTGACATTTGTTTTGACCTTTAAACTTTATGCTTCCTTCTTCCCCGTCGCCTCCCCCCGACTGGCCTCCCCACCTCCTGTTATTCCTCAGCCAGTGAGTTTGATCTCCTGTGACCTGGGCTTTTCCAGAGGTTTGACTCTCCCAGGCTTGGATTGGGTGGGGTGCAGGCTTCTTTTCCTCTTTTCTCAGCACAAGGGTCATCGTGTGACTGTCAAATTATTGTCTGGTGGCAGCGCAGGCGGCGTTTCCCATGTGGGGAGTGGGGAGCATTTTGTTTGTTCTTTAAATAAGAAGAGGAAAAGAAAACACCTCCGGGATCCACAGCCGCCACGGGGAGCGCAGGGCTGGGCCCCCTGCCTCAAGGAAGGCCCTCTCCTTGGACCCCTGCCGCAGCCCAGCAGGGACAGGGAGCTGAGTCCCTGGGAAGGCTGGTGCTTGTCAGGGAAGGAGGATTCTTGGCTCCCAGTATTCTTCAGGCCCTGGGGGTATTTTCGTAAGGGTGTAACCCCAGGGCTAGAGGAAAATTCCACTCCTGGGCAGTCTGATCTTTCTGTTCTCTGTCATCTTCTCAGCTTGCTGTGTGCTGTGCTTTAAGCTTTCAGGCTTCGTGCTGGGACTAACCCGGGCTGGAATCCAGCTCTGCCGAACAACACTAGCCAACCTTAGACGGGCTACATGGCAAGGTTGCTCCATCTTGGTTTTCTTCTCTGTTCAGTGGGATTCATGGGGGCGTCTTGAGAATGACGTGTGAGGATCCCTGTACTAATGGGTGGGACAATATCTGGCAGAGGAAAGATACCAAAGCATGTTTTGTTTTGTTCTGTTTTGTTATTTTGTCTTTTTGCCTTTATGTAGAGCCGCACCCGCGGCATATGGAGGTTCCCAGGCTAGGGGTCTAGCAGGAGCTGTAGCCGCCGGCCTACACCACAGCCACAGCAACACGGGATCCGAGCCACGTCTGCAACTTGAACCAAAGCTCACGGCAACGCCGGATCCTTAACCCACTGAGCAAGGCCAGGGATCGAACCCGCAACCTCATGGCTCTTAGTCGGATTCGTTAACCACTGAGCCATGAAGGGAACTCCAAGACACCAAAGCATGTTAGTCCTTACTGTTGTGATCCCTCCTTTGGTATCTTTCACCTGAAAGAATCTTTAATTCTGTGTGTAATTTTATTACATGGTCGAACTTTTGAAAGTATGAACTTTTGTGTAGAAATATCTAGGGGAGCTTCATGCATCCTTTAAATGCCTTTGACTTTCTTGATATCTCTTGAAAACCAGAGATGCTTTCATCATGCAGATCCACAGATTAGATTGTTGCTCTCTCTCTTCTCCCCCACCCCACCTGCTCCTATTGATTAAGGCTTCGTAATTATCCATCTATGACCTACAACATTTTTTTTTTTTTAATTGTAGAGACTGCCCCTCGGTCTCCCGCCTATAGAATAGACCCGCCCAGCTTTCCCTGCTGGTGCCACCTGCGCTGTGAGGGGTCCCCCTGTGAGAGAAGGGGGTCCACAGAGGGGACCTCGGCAGCTTCAGCCCTAACCCGTGGGTCTTAGTTGCAGATATGCCCCCAAAGACCTCAGGGCAAGGTCGGTTCGCGGTCAGGCACCAAGGAGAGGGTGAGGAGGAGACCTCAGCAGAGCTGCCAGCTTGGAGGACTGTGGAGGCTGCCAGACAGCTGCCTGCTCCTCCCCGGCAGGCAGCACGCTGAGGTTTTGTTTTCCTACATCTGTGTTACATCAGCAGAAAGTTGCTTTCTTCTTGCTCCCAGAACGTAGAGAAGTCCTCGTTGGGGCGTTTTGGAGCCTCACTCTTAAAGAGCCTATTCCTGACTGCTGGGGAGCAAAACCCAAACCAAAACAAACAAAGAGTAAACAAGTACCCAGTTCAACTGTCCAAGGCTAGCTAAAGAGAATGTGTTGCTTTTTCTTTTGTCTTTTTGCCTTATCTAGGGCCGCACCCGCGGCATATGGAGGTTCCCAGGCTAGGGGTCTAACAGGGGCTGTAGCCGCCGGCCTTCGCCACAGCCACAGCAACGCGGGATCCGAGCCTCGTCTGCAACCTACGCCACAGCTCACGGCAACGCCGGATCCTTAACCCACTGAGCAAGGCCAGGGATCAAACCCGCAACCTCATGGTTCCTAGTCGGATTCGTTAACCACCGAGCCACGATGGGAACTCCTGAGAATGTGGTCTTAGGAGAGGTTCATACTTTAGATTCTAAGTAAGAATCGCTATTTCTCTCTCTTTGTTTTCCCCTTACCCCCTTTAAGTGTGTATATATTCAGTTTTTATCATCATTATTATTATTACTCAATGAATTTTACTTCATTTATAGTTTTACAACGATCATCACAACCAAATATTATAGCATTTCCATCCCACATTCCCCCCCCCCCCAGCCTGTATGCATTCATTTCTTTCTCAGCATGGCCTGGTGAGAAAATTGGCAGAGGTCCTGGTTGATGTGTTGCTAATATATTCTCTTCTCTGGCCACAAGCACTTCTCCTGGGGACAACCTGGCCACTGGATCAGACGGAAGACCAAAGTTTGAACCAGTGGTAGTTTGTAGTTACTGAAGGGTAATGCGAGAAGGAGGAAGGGAGAGTCCAAGAGTTATGCACTAATTTGGGCTAGACAAGTGCTTGATTTGCTATGGGCTGCGGCTGTGACTTTGGAGATGTTCTTCTTGTAAGGATGATCGTCTTTATTGCCTCGTTAGGGTGTAGGCGTGAGTCTCAGCACAGTCTGGGGTGCTCATTCGGAATGAGGGGTGAGGGGTATGACAATTTTTTTCTATCTAGAGAACTTCACGGAAACACGCATTGCTGTCTTTCTGTCGTTGGAAGTTGCCTTCTGTGTATGTGCACACGTGTGTGCATGGCCTGGAACGTGTGCATCGTGTGAAAGATCTGCAAAGAAACCCTCATGGCCCATCTCTGATCTTTACCCTGTGTCGACCTGAGCGTTAGGGGCCACTGATGCAGACGACGTTCACAAGCTATGCCAAATGCAGGAGATGAGCAGGCGCTGTCATGCAGAATGTGTCTTGGCAGGAGATAATCTGTGGATAGATAGGATTGGGACTGCCTGGGATCTTGGGATCGTGAGAGATAACTTGAAGGGTCAACTAATCTAATTCCCCTTCAGACATTCTGGAAGATACTCTTCAAACCTCAGCTTGAAAAAAAACATGCGATCCAAGCCAGGATTTGGGGCTACTGATATAGACTGACAGTCTGGGTTGTCTGATCCTGGAGTTCACACTCCGGGCACTTAGGCATCCAGACAAATGAAAGTAACCTCTCAATTTGGGTGAGTCACGGATCTCTAAGGCACTTAACAATAGATTCTACACTTTTCCTTGGGTTTTATTTTGAGTCAAATCACTTCAAAGTTGGCATAATGCTTTGCAGGGATGATCATGACAAGGTCTCTGGAGATAAATTTAGAATTTTTTTTTTAAAACTTTCCTGAAAATGCTAACGAGAAACCCCGAGAACGCTGACTCTTTCAATCACTGCACCTTGCCTTGCTACTCAAAGTCTCGCCCGAGGAGTTCCCGTTGTGGCTCAGTGGTTAACGAATCCAACTAGGAACGATGAGGTTGTGGGTTCGATCCCTGGCCTTGCTCAGTGGGTTAAGGATCCGGCGTTGCCGTGAGCTGTGATGTAGGTTACAGACACGGCTCGGATCCCGCGTTGCTGTGGCTGTGGCGAAGGCTGGCGGCTACAGCTCCTGTTAGACCCCTAGCCTGGGAACCTCCATATGCGGCGGGTGCGGCCCAAGTAAGGCAAAAACAAAACAAAACAAAAACAAAGTCTAGCCCAAAATTAAAACCCTTATCCTGTGACCTGGATCATTTTGTTTTCTTTTAATTGCTATTGGAAAGTGATTTCAATTCTTGTTTATTCAAAATATTTTGGGCCAGTTTATACAGGCTTTGTGCAAGGTCCTCCACATGCAGATTTGAATAAAATGCTCTCCTTGTCCTCAGAGAACTCACCATCTTCTGGGATACAGACAACTACACCAACATGGATATTTCTGTGTGACAAATGCAGTTGGCGGGACACAGAAGGTGCTGTGGTAACAGAGCCAGGGAAGCCAGGAAGGTTTCCAGGGGAGGGAACATAAGGTTATGATGTCTAGACTCCTCTGTCTTTCTCACTGCATGCCCGCAAGAATTCACTACTGAAGTTTTGGTTACATTTTTTCCCGACATCACTTCCCCTACAGCCTTGCTGCCAAGAAATGAATTACCCTTTTTTTTTTTTTTGGTCTACCTTTTGTCTACCTTAGCTTCTGAGCTCTCTCTTCTGCCGTAGTTTTATACCTCTTAATTCCCTCACTCAATTCAAGAAATTAGGATGGAGCATACTTTTCAAATTTTGATCAGTTGAGGGATTCCCCATCTTGGAAAGCACTGCTTTTGATCATTCCTTCATTATTCTAGAGCGAAAAATAGTGAGTTGTAGGGATTGGGCTTAGGATGATGGAATTCAAGACAGCCAGGTTTGGAAGGGGCGTAAAGCCCGTGGTGAAGTGCTCTTGGGGTGCAGCAGGTTAAGGCTCCAGCTTTGTCACTGCAGCCGCTTGGATCACTGCTGGGACGTGGGTTTGATCTCTGGCCCAGGACCTTCCACGGGCTGCAGGTGCAGCCAAAGATAAACCCAAACAATAAAACAACAGCAACACAAAAGGCCGTCCTCCTACCTGCCTGCATGGCACACTTGGATCTGTAGCCCAGGTGACCCAGTGGCCTGTCTCAGTCACCCAGCACGTTAGGCTTGGGTGGATCTCCGCTCAGGCTACTTTTTTTGCACTTTTCACTCTCTACCTCAACTGTTCAAACTATGGCCACCTCTAGGATGACCCCATCGTGCTTCTGTCTCTTGATTGCCCTCCAGCATTAGGTGAACAAGTCCACTTTAACTGAGTTGCTACTTACGTGTATCTGTCTTTTGTCTTTTATGATGTGGTAAGGTGTGATCACCTGTGCGAAGCTCCCCTGGCAGGTAAGGGGAGGTATTATGAACAGTGGAGAGGCAGTGCAGGCCTGCACGTTGTGTCATAGAAGCACTTTTTTAGCACTGGCCTTTATCCACCCCCCGCCCCATCTCTGTCCGTGGCAGGCGGGCTCCCAGCCCTGAGTGTCCGTGTTCAGCGGCTAGCGGTTGACGTCAAGCCTCCAGGACCCTCTTCCCTCCGCAGCACAGCTTTCTGAGTAGGTGGCCATTCAGACTTAGCCGCGATTGATTTTTTTTCTTTCCTCAAAAAAACCAAAGAAAATATGATTTCCAAGCCAGACAGAATCTACTCTCCTTTTATTCAGCGGCACTGTGAGGTGCAACTGTGAGGATAAGACCCTATCTAGCAAGTTAGAAACTCCCGAAGCCAGAGGGACAGGAAATTTCATGGTAAATATTTAAGCTCCTGGGCTCCAGGGCAATTGGAAAGCACGCGTTAAGAAGCTTTCCTCTTTCCCTCTAATTCCCCGTATTTATCACTTGAGCTGTGCCATTTGGGCTTATCTTTTATGCCTAAAGAAGTCCTGCCTTTTAATCTGTTAGCCAGGAGAAAAAAAAAATGTAAAGAAATATAGAATACCCTAAATAATGGCACTGGGAGAAGATATCCCGGGGAGCCTTTGGCGCTCAGATGTCGCTAACCTGCAGCCTTGCATTCACAGATGTGCAGCCCTGATGCTGCGCAGTTTCATAGAGGGGACACTGGACACAGGATCAGGACTAACGGTGGTCCTGGGTGTTCTGCTTACGCTTTCTTTGCTTGTGCCTCAGTTTCCGCACTGGTGAAGCTGGGAGAAGATTTTTCCTTAGGTTACCTCCTAGGAGGCCTAGAGGATTAAGAGTGAGACAAGGAGGAGTTCCCACTGTGGCTCAGTGGTTAACGAATCCGACTAGGAACCATGAGGTTGTGGGTTCGATCCCTGGCCTTGCTCAGTGGGTTAAGGATCCGGCGTTGCCGTGAGCTGTGGTATAGGTTGCAGAGCAGCTCACATCCCGCGTTGCTGTGGCTGTGGTGAAGGCCGGCGGCTACAGCTCCTGTTAGACCCCTAGCCTGGGAACCTCCATATGCCGCGGGTGCGGCTCTAGATAAGGAAAAAGACAAAAAAAAAAAAAAAAAAAGAGTGAGACATGGAGCGTAGAAATGCTTTGGCAGTCAAAGTGTGGGCAGTGGAAATCCACTATGTCCTCAGTCTCCTGGGGCCAGCATAGTCCTGATGTGTCACTGGTGCTCTTCCGTGTGGCGAGCTGCCTTCTCTCCCTTCCCAAATGCATAAGGAGAAACTAGGAGTTAAAATGGGAAATAATTTGCCCCATATGCCCCCTCTTACAAGTGGCGGAAGTGCATTCCACACTTAGACTCTCTATGAAGCACAAACTCACTGCCTGGCACTTTGTAATTGTCCCATCAGCATAAACGATCATGCTGTGGCTGATGGTTTCTCTGTGGCCCTGACTTTGTCTTCTGGCCCCACACCATCCAGCCTGTATCCTTGTCAGGCAGAGAGGGCCGTATTGGTTTGCCTCTGGCCCTTCTCCCCATCCCCTTTCCTCAGGCTTCTGAGCAGCTAGACTGAGGACACAGGAAGAAAGCAGAAATCTGTGATGGGCTGAAATAGGCCTATTCAGGGGGTCCAGTGATAAAAATCTGATTTCTCAAGCACTTTATTTGTCTTTGGTGCAGAATGGCACTGATAAGTACTTTCCATGGAAAAGCAAAAGCTGGGGAGCAGCCCTTCCACTTCTGAACTTGACTGTTAGATTTACACTCTCTGAGCAGATTTTTGGAATTTCACCAACCGAACCCCTGGGGCACGGAAATCAACTTCCTTGTGTGTGGATGGTCTGAGGGCGGGCTGGTGCGTGCTCTACAAAGCCTTTATCTGCCAGACCCCTTCCTTCCCTTCTCCCTGAAGAAGAGAGTGCCATGACTTGAGCTGTTTTCTTTGGCTTGAGTCTGGGGACATGGATGCTGAGCTGGTCCATGTGAAACCCACTTGCTGATGGCTTGTTGGGAAGTTCAAGTGTAATGGCCTCTGGAGAACAGAACCGTCCCTCCCTCCTCTTGTCCCTCTCTCCTTCTCACCCAAGATCCGAGACCCCCTCAGAAAACCCTTAGAGCGGGGAAGCGCCCTCAATCCCACACTATTTCCCTCTGGAGTTTTACTCCGGGCACTTTGTAACTTGGGCTCAGTGTTGAAAAGTGCATCAGGATACCGGCGAGAAACTGGGATCATTCACGCGGCATAGCCATAAAGGACGCTCAGGTGCCGAGTCCTAAGCATTCCTTCTTTTTATCATTGGATTTTCTTTACCTCATCTTGTGAGTTTTTCTAGGAACGCAAATTTCTAAAAAGCCGATATTTTCTCTCTTCTGGGGTCAGATGTGTAATTTCCTTAAGTTGGCAAAGCCTGTGGCCCAGATACCATACCATACTTTCCCATTAAGTGACTCGTTTTCTTTGACTCTCCAAAGTTCCTGCTCTAGTTTTTTTTTTTTTTTTTTTTTTTTTTTTTTTTTTTTTTTTTTTTTTTGGCTTTCTGCCTTATCTAGGGCCACACCCGCGGCATATGGAGATTCCCAGGCTAGGGGTCTAACAGGAGCTGTAGCCGCCGGCCTTCGCCACGGCCACAGCAACTCAGGATCCGAGCCGTGTCTGCGACCTACACCACAGCTCACGGCAACGCCGGATCCCTAACCCACTGAGCAAGGTCAGAGATTGAACCCGCAACCTCATGGTTCTTAGTCGGATTCGTTAACCACTGAGCCATGACGGGAACTCCCCTGCTCTAGTTTTTGACCCTTCCTTCACCCCCTTTCCAAGCTATCTAGGTGTCCAGGAGGAAGGCTCCCCCCGCCCCCGGGTGAAGGTAGAATGGTGAAATTTGTAATTCCTGCCCAAAGCCTGAGGCAGGCCTGGGATCTCCCCACTGGAGCCCCTGCCGGGTCTGACCTGCCGGCTGACGTCTATTTACTTAGCCCCAGAACATTTAATCCTGTTGAGTGTGGGGTGATGTCACTGGGTCAGGCCTTGGAGCTGGGCAGCCGAGTGGAAGCAGAAGGATGAATGGCTGGTTGAGGCCGAGGTGTTGGGTGGCCACTGAGCCGGGGCTGGAGCAGCCCGCCGGCCACCGCCGTGTGTTGATTTTGTAGTGAGATCATGACCATGCCTGGCTTGTTAAATGCAGTTTAATCTTCCTTAAGACAGGGCTGGACAACGTTGCTTTTGTGACTCGAGACAGTCACTGGACAAGCGAGAGGAGGCCAGGTTTCGAGAATTCTACCAGGAGCAAAGTGCAGCCCCGTCAGGGAGTCAGAGGCTGTGCAATGCGGCTGTGCTCTTGCAATAGCGCACCACGTTGCTGTCATCAGAGAGTCACACTTGCTGGGGCTGCTGGGAGGCTGGAGGGCATACGCTAGGCCCCCCACAAGTGGTTCGAGCTGGGGGAGACTTTCCTGGCATAGAGCACAGTACCCCCCCACACACCCCAGACCAGGAGAGCTTGCTCCCTTTCGTTTCAGATGTCCAGATACGTAAACTGCCTGGGCATGTGCTAATTTCCTTTTGTGACTGGGTTGAGTCTTAAAGTTTCCTTTATTTATTTATTTATTTATTTTTCTTTCTACAACAATAATGGTCTCTCAGTGGTTACTTTAGGGACAAACCTTGGCAGGAGGAGGATGAGGGAAAAGGAGAGAGAGAGAGAGAGAGAGAGAGAGAGAGAGAGAGAGAGAGAGGGAAAGATGGAGGGAGGGAGAGAGAGAGAGAGAAAGATCTCTTATCCAGGTGCCCACTGCGAACTGCAAGGACATTTGTGAAGAGGTGGCTGTAAGGAAAAGTCTGAAAGCCTTCTGTGAAAAAAGTCTGAAAGAGTCTGTGAGTGAGCTTATCCAACCCTCTCGGAGGGTCGTGGTCCCCTTCCTTGACCGTCATTCTCTTAACTCTGTGCTTCTGCATCAGGCTCCTAAATCACTGCCCTTTCCTTCCTCCTGCCTTCTGTTTTTCTCTGTTGTTGTTTGCTTCTCTCACCTTGAGCTCATAGTTTAATAGAGTAAAATTTATTTTTTTTTGCTTTTTTTTGCCTTTTTTTGTCATTTTAGGGCCACACCGCGGCATATAGAGGTTCCCCGGCTAGGGATCTAATCGGAGCTGTAGCCACTGGCCTACGCCACAGCCACAGCAACACAGGATCCGAGCTGCATCTGCGACCTACACCACAGCTCACGGCAACGCCGGATCCTTAACCCACTGAGCAAGGTCTGGGATCGAACCCACAACCTCATTGTTCCTAGTCGGATTCGTTAACCACTGCGCCACGACGGGAACTCCCAACAGAGTAAAATTTAAATTACGGCCGCAAGGATCCCACCAACCACCGCTGCCTCACCCCGCCCCACACCATCCCTTCCTGAGAACACGTTGGGGCTGCAGAAGAGAACTCCCTCCTTGCTTGAGAGGCGGGTTCTCAGAGCTTCTCTGCTCCCAGCAGGACCTGTGCCCACCTGTGACGTCATCCTATGATTCCGAAACAAGACACTCTCGGGCAAGACAGGCTCTTCCAAGTCTCCCAGGGAGGCGTGTGTTTCAGGAGGACCCGTGGCGCTCCATGACGATAATCCTCCAGAGGCTCCAGAAATAGGAATCTGTGTCCCTGCCTTTCCTCAGTTACCTTCCTAACATCTTACAGAGGAAGAAGGTATATAACTGGGTGGTAAGGAGCCCCAGGCCCCCTGATGCCTCCTCTCACGAATTATGTCTTTCCTCTTTCGGAACGATCGTGTCTATATCCCTTTCATCCTTTGGCACATAGAATTTTAAATTACCCTCATCATCTTTTAGGGTAATGAATCTTAAATGTTTGCTTTTTTTTTTTTTTTTCTCCCAAAGGTTATTTTTTCTTACCTTAGAATGTATCCACTTGCTCTTGAGTTCCAGAATTGACAGAACAAGTCCATGCTGGAACTTTTCATACCGGTCGTGGTTTTGTGGTATTCTGCATTTGAAATGTCCATAGGCACACCTTTATATTCATCCATCCATGCATTCATCCATCCATCCATCCAGTCAAACAATGAGTGTTTATGGACAACTGGCTCTGAGCCAAGCGCTGCCTCTGACCTTGGCCTCACAGAGAGCAAGACAAACATAATACTTGCCCTCATTGGGTTATAGTCTCCTGGGGAAAAGACTTCATCCAGGAAGTGTGATTGAGTTGCTGAATGAAAGGCGAAGGGAGTAGGGTGCTGTGGCAGCCCGAGCAGGTGCTCTCGTTAGTCCTGAGGGTCCCAAAGCTCTCCCCAAAGAAGTGGTGTCCAGGCTGAGAGCTGAGGAATAAAGAGTCAGCCAGGTGAATGGCAGCTTGGATGGGGTAGTGACGAATCTGGCCATGTTGGGAGAAAGAGTTCCAAAGAAAGGGGACAGCTTATTCAAATGGCACCAAGGTAAGATTAAGTCTCCAGTTCTGGGGGGACCTCACAGGGACTGGTATGGAAAGCCTGAGGCAAGCAACGGGAGAGAGCCGCTGGCAGGACCAGAGAGGGAGTTGAGGGAAAATGCAGGGGGGCTGCATGGAAGGGGTTTTCCCAACCCTCTGAGGGACTCTGGACTTTATCCTGTGGCTGTGGAAACTCAGTCGAAGAATTTAAGCAGGGGAATGGCCTGACCTTAGTTACTTCTTTGCACAACCGTTCTGGCTGCTGGGTGCAGAATAGGTTGTAGGATTGTAGGGTAATAAGAATGGCTATGCAGAAGGTGCTCACCTAACTGAAATTATTAGAGACCAGGAAGATTGGCACCACTCTCGCTGTGATGTTTTTTGACATGCCTCCCCTCTTTTTATCACTGAAGGAATGGCGCTCAGTTGCGCTTCTGCGCGCACACACACAAACAGACACTCACACACTGAGGCAAAGGTCCACACCATGTTCACTTACGTATCCTCCGTTACTTAGCATCATTCCCAGTGGAAAAAGGTGCCCAGTGAATGTTTGCCAAACTGATGAATGAATGAAGACGTGTACAATTCCTCGTTAGACTCCCCCCTCCTTTTTTTTTTTGTCTTTTTGTCTTATCTAGAGCCGCACCCGTGGCATATGGAGGTTCCCAGGCCAGGGGTCTAACAGGAGCTGTAGCTGCCGGCCTTCGCCACAGCCACAGCAACGCGGGATTCGAGCCGCGTCTACAACCTACACCACAGCCACAGCAATGCTGGATCCTTAACCCACTGAGCAAGGCCAGGAATTGAACCCGTAACCTCATGGTTCCTAGTCGGATTCGTTAACCACTGAGCCACGACGGGAACTCCTAGACTCCCTTTTGAAAGAGTTTTCCTGTTAAGGTTTCCCTTGATGTTCAAGTGATGTGTACAAGGAGAAGGGAGCAATGCATAGAACCGATCCAGGAGCCTGGTTTCCACCCCACTTCTGCCTCTGAGTAGCTGAGCAAATGAGTATCGAGCTGCAGGTTCTTGATACCCTGTTCTTTCAATTCTCAGTGGTAGAGCTGGGCTGAAGAGAGCCTCTTAATCACCCAGTTTTTGTGATTCTGTGACTTAAGGAACAGTAACACTGTTTAAATCCAGCACGACTCTTATTACTGGTAACCCTCAACATTTTGCGTTTGCCCTTTGCTCGAAGGATGTCGGATACCAAGACTATTTTATCGTAGGTTACTGCATGATTCCCTTCCTGGTATAGGGGATTCAGGAAGATGAAGTAGCTGTTAGGAAGGTAGGACCACTTCAGCCAGATGGTTAGAAGATGCTTAGTGGCAAGCTGCATCCAGGAGGGCAGAGACCAGAAGAAAGGATTCTGTTATGCAGAGAGAGTGACTTGTTTTCTTCTTTCTCGCCCTAGAAGAGAAAGAAAGGCAATAAAAGAAAAATAAGACCTGAACTTTTACGTCCTGATAAGAATTTCCTGGCATTTACAACATGTAAAATAAACTTTATTTTTTAATAAATGCATGCTTGCTACTTGGCCAACATGACTGCTTGGGGGGGGGGCGGGAATAGAGTCATTTAGTTACAATATGTAGATTAGACAGAACAAAAAGAGCACCCAGCTCTCTGTCTCTTAAAAATATTCATTTACTTCATAGGGGAAGGAAAGGAAAGTCAGGACAAAGCAGAAAGGAAGCCCTGTCAAGAGCGCTAACGCTGAGGAGTTTCATAGCTGTGTGGAAATTGCCTAGACGGGGTGTGTTTTTCTGCTTGTTGGAACTCTGAATCGGGGTGGGCCAGGGGGAGGCTTTCTTCAAGAACTGGGATGGTTCCAGTGGAGAGAGCTAGAAAGTCTTGTGGGCTCCATTCAGACAGTCAATCAACAGGGATTGAATGAGACCTACTGTGTGCTTTCCCAGGTGTTCTGGAGGAGGCAGGAATACCCTGGATCAGTCCTTCCTTCTGCCAGCTTACATTCCAGATGTGTACGCACCACTGACGGGTCAGAGACCGAGGACAAAGGAAGCTAGTGTGTCTCACATCTGGGAACCGCTAACAGTTTTCTTACCCATGACCGCACTTGATCTTCACTAGATTCTTACTTGAAAGAGGCTCGGTTAACTGAGAAGAGTGTCAGACTTGGAGTCAGAGTACCTAGACTTCTGAGATGCGATGAGTCATAGAGCCACCCAAAGCCTCTTTTCTCCTCTATAAATTCACTTTCCTCGTTCCTGTTCTCGTTCTTCCCAGGGTTCTTAAAAGGATCAAATAAAAAGAATGGATTTGAAATTGCTCCATACGTTTTGAGAGACTTCACAAACAGGACCTATCTAGCACATTGTGGGCGTGGGGGTGGGGGGGCAGATAATCAGCGTTCTGCACATTCTGGGAATGAAAACACAAAGGTGATGGGACCCTCACGTTCAGAGACTTGTTCAAGGTCCCATGATTGTCTCTAGCAGAGTCCTGGGTCTTCATCTGAGGAGAAGCGTTAAGAGTATATGCCGTGGTTGCTCCTCCCACTGTGGGAATTCAGATGAAAAGGAAAGCAGTGGGAAGTAGATCCATGAGGTGGGCTCCCTAAGTCATCGAGTGTTTTATGGAGCTCCTCAGATACAGTGTGTTCAGCTCCCAGCATGGAAAGGTACTCCAGGAGTTCCCGTCGTGGCTCAGTGGTTAACGAATCCGACTAGGAACCATGAGGTTGCAGGTTCGATCCCTGGCCTCGCTCAGTGGGTTAAGGACCCGGCGTTGCCATGAGCTGTGGTGTAGGTCGCAACGCGGCTCGGATCCCGTGTTGCTGTGGCTGTGGCGAAGGCCGGCAGCTACAGCTCCTGTTAGACCCCTAGCCTGGGAACCTCCACATGCCACGGGTGCGGCCCTAAAATGACAAAAGGTTAAAAAAAAAAAGAGAGAGACACTATGGAGAATAGGCGTTTTTCTTCCTAGTAGGCTGGTTCTAAGAACCCATTTTATTTTATGGAATATTTTAAATTTTCAAAGATTTACCCACTTCGATTCATTTATCCTTACAACATTCTTTAGAGAGAATGTTGACCAATGAGTGATTTTTCATGACTTCTCCTTTTCAAGCCATTCTAGCCATTAGGTACCTTACGCAGTTCTAGTCCAGACCGTCCTCCGGGACCTTGCGCTTGCTATTCCCTCTGTCAGGAGCACCATTCCCCGCCATCATGTGATCTGTTTCTCCTTGTCACTTGGTTTGGCTCTCGTGTGTTGCGTCCTCAGAGGGGGTCTCTCCATGGCCATCATTTTTTATCTCACTGATCTGTTTTTTGTTTTTTTTTTTCTTTTCAGAGCATTTATTGCTACCTGAATTATGAATACCTCTTTACATTGTCCCGTTTTTGGAATTTAAGCTCCAGTAGAGCTGTTTTCCTTGCTCTCCATTGCATACCCAAGAACCCAGAATTGTTCTGAATATAGTAGCGCATAGTAGGAGCTTAATGTTTGTTGACTGAAATCAACATCTTATGAGAAATTTTGCAACTGGCTCAATATTATATAGTCCACGAGTGGCTGATAGAGGACTCGCATTCAGTCTCTGTACTCCTACTTTGCTGTTCTTTTCCACTTGATATTATGCTGCCAAAATGTATGCATATTTATACCTGGGAGTTCCTGATGACTACTGATAAAATTTAGAATGATGGTGAGACATTTATGTGAAACTGAATGCATTTGTTAAGGGAAATGAGGAAGTCCCTGAGGCTTACACCATTCAACTTATGACAGAACTTTACAATCTCTGTACTTTGTGTATTCAACATCAATCATCCCATATTTGTTTAACTCGTTTTTAAAGGAAGCTTATTTTAGGAGTACTTTCAATATTTTTTATTGACGATGTTTGGATTTTCACTTACATAAACACACTGTCATGCACACACACTTACAAAAGAACATAAACAATGACATATGGGTTAGATTCCTGGTCAAACTGCAGAGATTTTCTCTCTGACAGAAGCTCAAAGGGCTTCGTGTGTGAGACTGTTACACAAAAGGTATTGCCAGTTCATGGCCGGTCCCTCTGAAATGAGCCTCAGAGGTTACTTTTACAGTATTTCCTTGATGGCCTAGTTTCCCTCAATCACCTATTATGAATCTATCAGTTTATTGAAATTTGCTTAGGGGATCAGGCAGAGTTGGATGTCACCTAGACTGCCTCGTAATCATATAATTTATTTAGTGCTATGTGAAGCTAATTGCCTTTCACTTGGCCTGTGTTTTCTCTTTTGAGAATTGGGGAGATTCCCTCTGGGTGAAAATTTAGAGGGTTGGTGAACACACACATGTACTGACTTTCCAGTCTCTGGACATTCCTGTATCTTTACTCAGCCTTCCTTTTCTCTTTAGGCACAGATTATTATTATTATTATTATTATTATTATTATTATTATTATCATTATTATTATTGGCTGCGCTCACAGAATGCTACAGTCCCCAGGTCAGGGATTGAACCTGTGCCGCAGCGGGAACAATGCTGTATCCTTAACCACCAGGTCACCAGGGAACTCTCAACACCACATATTATTAATGGATCATTTCTAGACCATTGTCTGTCTCCTGGTAGTTTTTAGTTGTGTTCCTCCCTCTTTATTGAGATGTACTGGCCCCAACAGCACATGACGTTTCAGGTTAGGGATAAGTATGATTTCATCAAAGGCCAGGGTTGACTTCTTCTTTCACGTCTTTAGTGACGTGCCAGAGTTTTGTCACTTTGGATTTTGTCATTATGACCTCCTCATTGCTGAAGGCATGGTGTCCTTGCTCTCTAAGTATACTCCAGTTACGTTCCACTCTAAATCAAAGGTTACTTGTGTTTGGGCAAACTGAACACTTTTCTATTTTTTTTTGTCTTTTTGCCTTATCTAAGGCTGCACCCGCGGCATATGGAGATTCCCAGGCTAGGGGTCTAACAGGAGCTGTAGCTGCCGGCCTTCGCCACAGCCACAGCAACGCGGGATCCGAGCCGCATCTGCAATCTACACCACAGCTCACGGCAACGCCGGATCCTTAACCCACTGAGCAAGGCCAGGGATTGAACCCGCAACCTCATGGTTCCTAGTCAGATTCGTTAACTGCTGAGCCACGATGGGAACTCCTGAACACTTTTCTAGATCTTTCTGCAAGCTCAGTCTCCCAAGATTTTTCTGCTACTTCTCCTGTTTTTATATATAAACATCTATAGCTCTGGGTTTGTGGAGTCCTTCTTCCTCTAGGCCATTTCTGTCCATCTGTCCCACTACTGATTTTTCAGAGAGGCCACAGAGTGTGTGGAGATCAGGCCATTCCTCTCACCCTTTATCTCTAGTCTCTAAGCCAACTTCCAGTCTGTGAGAGAGCTCCTCCTTTATTCCTTGGCAATGCAGTATTTCTTAGTTCTTGACTGATATCTTTTCCAGAGTTTTTGAAAGGTACAGAGCTGGCATTCTGGATTTTTCCCTGTGTACACATCGACTCACATAAAAAACAGAGGCAAACCAGACCTTTGGCGGTTAATATTTATATCAGCCCAAATTTAGGCACACAGCCAAATGCAAACACGGGATTTTAGGGCTCTTGGATTTTTTTTTTCTAGAATTACACAGTTTTCCATATCACTCATTTATGGCATCATTGTGTACCCTTATACTGTCATAAGCAGAAGTCACTGGCCAAAACAGAGTGGCAGATATGCCGTATGAAACTTGGGGATGTCACTGATGGAAAAATAAACCTTCGTGGTAAAGATTAGAGGAGCCAAGCAAGGTTAAGACCCCGTGTAGGACCTATAGGAAGGAGCTAATGGGTTTCAAACTACAAGACAACATCAACTCTGCTTGGGAAAGAGAAGCTATCTATAGGGGTCAGGAAACTTTTTTTGACTTTAGTCACACGTTCTCTGAAGACTGGGGGCTTTCTTCTTTTCTCCTTCCACCAAGAGCAAGTTCGGTGGCACCCCACGGGACCCGAGGCGGTGGGGGTTGTGTTGACCTCCCCTCGATGGGATTGGGCAGCTGAGTTTGCTGGGGGCACGTGGTCCTCTACCAGCTGTCACCCTGAGATGCTCCTGTCACGCTGTCTGTAGCTGTCAGCTTCGGACCCTTCTCGTCAAGTTTGCCGTCTGTGAGGAGGGCAGACGGAAGGCGGGTTTGGGTCCCGGCAAGGGAGAGTGTTTTCGAGCTGTCACCTGGGAATCGGTTTACAGACTGTGAAGCCCTGTCGGCTTAATCCTGACAGTGGAAGTAATGTATAAGGGACAGTAGTGCTTTCGAAGGTCATTTAGATTTCTCTCTTTAGAAACGATTTTATTTATGAGGAGCTGAGCGTGAGGAGCACCGGGAGGAGCAAGGGCGCTGCCGTGTGGGCTCCTTTCCTTAGTTACGGTGATAGAGCTTCATCCGATAGAGGACGGGGCGGTAATTGGAAGGATATTTCGTGTACATAGCACCTGTCAGCCCGAGGTACTGAGTCTCCACAAACAGGCATCGCTTGCCTTCACTGGAAAATGCTACTCAGTCAAGGATGGAACCGAGGCGAGGCCTGGAAGCTGACTGTTCCACAGCTGGGAGAACTACGGGGTGGACAGTCCGCTCGTGTTATGAGATGGGCACTTACCGAAAAGATGCGTAGAAAATGGAGGGAGGTCCGAGGAAGTCAGTTTTTTTTTTTCTCAAAAAAATATACTGATGTCTTAGGTGTCTGCCATTTAAGGAAAGTGGCGGAAGATCCTTCTTTAAGAAAAGAAAGAAAAGAAGAGACAAAACTCTCTCTCTTTTTTTTTTGTCTTTTTGCCTTATCTAGGGCCGCACCCCCGGCATATGGAGGTTCCCAGGCTACAGGTCTAACAGGAGCTGTAGCCGCTGGCCTTCGCCACAGCCACAGCCACAGCAACGTGGGATCCGAGCCACGTCTGCAACCTACACCACAGCTCACGGCAACGCCGGATCCTTAACCCACTGAGCAAGGCCAGGGATCGAACCCACAACCTCATGGTTCCTAGTCAGATTCGTTAACCACTGAGCCACGACGGGAACTCCGACAAAACTCTTCTTGTAATGTGAATAAAGACATCCGATGTGTCTCTCTTCTACTTTTGGATTTGTACACATTCGTGTTCCACACACCCCCACACCGCCCCCCCAAGACGGGAACAGAGCTATGTTTTAAAGATCAAAGATAAATGGCAGCCCCGGAGGATAATTTCCCAGACAATGTTAAGTGGAAAAAAAAAAAAAAATACAGTTCGAGCTGTTTCAGGAAATTCACCTCCAGGAGTGTAGAATCTAGGTTTCCGGCTGGCTCCCCGGAAAGGCGGCCGTGACAGTGTCTGTTCGCTGGAGCATATGTGAGGAGAGGGGCCTCCTTCCAGAACCCCTGCCCCCAGCAGCAGGAGGTAGAGAGAGGAGAAAGGCCTGTCTTTGGGGATCGGTCTGGTGACTTGAGGGGAGAGCCTATCATTTCTGATTCAAGTCACGACGTCACTGTGCAGCGGCCGCCCTGTTCCCTGCAGAACTTGCCATGCATACCGGACCCCTCGGCTGGAGCCATCAGCAGAGTGAACGGGAAAATGGGCCTGAAGCCTCCTTTGCTTCCGTGGCGCTTCAAGACCCCGTCTTTGCCGTACTTCAGCTTCTTTATGTTGTTATTGGTTCTGCGGGAAAAACTGGTGAGAAGGGGGCAGCATTGTTTATGGAAAAGGCAAGTGGCTCAGGACTAATTCAATTAGTAAAATTATCAGTCATAAAAATGACCATTTAGGGGGTTCAATCCCTGGCCTCGCTCAGTGGGTTAAGGATCCGGCGTTGCCGTGAGCTGTGGTGTAGGTTGCAGACGCAGCCGGGATCCCGCGTTGCTGTGGCTGTGGCAAAGGCTGGCGGCTACAGCTCCCGTTAGACCCCTAGCCTGGGAATCTCCATATGCTGCGCATGTGTCCCTAGATAAGGCAAAAAGACCAAAAAAAAAAAAAAAGACAATTTAAACTCAGGAACCACCGCCCACTCAGAGGAACTTGTTTCCCCCCATATTTTAAAACAAAGAGCTGACTAAGAAAGTCTTCTGTCTAATGTATCAGTTTAGTGACAGTGGATGAGAGGAGAAAAAGTTTATGAGAAAGAAAACATGGTGTCTGTTGCCACTTTACTAAAAATAGCTGTGACCTTACAGAAGTCATTTCTTCCCCATTCCTCCACTTTCTGGCTGTAAACTGAAGGATAAAATCATTATTGGTATACTTTCCAGCTCAGTGCTTCTTAGGTTCTAATATTTAAAGCTGCATAAAATCTGTGTATCTGAATAACCTTTCCTTCACGTGTGTTTCAGCGAGAACAAATATACTCTCTTGAAGCTGAATTCATTCAGTTTATTGAGAACATAAGAAAAAGAGGACAGGACCTCAGGTTTCTTCTTGACAGTCGTGGGGGTCCCTCAACAAAGTTTATCCAGGGCTGCGTCCACTTCATGTAACACTTTCAGTGCTGACAGTCTTGGATGGGCAGTCAGCACCCCACTGCTCTCTTGCTCCTGTTTTTCTCTGCTTGTCTTCTTAAAAAACAAACAGGAGAGGAGTTCACCGCTGCCACGCAGTGAGATCGGCAGCATCTTGGGAGTGCTGGGACTCGGGTTTGAACCCGGACCCGGCACAGTGAGTTAAAAGATTTGGAGTTGCCGCAGCTGCGGCTTAGGTTGCAAGTGCGGCTCGGATCTGATTCCTGGCCTGGAAACTCCATGTGCCAGGAGGTGGCCAAAAAAGTTTAAAAAAAAATAACAATAATAAAGTAAAGGTGGAAGAGAGATTTTATTTTCTGGTGAAAGTCTGTTCTCACCTAATTAACAGAGAAGAAGGAAGCAGGATGGACACTGTGCTCTAAGCCAACTGAGTCTGCCCCAACCTGTAGGAATAGTAAACTGACTCCGCCCACATTCCTGAAACTTAGCAAAACTAACTCTGACACGCCTGGTTTATGTTAGTTTTATTTCAGAAAGTACTTTTCCACACTGATTCCTCCTGATAAGGCTTTCCCCGGGGCTGCTTTGCTGGCCCCAGGAGAGTCAGAAGTCATTGTGTGACAAGCTGTGGGATCCAATTCACTGGACAAACGCAGGAATGATGTCATTTACCCAGATCTATTCTTTAAACCAAATCTCCACCCATTGTGAGATTTTTCTTCTTTCTCTTTTGAGAGTCCGGGAAGCTGCTGCCCAGACGACTGTTCTGCCATCTCTACAGGAAGAACAGTCTGTGTTTTATGTGGAAGAAATGGCCACACGCCCCACGGTCAGTTTCTCTTGTGGTGACTTTGCCCTCGAAAGGGGAATGTGGGTACTTTGGGCTCAGTTTAGTGAACAACACAACAGCAATATTAGCAAAACAACTGTATTATTCAGTTCTCTGCCCCTTTGGGGCTCTTTGAAGGACAAAAAGCAAATCTCGGGTACCACATCCGACTTATTAGTCCTGCGTGGACTCAAACTTACAAAGATTTTGTTTCCTGAGCTGAAGGTATTTATTAGATAACCATTCATTAGTGTTCCTATTCTGATTATTCAAAGCCAACTGGAACTTCAGATACCTCATAGCCTATGTAGTCCCACTGAGACACTGTAAAGCCTCACAGAAAGGTGAGCGCTTTGCTGTCCCCGTTAACATGGGCAGCTCTGCCCCAATACACCTAAGACTCCCTGGTGCTTTTTGAAGTCAGATTCCCAGAATCCACTCACGGCGCTCCAGGGCATAGCGCTCTCAGGGTTGGCTGCGTGGCAGAATCACCCCGGGGAGCTTTGAAGCACGGGGAGTGCCTTGAACCTGACCCGCTAAGAGTCTGTTTAGTTGGTTTGTGGGTGCTCTCTGGGCACTGGGTTTTTTAAGAAGTGTGCAGGCCCAAGCTGAGAACTGCTATGCCAGGGGGCTCCATAATCACTTGGCCAAAACTTCCTGCCTCAGAGAAATTTACGTCTGTTTGGTGAGATAAAAACGTACATCCCTGAAAAGAGACCACTCTGAAGACATGCGTAACCTAGATAAGCCGTTAAGAGCATTTGTTCCTTCCAGCATATTCATTTATTCGACAATGTACTTATTTAGAAGTATTGATTGAACACCTAATAGGTGCCGAGAGAACAGAGGGAACAGAGCTGGTAAGGAGTCTGCTTTCATGGAGCTTATAGAAGTTTAAAGACTTTTGGGTTGTCTGTGGGCTGGGGAGACTTTGAAGGACAGGAGGCAAGCCTAGAAGTTTTGATAGAGGAGAGTGGGGCAGATCTTTCTTGGAGCTGAGAAGAAGAGAAGAGACTTGGCCATGAGACATCAGACCACTGGGGAGCTTTGATCATCCCAGGGTGCCTGGTACATGGCTTTGCTCTTCCGTAAGTTTCACAGTAGCAGACACTTGAGTTTGGTGAAAATACGCAGATTACATATTACAGTTTAGCTTCTTCAAAGAGGGTCTCAGGCACACGCCTTTGAACTTGTTTTTCTATTAATGTATGGTGGCAGGGTGAGATGTTGGCAGTTTTGCTCCTCCTTCCCACCAGAAGGTATTTGGCGAAGTCTGGAGACATTTTTGATCATCACGACTGGGTCAGAAGTGCTGCTGGCATCCAGTGGGTAGAGACCGGGTTGCCGCTCAACATCCTGCAGTGGACGGCTCAGCCCCGCGCTCCCCAACAAAGAATGACCCAGTCCCAGATGTCAGGAGCGCAGCAGCCGAGAGACTCTGTTCTAGAGATAAGAAAGGGAGGTGGAAGAACAGCTTCCTGAGGGATATTGCTCTTAATTGTAATGCCTGTTACTGTAAGCCCTCTCACCCCACACCCTCGAACCGCTGTGCATACCCACACCAACGAAACATGTGCATACCCACACCAACGAAACATGCAAATGGCTGCAGCCCCGGGGAAGAAACTTGCATCTTCCAGGGATGGGGGACACAGTCAGGGTCTCTGGACTTCCCCCAAACCACATTCTTCTCCTGAGCTTTCAGCATTTTGGAGGAATTACTTTGGAGAAGGAGAATTGCCCTAAGTTGCCCATGCAATTTCCTGCTCCATTTTAATAGCAGCTGGGTTTCTCTCAGTCTAAACTGAGCAAGGTTTATCTTTCCCCTCTGGGGACCAGAGAGAGCTGGCAAACTCCTCCCTGGACATTTAGAACTTTTAAATAAAGTTTTGGTGTAAATCTTGAAAAGCACAAGGTGATGTCAGTGGAGGCAGGCTGGTCAATTACCCTCACGTGGTGGGTGGAGGGAGGCAGGAAACCACTCACCAGCTCCTTCTCCTCTCAGCAGCAGTCTGCAGCCAGAAACCTGCATTTGAATCCTAGCTCTGACTGCCGTAGCCCTGTGATTTGGGGCAGATCGTTTCCTCTCCCTCTGCCCATGCTTTGTCTTCTACGATCTGGAAACATACCGCTCATTTGGGGCCTGGGTGAGCGCTCGATTTAATATATGTGAAGTGCCTGATGCATAGTAGGTCTTAACAAGTGGTAGCATTTATTTACAGTGTTCTCTATAAATGGAGAGGACAGAACCATCGGGGTGCCGGCATCCCATCCAAGTCCGACACTCAGGTATATTCCCATGCTGGAAAATGGAGAGGCTCGGCTCACTCTAAAATAAGAGGAAGGGCTTGGTATTTATGTGGAAGAGGAGATATGAATGTCTACCCATGGTTCGGGGCCATCTCAGGTCCCATCAGATTCCCCCACCCTGGAAGGAGCAGCAAGAACCCGAGGGCGAGGGAAGTGAAGTGGGAACCGTTCCTGAGTCCGCCTCCCGGGAGCCAGCAGCCCACTGCACATGCGCTCTGAGTCCCTCCCAACAGAGCCCACGGGCAGAACCCGTGCAGGGACAGCTGCCAGAGCCACTGGCACGTGGCCTTCTCCTTGCCCACAGCCCCATCCTGTTGCCCACGCTCCTTGCCCCCCTGCCGGCCGGGCCTGGGCTGCGTTGTCATCTGCCTTCCCATTTACCCTCTGGCTCTGCCCCCTCCGCATGTACGGAGTACGAATATCCCTTTTGATGTTGGTCTATGTTAGAATTTCGCCTCCCACTTTTTTCTCCTGCCAAAGGAGAGCAACCTGAATACCACACACGGTGTTATCTCGCTCTGACTTTGAAGAGGAATTTCTCCCCTCAGGGCTCTATTCCTGGTGTAGCATAATCTAAGGAGAAAGAAGTTTATCCCAGGGAAGCCAAATCAGCCAAGAGTTATTCAGTGTCTGACTGCCTGTTATATTTAGAAACAAGACGGAGGCAAGCTTTAAGAATGCTCAGAGCCTGCCAACGCAGTGTGGTCCTCTTTGATTCCTTCTGGTTACTTGGGGTGGCCAGATGAAGAAGGAGGCTTCCTTAGCCTTGCCTGTTTACCTGACTCTTATCATTGGAGTGTGATGGGACAGAAGAAGATAAGAAGTGCAGCTGCAGAATACTGCACCCGTGCAATTAAAGACTCAGAATTTAAAATCACGTCCTGTCCAAACCTACCCCTTTACAGTTGAATGTATAGAATCAGACATCACTTGATCCTGAACTTCCGTTTTATTGTCTGTGAAATGAAGCAACTGAACTTGCTTCAATGCCTCTGGACCTTTGCTATGCGTTGTGATCATATGGGGGAGTTGGTTAAGAATATAGATGTTGAGGAGTTCCCTGATGGCCTAGCAGTTAAGAATCTGGCATTGTCGCTTCTGTGATGTGGATTGGATCCCTGATCTGGGAACTTCCATATGCCATGGCCAAAACGTATGTATATCTGTATGTATGTATGTACTAACTATATATATATATATATATGTAACTATATGCATATTATATACATACATACATACATGTTCGTATATATATGTATGTACTATATATATAGTTACATATATATATATAGTTAGTACATACATACATACATACAGATATGTATCTATGTATACATACATATATATAATTAGTGGATAAATGGAAATCAAAGCTGCAATGAGGTATCACCTCACACCAGTCAGAAAAGCTATCATTGAAAAGTCTACAAATGCTAGAGAGGGAACCCTCCTACACTGCTGATGGCAATGTAACTTGCTGCAGCCGCTATGGAAAACAGTATGGAGGTCCCTCAGAAAACTAGAAAGGGAATTACCATATGATCCAACAATCTCACTCCTGGACATATATCCAGACAAAATTATAATTCAAAAAGATACATGCACCCCTCCGTTCATAGCAGCACTGTTTGAATAGTCAAGATGTGGAAACAACCTAAATGTCCATCAACAGATGAAACGGTCAAGAAGATGTACATTTATGCAATGGAATACTACTCAGCCATAAAAAAGAATGAAAGGACATTTGCAGCAACATGGATGCAACTAGAGATTATCACACTTAATAAAGTCAGAAAGAGAAATACAAATATCATTTGCTATCATATGTACTGACTAAAATATGGCACAAATGAACCTATTTATAAAACAGAAACAGACTCACAGACATAGAGAACAGACTTGTGGTTGCCGAGGGTTAGGGGTGAGAGAGGGATAGATTGGGAGTTTGAAATTAACAGATGCAAACTATTCTATATAGAATGGATAAACAACAAGGTCTACTGTTATAGCACAGGGAATTATATTCTAAATATCCTGGTATAAGCCGTAATGGAAAAGAACATGAAAAAGAATGTATTTATGTATATGACTGTCACTTTGCTATGCAGCAGAAATTAGCAAAACATTATAAATCAACTACACTTCAATTAAAAAAAAAAAGAATATAGATGTCAGGACTGCGTAACTAGAGTTTCTGATTTGCAAGATCCGGTGCACACTGGGCACCTGCATTTTCTCAATGATTCGAATTTCTATCTCCTATTGACAGTCCCAGGGCCAGATCAGTGGTTCCTAAAGCATGGTCTCAGGACTAGTGGTGGCAGCACCTGAGAGCTTGTGAGCCGTGCAGATTCTTGGACCCCACCCCAAACCTACTGAATTCGAGGCTGATAATTGGGCTCTGCGTTCTGTTAAGCTCTCCAGACAGTTGTTACGCATGAAAAAATTTGGAAGAGCAGTAGATTGGATAACTTTGTAAGGGTTTCCTACTAGATTTCAAAAACCTATGGTCCTATAACCAGCCTAGATAGGGTTCAAGATCAAGCCAGGGCCACACAGCTGGCAAAATAAGTGGTGGAGCCCTTTGAACTGCCCTCCAGAGCTTGTCTAATTAACTAAGCAGATGTTCAGGATTCATTGGCATGTCTCTCTGTCTGTCTCCCTGTCTTTCCCTCTGTCTCTCGCTCTCTCTGTGTCTCTTGTCTGTCTGTGGTTTAGCTCCTAGTGGGCCAAAGGATTGTGGAGAAAATGGTATTTTTAGCTCATGGTATATCTGCAGTGCAGGAGATGTTCATTATAAAGAGAAATTGCTCTTTAGTTCTTAGGCATGTGGCAAGGGGTGAGTTATTGGCCACTTTATTGGTTCTGTAACGACTGTAGCCAAGCAGTTTTTGTGGAACTAGATTGGCAAGTAAATACCCCAATATCAGCCTGCTGAGCGAAAAGAAGGGGGTGGTAAACAGAAGGGGGGGGGTGGGCAAGGCACAGCGCCTTTCTGTCAGGATACACCTGTGATTCTTATACCTCTCCTTCCAAATTATCTAGGATTGCAGTCACTGTGCTGCATTTTGTAAAATTCACTCTCGGAGGTGGTTACAGCAGCTTGAGAAATATCTTCTTGAGCATATTCTGGAGTGAGTTTTAGGGCTGAATTTGAGATGTGTTCAGAAATCACTGCATCCAGTTGTCCTAGAGGTTCATGAAGGGCTGGCTCACAGCCCTCTGCAACCAGGAGGCAGGACTGGGCTTAGAACCTCGGCCTCCTCACACCCGGGCCGAGGCACCCGGAATGAGGACAACCGTCGCGGACTTCCAGGAAGATCGGAACCCACACGCATGACTAGAAGCAGTGAGACTGGAAATCAGAGGCTCACGGGGCCGGTGGAAGGAGCCCTAGAATTTATCTGGGACACTTCTCATTTTATAGAGAGGAATGTTGACATTCAGATGGAAAAAGTGACATGCCGGAGGTTTCAGGTGCTGGATTAGCTCCCGGGCCTTTAGATAGGGTTCTTATCCAGCACCTTCTCTGGCACACCACGTCATTTTCCAGAGGCACCAGAATAAGAGATAAAGATGCATGGTCCTCTTACCTTCACTTGCCAGCTCAGGCGTTGTTCTTAAACAGATGATACTGCGGAGAGATACGACTTGGCATCCTGATTCAGCCCTTTTAGGGATGTAGTGATGGAGACCAACTATTTCCTGGGATCCAAGATTTAGGTGCCATAATTCTTCCTTGAACTATAAAACAGGGAAAGAATGGAGGGACAGATGTTCTAATCCTACAGCAGGCAGGGCCCAGATGGCAGTAAAAGATCATGGCCTTCTCTGAGGGTAGAGCCCCTGGCTTGAAGAAGTGTATGATTCCCATGAGGCAGAAAAGCAAATCAGTGGAAGGCTGCTTTTATTCAGGTTAAGTGGTTCTAGAGTGCAAAATAGTTGTGTCTTACCAGGAAGTGTCATAATGAGTAATTTCATTGCTCACCATGGCATTTTACTGATACACTAATGAGTCTTCTCAGTGTTCCGTGGCTGCTTTCCCAACTCCTTTCTTTCTCTCTTCTTGGAACAGCATGACTTATTAAAGGACCTCCAGTGATGGTGGTTATTGCTAAAAGAGCATGCATGGTCATCTCTCAGTTGGTTGATCTCGGGTTCCTCCAGGGTCCCCACTCCGGTGGTGGTCCCTCGGGGTTTACTTGCCATGCTTTGCTGCTTGCTGAACTTGAAGCTAAGTCTTCATCCTCAGAGCCTGACCCGAGTTCCTTTTATTCACTGAAGATTTTATTAGAGGTGGGTTAGGGGAGATGGGATAATTTGAGAGAGGGTTTACTGTCTGAGGGCGGCAGGGGAAATTGCTGTCACTCTCTGTGTCTCAGGCCGCCCACCTGCAGAGTCTGGGGTTTTTGAAGTCATTTATTTGTGACATCCAGGGGTGACATTTTCTGATGGTAACTAGAAGAGTGATTTTTGAGGTGGAAAAGGCCACAGAGAGCAGGTCTATTTTTAAAAGCCCGAGAAGGACACAACAGCATTTATGCTGACCCCTGACACTTTGAAAGATTGAAATCATTGCTTAGAAAAATCACAAAATACACATACCAACGTACACACACATACTCATGCCCTTGCCTTGGTAAGAAGAGCCGTATGAGCATAAACTCCTCACCCCTGATTGTTAGCAACACGGAAAGATCATCCAGGTCTTTCAAGATGATGGAGCAATTTGCTTCTACAGCAGGTGTACCCACTGGTTCCTGTGCTTTGTCTTTACAGCGTTTTAGTTTTCTCTCTCCTTGACTGTCAGGATGGTGGTTCTTTTTTTTTTTTTTTTTGCCATGTTAATAAACATAAGCAGTTCTTTCACTGAACCAAGCTTCCAGTTTGTGCCTCTGTCTGATCCTGCTGTGAGTGGGAAAGGACCTAACCAAGCTGGTGAAAATGATGCTGAAAGTCAGAGTCAACAGGTCCTGAGCCAAGGCTCAGAGTGGCTCTTCTGTGATGGAGCGCTCCTCTCACGGATCCCCCTGGCCAGCTGGTGTCAGAGAACTCACCCACTGAGTACCAGCGTTTCATGTACTGAGTGTCTCTCGGGCTTGTGGTTCCTCCTAGGCCACAGTGGAAGTGGGGAAAGCATTATATATGACTGAGAAAAGTTTTCCGAGCTTGAAGGGCGTAGGAGCACCAACAGTCACACCAATTGGTGAAAACACCAATGCCTGTTTCCTACCTGAAGAGCTTCTTATCTGGGGTAGGGTCCCAGGATCTGTATTTGTTAGCAGTTCTTCATGTGATTCTCACCGCAGCAGGAGGTGAGAACCAGGAATCTGCTGCAGTCCTCTCATACTGCAGATGAGGAATTCAAGGCCCAGTGTGACTGTCATCAGCATTGTCTCTACCCACAGTCAGCTTCCAGTTATACAGACAGCAGAATGCAGTTGGGATAGCCTTTCTAAATGCAGGCTTTATTTGTCTGAACAGCTTTTACTCTTTCAGCCTTTCCTCAAGGGATGTGATTTCAGGGTTTGATCAATACACACACATACACCTGTTACACATACACACACAACACCCCACTTTTATAAAAGCGGCAGATACTCTGCAGTGGCAAAACGATCATTTCTTCCATCTCTCCCTCTTTCTCCTGCCCTGCCCTTTTCTTCTGGACTTCCCCTCACCTGAAACAGGGTAATGCACTTGCTCAGCATTGTTTACTGAACTTGATCTGCCGGTGATGAATTAATTAGCTGGGGCACCGCACCTTGACGAAAGAGTTACAGGTAGATCCTGGTGTATGTTAATGCTTAACCAGAGATGCCCAGCAGTGGTCTCATTTGTGGCCTAAATGTAAAGAGGGAAATGTGGTTGACTTTATTTGTCTAGATTATTTCTTATTTATAAGTGTTGACATATTGGTTTCAATGCCATATGTCAGCGTATTCGCTGAGTTGTCTCACATATGTTTAAACTTTTGGATAATAGCATTTACTGTATAAGTTATAACTCTTAAGCCTCAATTTATAGATGGCTGTGTTTGTGTTTTCCCCACACGCGTGTGTAACTATATATGGTGCAACTTCCACTCTGTCACTCTATGTTTCAAATTTACCTTAAGATCATTAATGAGATCCCTTTGGCAGTATTGTCAGAACTGTCGTGGTTTCTCTGTCACCCTCAGGAAAAAGCCCCAGACGGCGCCCCTGCCCCCACTCCCCCGCCCTGAAGTGATCCAGTGCAGCCCCTCTCCATCCAGGCTCAGTCATAGGTATAGACCTGGGTTCTCCCAGCATTCTGGCAAAAGGAGCTACTCCGTGGGGCTGAAAACCAGCCAGAAAACAGCCCTGTTCTTCTCTTGACCACAGAACTCTGATGCCGGGGGGTAAATGGAAGACAGGCAGGAAGAAGGAAGGGTGTATGACTGAGGAGTCCTGGAGAGAGAGCTCAGTTAGTACAGCAGCCAGGGGAAATTTTTTGTTTTTTTTTGTTTTTGAGAACACAACGTATTTTACCCAACAGCAGACTTTTGCATGGGATTTCGCATGTCTCTTTGCTTTAGCCTTCTGCCTCCCTTGATCCCGTCTCAAATCACAAGGCCTCCTATTCTTGAAATCTTTCTAACTATGAGTCCCCAGGGTATTGTCTTCCTCTGAACTCCCAGCACATGGGTGGTGGCTGGATGGGTGTTACCTGCTCCTGGGGCTAGTCTATGGGAACCCATCCTCCGAGACATTCATGTCTCATCTGAGACTGGTCATCTGTGCATTCACTCCTATGCTTTTTTGCTAAAAACACATAAGACTCATATGTGAACCTGAAAGCTATGGACCATTTTTTTTTTTTCCCTTCAGAAAGTACACATAGGCACAAAATACTGTGTGTGATATCCAGATTCAAGGACCCTCCTAGGTGGCCCATTAACCCTAAGATAAGGACCCTTGGGAGGGGCATCGATGGTATGTCATCCTCCAAGATAACACAATGGTGAGAAAAAGATTGACTTTTAAGACATATCTGCTAAAATTAAAAAAAAAAAAGAATGTTGCTCAAAATTATAATATCCAGGTATCTTATAGATCATCTGATATAAATCATTCATTTCACAGATGAGAAAACTGAGCCCCAGAGAGGGGTTAGTGCCTCTCTGAGGCCACATGAAAGTTGATTACAGGAATGGATCTGAGTTGGGGGTCTCTGTCCTGCAGTTCACTTTTTCTGTCTGGTACAATAAAATGCCTTCCAGTTAAATGAAAGTTGACTTTTCAGGATCCTTCTTGGATTCTTTGTCACTTGGAGATATAGGGAGAGTCATGAATCAAACTTGTACCATGAGGTGAAAAGAAAGGAAAAAAAAAACAAACAACAACAAAAAATGGCTGAATCTAAAATGTCGCTTTTACTTTACGAGAAAATGCATTGTTTTTCAGGCACTGGGGCATTCAACAATGGTACCTGTGGTTTATAGGGAAACCTCCAGCTCTTCTCTGATGAGCTACTTATTTGTACTGGGCAGCATGAAACCCCACACCTGAGGCTGAATTTAACATGTTAGCCTGGGAATAGAGGTCACCACTTGTGTCCCAGCTCTTCTCTGAGGCATTCCAGAGACCAAAATAACTCTAGCTTATCTCCCATCCTGGGGCCTGAGACCTGAGCAAACATCATCCGGAGATAAGTATAATTTGCCCAAGGTCAACCTCCAACTTAGCCGCAAGTCAGCTCACCTGCATTTTATGCACCCACCTTTACTGACAGACAGTGCCAAGTCTCTGCGGGATTTTCCCCCTCAATCAATCAATCAGTTGCAAATGCATTTGAGTTTGGCTATAGTAAAATATCATAGAGGGTGACTTATGGAACAGAAATTTTTTCTCTGAAGGCTGGACGTTTGAGATCAGGGTGCCAGCTAGTTCAAGTTCTGGGAGGGTCCTCTCCCAGGTTGCAGACTGTGTCTCCTTGCTGTATCCTCACATGATGGAAGAAGCAAGAGAGCCCTTTGGGGTCCCTTTTATAAAGGCACTAATTCCATTTATGAGGGCTCCACCCTCATGATCTAATCACCCCAATGGCCTCTCGTCCTCGTGCCATCACATTGGCAGTTAGGGATTTCAACGTATGAATATGGGAGGGCACAGACATTTCAGTCCATTGCACTATGTTTACTGGACTTCAACTGTGTATATATCTGTCATTGTACTAGGTGCTGTGGACAAAGTCTGGGCTGCCAAGAAAGCTTTTCTGTATACTGGAGGGTTTTGATCAACACGATTATTATCATGAACAGATTAACATCCCATATTCTGTAGTCATTTAAAATGCCCAAGTGTGTTCCCCACAAAAACTTTGAATGACCAAATGTCAAATGAATGGCCACCACCCCTTGTGTGAGAGTCAGCGGGTGCGAGGGAAACAAGGTGTTGAGGGGACCTTGGGATGGGTTATTCCCTCCGCTGACCTCCTAGCCACGTCCCACTCAAACCTGCCTGGTTCTGATATCAGCCCAGGCAGCCGTGTCTTAGAAGCCCTTCCTGACTTCTGGGTCCCACAGCCACCTCAGATCGTGGAAATGCAGACTCTCAGGAAACACCTTCCTTCGTTGCTCACACTCACCTTATTGCTTGCGCGGATGCTCCCTGCTGTGTCGTCTCTCCACCCCCAGAACTGAGCTGGGAGCGGGGAAACCACAGTGGTGGCTGGAGCACCTCAGAGATGGTAATAGCCCCGGAGAACTGTGCTCACCCTTGACTTGAGGTGGGAAGGATCGGCTTCCCGAACACAAGCATGTCCTAGAGGTGGGGAGCGGCTAGAACACATGAGGTGGCCGCGTCGGGGCAACACACGGAGGAGCTGTGGGTTAAGGGATAGAGCCAACTCCTGGACGTACTCAGCTCCCTTCCTGTAACTGCCTGCTGGAGCCTCTCCTTGGCTGAAGCCACACTTGGCGTGCGGCCCACAGAGGTCAAGGTTGCTTCGAGAGAGCAGGGTTAGAGAAGACAGGGCGCGTGCAAGGTGACCAGCCCAGGGGGCGGGTTACCCCAGTCTCCTTTCTTTTCAGCTCCTTTTCAGGTCAGTACCTTTGCAGACTGTGGCGAGCTAGCCACAGCTGACTAATTATTCCCTACCACAGTTAATATTTACTCTCTTTTGGCTGCTGGCACTTTTGGAACCAGGTGTGCCAGGCCCAGGGAACGCGTTCCGACACCAGCGGGATTGTCAAGATTCAGGCTGGGGTTAGTGGCTCCAGAGGCCCCAGGGATGAGGATTTCTGTTTGATGCTAGCAGACCCCAAGGCTCATCACTCACCGAGTCGTGTCAGCATAACAAGGAGCCTGCTTCGGAAGTCATTTGCTTTTGAGGTTTGAGGAGAGCGATACCACTGCTGTTTCATGTACGTGTTGTTTGGGGGGCAGGGAGTTCTTTAGAGGCAGCAGTGGAAAAGCTGTGATTTCCACCAGGATCCTGTTTCCAGCTCTTCAAGGATTTCCACACTCGTTCTATGATTTGATCTTCCCAACAGCCCTAGAGATGAGAGGCATCCAACGATCGAAATGTAAACAAACGATTTCAAACACGATCAGGACGCTAAAGCAAGCGTGCCATGAAGGTCTGGGAGGCAAAGAGAAGGTTTGGTGCTAAGGCCCTGAGAGGGGGCGGAGTGACCCAGGCAGTGCTGAGGACTTGGAAGGCCAGCAGTGTGGGATGTGCAGTGCACATGGAAGGACCAGGGCCAGCAGGAGGAGGTGAAACTGGAAAGGGAGTGGACACCTGCGCCAGTTTCGGTTGACAAGGGAAAGACTCTTGGGGTCTTTAACATCCATGCAATGGGGCTTGGGGATCTCAACGTATGAATCTGGGGAAGGCCCAGACCTTTCAGTCCATTACGCTATGTTTATTGGACTTCAACTCTGTATGTATCTGCAGTTGTACTAGGTGCTGTGGACAAAGTCTGGGCTGCCAAGCAAGCTTTTCTGTATACTGGAGGGTTTCAGTTAACACGACTATTATTCTGAACAGATTAACATCTCATATTTCTATAGTCATTTAAAATGTCCAAGTGTGTTCCCCACAAAAGCTTTAAATAACCAAATGTGAAATGAAGGGCTACCACCCTTTATGTGGTGGGGGGCCATTACGGGGCTGAGTAGGGACGTGACAAAATTAGATTAGCTTGTAAAGGTATCTTCTGGAACTTCTGTGGAGAAGGGATGGAAGGCAGGCAGGAAGGAATTATGAAGCTATTGTGGTAGTTTGGATGAAGGAGGATGGGGGTTAGGTAGAAAGTATCAAGTCTGGGAGATATTTTGGAGGAGGAAGAAAATAATTATTACTTGACAGCTATTACGTGACGTTTGGGGATTTGTCCCGGTGAACTATGACACGCATCTTGTCACAGCACAGCTGTGCTCAGCAGCAGAAGTCTTGATCTTGTCACGCACATGTGTGTGCATGCATGCGTGCGTGCGTGTGTGTGTTTAAGTGTGTGTGTACATGTGCCAATATGCCTTTGCTTCTCAGCACTGGGACTGTCTATGTTCAAGCGATCCTGAAGGTTTGGATGCATTTTGCTTTTTCTTTTAAACCAAGTATTAGACTTGCTTACTGAGCTTGCCATCCAAAAAGAATAAGGTATGGTAAAGTGGGTAATTTAATCCGTATCTTCAACAGTTCTTTGGTCTTTTATTCGGTTGATACAGAATCCGAAAGGAGTATTGACTGCAGTGTGGTCGTTAAACTGTTACCTTTCCAGGCAGACATGCCTAGAAAGTCATGAATGTGTTTAGGGGGAACCATCTAGACTTAAAATGACCCCTCCCACTGGAGAGAATATTCTTCTCTGAGCCCTGCAGTCCAGTCTGGGTTGAAGGCATTCATTAGACAGCTAGTAGGCTAACTCTGGCTAAAGTAAGCTCCCTACCGCATCTGGCCTTGCCTCCTCACGGCCTCTGCTCTGTCAAGAAGGAGTGGCACACATCGTTCTCTACAGAGTCTCCTTCTCAAGGTTCAGACCAGGGCAGGCACTTCCATCATTTTCTGTATCAGTGTCACCACTTCTGTATCCTATTCCTGCTGTGGGAAGGGACAGCCATTCTTCCAAGGACCCAGACTCTCTGTGCTGGTTCCTGCTTACCTTTCCTAGTCTTGTTTCACAGGAGAGGGACTTTGGGCTTCTGGTTTGTAGATATGGTTGCTTATCCAGAAGAAGACGTTGCTTCTTGGCCAAAACCTTTGTGCAGATGGCTTTTGTCCCAGGAATGAATTATGAGGAATCTACTGATATTCGTCAAGGGACGGGACGGGGGACTTGAGTTTTACAGAAGCGTCCGGGTGTCTACGACCAAAGAATAAGGGACATATTTGCTTATTTTCTCTCGCCCAACTGGAATGCTGTCCTTCTTCCCTTCTGCTTATTAATTGGCTATTCGTTTTTCAAGACGGGAGTCTGCTCCTCTGAAAAATCTTCTCAGGCTTCCCAGGCCCCAACTGCGTCTTCTCCCCTCAGTATTTTCTGGAGACCCTTCATCTGTTCCCTGGGCCACCTTGTAGAGTGGTTACGCACGAATCTCCTTGAGAGGGAAAGGTATGATTTTTTTTTTTTTTTGTCCCCTAGAATTCAACTAGCACGCCTTATCCAGAACAATGACTCATAATTACTTAATATTCAGGTCAAGCACTGTTGGTTTTCTAAACCATTCCCAGTCTTGGCACTTCTCCTGTGTGGTGCCAGGGTTTTCAGTTCTTGCACAGGGTATTCAGGTTGGTAACCTGCCAACCCTTTCATAGCCAGACCTTTGTTTTTCAGTAGAAGGCTGCCACGTTCCCCTGGCATCAGAGGAAGGCTGCAGGTAATTCTGTGGGGGTGGCTGGGTCTGGGGATGCTCGGGTAGATACTGGAGAGTATTCCTCTGAAGCACAGAACCCTCTGTGGAGTTGAAGACTGGGAGATCAGGGAGGTTTTTAGGAGAGGACACCCCCCCACAAGGTAAGGGCTGATATCTGCTTGCAGAGGTGGGCAAATGGTATTCCTTGGCACCTGGAGTACTGAATTTCAGCTTCTACAAAATGCTTCCCTGATGCAGCAGACCAGCAAACTGTGTGGCCGGTCCTGTCTGTGGCATCCCAATTGCTGCTCTCTTGTATATAAGCACCATGGACTCGGCTGTGAAGGCCCCGGCCCTTGACACGGCTATTCCTGGGAGGGTAGTGAAGTGTCTCCTCAGTGCTGTGTGGCAGCTGCCCCAGCAGAATGCTTAGTGGCTTGAGTTACATGGGAGCTAAGTATAGCTGGTGCGCTCATGTCCTCAGGACAGCATCTGAGTTGGAGCCGGACCACGTTTTAGCAACATTTTTTTTTTTTTTTGTCTTTTTGCCTTTATCTAGAGCCGCGGCATATGGAGGTTCCCAGGCTAGGGGTCTAACAGGAGCTGTAGCTGCCGGCCTTCACCACAGCCACAGCAACGCGGGATCCGAGCCATGTCTGCGACCTACACCACAGCTCACGGCAATGCCGGATCCTTAACCCGCTGAGTGAGGCCAGGGATTGAACCCGCAACCTCATGGTTCTTAGTTGGATTCGTTAACCACTGAGCCACGAAGGGAGCTCCCTTAGCAAGATTCTTAAATCCTTCCAATGTTTCGTTCTTTGACTCCTTTCCTCCTCACCGCTTTGCCCTGTTTTTTTTTTTTTTCTCATTCTTTACCTTCTTTTATTTTTCTCTGTTTACTCCTTCATTTAATCCCCCACATCTAAACAGAGTATATTCATTCAAGGTAGCCTTTTCATATCCTTGGTGTAATTAACTGGTTTTCAGGGAGAAAACGCTTCACTTATTTAGACAATTGTATATGTTCTCCTTAAGTAGTGATGTCTCCTCACAGTTTGTTGGAAAATGACAGAAGTGCATGGAAAAAATGGTGTCACGTTACTGGAATGATTTTTATTTTTCATCCTTTTCTTTTCCATGCAACATTCATTGGCTAAGCAGTTACTCCAGAAAAGAAAAGAGTTAGAATCTAGGATAAGTAACTGGTCTTCACCTCGTGGCAAACCAGTTGCCCATATATGCACTATTTTGAAGAAGTAGAGATGCTTGAAACAAAGCAGGTGGACCAAGCTGGTATGGAATCGAACAGACACATCTCACATGTTCATGTAAGTTTAGGTGGCAGTGTGTTGTGGGGAAGAAAGAGGAGAATAAATAAGTGGGCTTGGGCCATCTTGACATCAGAGGATGTTACAAGCCTCATTCAAAATGTTTTGATTTCTTCCTTGCGGGATATACTCTCTTCAAAACAGGTGCACCTGGATATTTCCCTGAAGAGATGTATAAAATGCATTTCTGTAAATCGAACTGTAGAGTCAGCAGAGAGCCTGGGGAAGAATATCGTGACAGAGCATTACATGTAAAATGGGGTAAGAGAGCTGTCCAAAAGCAGCTGTGGCTGAAGGATTTTGTAAGGACTGGTTTTTGTGTCTGGGGTTTTCTTCCCCCAAGGTAATGGGTACCCTGAAAAAAAAATTGTGTTTTTACTCACGGATCTCAGACTATTTTTGTAACTCTCATGGTCTGTGAGAGAATCTGAAGTTCTAGCCACCGTTAGGAAAGGAAAATCATAACCATGATTCAATTGGTCCCAAACACAGAAAAATTGAAGTATTTGAAGGGACCTCAACATATGATATCGCTTGTATGTGGAATCTAAAATCCGATACAAATCTACTTATCTATGAAACAGAAACAGACTCATAGACATGGAGAACAGATTTGTGGTTGCCAAGAGGAGGCCGGTGAGTGAGCGAAGGACTGGGAGTTTGGGATAAAAAGAGGCAAACTATTATACAGAGGATGGATTAAACAATAAGATCCTACTGTATAGCATAGAGAACTATATTCAATATCCTGTGGTAAACCATAACAAAACATAACATGAACAAGAATATTGAGAAAGAAGGGACCTCAGAGACTGTTAAATCCAACCTCCTTCTTTTACAAGGGGAAGCACCGAGCTCAGCCTGGGCGGTGATCTCAGACTCAGGGAGCATCATCATCAGAGTCTTGCTATGAGATGCTTTTCTGTGGTCTAGGCAGAAGCCTGGGCTTCTTTCTCCAGGCCTTGCCCCTTATGCATCTTCTTGACTTGCTTTTCCTGGGGGAGACATAGCTAAGACATAACTGAGATATAACTAACCGACTGGAAACATTTCTGGCGGGGCTTTGGCACAAGGCTGCTCCAGAACCCCGGGCCTTCCCTGGAGGAAACACTGTGTAACCTTCAACTCTTGGACGCTGTCCTCTCCGAAGACTGCTGTTTAAGTCTCCAGCCTCTGCCCATAGAACTGAAGTTTGAGGATGACTAAGATAGGAAATTTCCTCTCCCCGGGGATTTTAAAGTCGTTGAAGATGAAAATCCAGTAAGACCTCAAGGGATGAAAAGGTCAATTAATAGGACTATGTTTAGCATATGCAAAGTTGACCTCCAGGAGTTCCCTCATGATGCAGCAAGGTAAGGATCCGAGTTGTCACTGGCTGTGGTCACTGCTGTGGTGCAGTTTCAATCCCTGGCCCTGCAACTTCCATATGCCCTGGGCGTGGCCAGAAAAGAGGAAAAAAAAAAGGTGATGTTGAAAACGCGAGTAGAGGAACCTGTTCCATGCCTCCCTGTCGTGCACCTGAGGGGGTGACTTGCTTTTTGTGTCTAACAATTACCGGGCACCCGGTGTGTGTGCTGACTCCTCTTCTTCATCTCACAATCTACGGATTCTTCAGTTTCTTGCTCAGATTCACCCTTGGCTCCTTCCCAAGGTCATTCTGGATTTCTTGAGAGGTGCCCCAACCTTGGAATATCCTTTCTTTAACTTTTACGATGTTCCGTTGTTCTTACCACTTGTTCTACGTTTACGTGGTCTGTTGAGATGTTCTTTCTTCATTTCAAGCCTTTACTTTTTCTTCTGAGTTGGATGGCCTCTCTCTTGAAGGTAGGCGCCAGTCCTCTGGGCTTCCCCACAGCCTCAGCGAGGTGCTGAGCTCAGCTCTGATATTGGAGGCTTAGGACATCTAGGGTTTGGGAATCCAAAAGAGACTGTCCCAGCTAGTTCATTCAACAGATGAGACACCTGAACACTGACCCCACTTGTTAAGATCAACTAGATAAGGCAGTCTGTCCTGGGAGGGGGACATGATCCTTCTCAATTCCTCTGCACTAAAGTGTAACTGCTTGAACTAGATGCCAGAGCAACAGGCTGGCAGGTCTTCCAGGCTTGGCCTGAGAACGCTGGACAGTCTCAATCTTGCCCCAGACCTCGGCTTCCTCTTTGCCCCATTATGCACTTCTTGACATCTCCATAATTCTAAAGTGTCATGTCTATCCACGCACCCATGCATACAGAATGTTAAATGAGGGAAATGCTGCATTGGAGGACTAAGGTGAAAAATTAAAACGTGGAAGGAAAAAATGATCTATCTGTGGAGAAAAGCGAGAGAACCTCATTTTTTTTTTAAGATGACTTTCCCTTATGTATACCTTTGAAACACTGCTTTTGTTTTTTCTTAAAGCCTGTGCATCTTTCTCCTTCCACTGGCATTCTCTAGTAGGGATGATCACAAAAGCCTGTCCCTTGCTGATGCGTTATGTCTGAGTTTTAATGTAATGTTATTTCTTTCTGCTCTCTTTTGGGGAAAGGTTAATTCTAAGTTCTCTCTCTCCCTCTCTCTGTCTCTTTCTGTCTTTCTCTCTGATTTCACAATGATCTCTATGTATCCATCTAAAGGTATTTATATATCCCGGTTCCTTGGGATATTCCCACCTATGCGACTGCTAATAACAGCTATCCTCTAAACGTGGTTAAAACAAGCCTGCATCTCCCCACCAAGTTATTTTGTGCCGTAGATCTAGGCTCATGACAGGAGGCTTCTCTTCTGGCAGTGGTGCTTTGATGCAGTGCCTTATGGTGGGAAGACTCAATTTCCTTCCTCCTTGCCACCTCAGCCACGTCTTCCCATCTTCTTATGTCTAACTCCTACTTGCACTTTACCCAGCCCCAACTGGCAGCTTCCATCTGGGGCTTCCATTAGCACTCACAGCAAGCCCTAGGCAGCCAGTACACAACTGGGCACAAAACTGCTTTGAGTGTGTTAGTTTTCGCTTTCTAACTATGCTGTGAGTTCTGTAAGGCAAGGACAGGAATCTTATATTTCTCCTGTGACAACAATTTTGCATAGCACAATTTTGGCAACGCAATGCAAGCTGAGACTGATCGGGGCTCAGGGCACACAAAACAGTATGTATTAAAACCATATTTTATAGCTCTCACACATAGTTTCTTTCCTGATTGTACGCTAGCAGTATAGAACTAAATTTTATGTCCACCAATTCTATTTTTCCATCTTGAGTTTATTTTTGTTGTTTTCTGTTATGATGTTAGTAGCTTCTCTACCACGAAGTGTTTTAAATTTGTTTCACTCAATTTAGAATCATGGAACCTTTTCTATCTTATCTTAAATTATCCATGCACTATCATAGAGACATTTCCATTCATATTTGGTGACTTTTTTTTGTTTTGTTGTGTTGTGTTTTGTTTTCAAATGTTTCAAGCCAAGAGTACTTGGCAGTTTCACTTTAACTTCGAAAGCCAAAGAAACCCCCAAATGGTAATAACACAGAATCTCCTGGGCCAGTCAACATTTTATCACGTGAATTTATTTGCTGAAGGCCCTTTATGCCTCCTCGCTTAATTTTTCAATTATTCCTGATGCTGGGGAACTAGTAGGATCACTCGTTTCTAAAAGATTTTTATTGCCCCTTTAGGATGTCCTGCATAGTACTTCTGCTGGAACCCATACTCTGTAGGGCCTCAGGGGCCCCTTAAACCAAAAGGCATGAGGTCAGGCCATCCCCCCAAGATAGGACCCTCAATAACTATTATTGTTACTATTATTTCTCCTTATTGAGTTAGCCTCACTATATTAAGTTGTTTTCCGTATCTCTCTCTGTGTTTGGGTGTGTGTGTGTGTGTGTGTGTGTGTGTGTGTGCGTGTGTGTGTGTGTGTGTGTGTATGTAACTAGTTTTGGCAGCAACAAATGTTATTTCTGAATCTTCCCTGAATTGTCTTGACCTTCTGGTTACAAAAGAGAAGAAATGGGTCCTCTGGGACATGACCACATGGTGATGTGGAAGAAGTCCAAGATGAAGACACAGAATACATATCTTGCTGGCTCCATCCCTTTGTCTCTGCTTAAACTCAGACCCCCTTCAGCTGTCACCTTTTTTGGCACTCATCAGAGATTCTGGAGATACACACTTGGAGGCTGAAGGAACTATGTAACCCTACTCAGGAAGGTTAGGCAAGGCCCAAAGGAAATAGAGGTTTGGATTGAATCTTGAAGGACATGTGGACCTTGGTTCTTTAAAGGGGGCTTTCCTTTCTAGCTAGGGTACGAGGTAAAGAGAATGGTAGATCTGGAGGGGAAAGTGGCGAGGTGCACAATGCGCTTGGGTCCTGATGCTTCAGGGCCTGAAAGAGCAAACCAAGGAGTTTGGTCTTCATCCTCAAGACAAACAGAAACCATCGGAGCTTAGAAATAAGTTAGTGGGATCCTCAGATCTGCCCTTCGGAAAGATGTTTCCAGTGACAGAATGTAGACTAGAAGACCTAGCAGCCCTGTGGAGGCTCTCATGGTTCTAATACCTGCTCCCTCTCTGTACTTGAAATCTGAAGATACTAATGGTTTCTCCGTCAGTCACTCCTTGGGCTTCCCTTACATCCATCCACACAGTCGTAAATTAATTCTTCCTACCTCTCCTGAGTTGAGTATGTCATCTGTTTCCTATTAAGACCTTGACGATACAACCTCCTTCACATTTCCTTAGCATTATTCATTTCTATGTTTTTCTCTCGCTAGCCCATGAGCATCTGAGTGGAGAGTGTGTCCATTTGCTATTCATTTTCTCCCTTTCTTTCTTTCTTTCTTTCTTTCTTTCTTTCTTTCTTTCTTTCTTTCTTTCATGTTTTTCTCTCACTAGCCCATGAGCATCTGAGTGGAGAGTGTGTCCATTTGGTATTCATTTTCTCCCTTTCTTTCTTTCTTTCTTTCCTTCTTTCTTTCTTTCTTTCTTTCTTTCATGTTTTTCTCTCACTAGCCCATGAGCATCTGAGTGGAGAGTGTGTCCATTTGGTATTCATTTTCTCCCTTTCTTTCTTTCTTTCTTTCTTTCTTTCTTTCTTTCCTTCCTTCCTTCCTTCCTTCCTTCCTTCCTTCCTTCCTTCCTTTCAACTGAAATACAGTTGATGCACAATAATATGTTAGTTTCAGGTGTACAGCATAGTGATTCATCATTTAAATACATTGTAAAGTGATCTCCACATTAAGTCTAGTAATCATCTGTCTCCATACAGACTTATTGCAGTATTATCAGCCATATTCCGTATGCTGTACATTGCATTCCTGTTAGTTACTTATTTTATAAGGGAAATTTGTACCTCTTAATTCCTTCCAACCGTCTCACCCGTTCTCCCACCTTGCTTCCCTCTGGAAACTACCAGTTTTTTCTGGGTATCTCTGAGTCTCTTTTTGTTCTGTTTTGTTGGGTCATTTGTTTGTTTTTTAGATTCCACATATAAATGAGATCACATAGTAATTGTCCTTCTCTATTTGACTTGTTTTATCTAGCATAAGTAAATGGAAAGATTCCATTCCTTTTTATGGCTGAGTAATATTCCATCGTGTGTGTTAATATTATAGGGTAATATATACATCACATCTTCTTTGTCCATTCATCTATTGTTTCCGTATCTTGGCTACTGTGACTTATGCTGCAGTGAACATAGGGGCACATATCTTTTCTATTTAGTGTTTTTGTTTTCTTTGGGTAAGTACCCAGAAGTGAAATAGATTGTATGATAGTTTGATTTTTAGTTTCTTGAAGAATCTCCATTCTTTTTTCCAGAGTGGCTGCACCCATATACATTTCCATCAACAGCATGAGGGTTCTCTTTTCTCTATATCCTCACCAATACTTGCTGTTTATCATCCTTGTATCATTCATTTTCAAGTCTTTATTAGTTCAGTTGAAAGTTGCCATTTGCCAATTAAGTTTTATTTGAGGCAATGATTTCAGAGTCAGGAAAGTTCAGGTTCAACCATGGTAGCTCAGGACGGCTTCAGAGGGGAAAGCGATAGGGATCTGCTGGTTGGGATTTGTGAAGAGAAACTGAGCATCATTCTAAGAAGAATGCAGGAAACTGTGTTAACAGGAAAGCAGGAAGGACACTCTCAGGGGCCACAGAGGAGATCCACTTTCATGGGCACATGGTGGGTCACGTGGAGAATCAGCGGAAGGGAAAACCCCATTTCCCTTCTGGAGATATTATTTCCCTTTCTAACTGTCTTTGACCCAAGCTTATCCTAACGTGATTTTGCTGACCCCTGAGCCCTTGTGGTGATCAGGCCAGGGAAGAAGTTTCAGAAACTGACTGAAGAAGAAAACTTTTCAGAACAAAAACAAACAAAAAATTACCATCAACCAAACGTTTACAGCAGAGAGTTGGTACAAATCCTTCACTTCCCCAACCTAAACATCAATAGGATGCACGTCTTACACAAAGTAAAATTAGGTACCCTGCAGTGAAATGTCACATCCAGTGGTGCTGGTTGCTTCTGAGTTTTAATTTTTGGCAGCAGAATCCTGAAAGACAATTTTTTGGCGTGAACATTTCCACGTTTCCGCTTGCCCCAGTGAGAGTACCATGCTTTTTTATTTGAGTTACTAGAAGGTTCTGATGGGGACACAAGGAGGGTGCAGCAGGAGTTTGAGGAACTAGATTTTTTTGAAGGAATAGATGAGAAACATTGGAATGAATCTGGGTAATACGACTTTGTTCTTTTACTTTTGAAAGTTTTATTGAAGTATACAATAATTTCTGCTATACAGCAAAGCGATTCAGTTATACATAAGACACACATCAAGACTGCAATTAGGGGTTCCCGTCGTGGCACAGCAGAAATGAATCTGACTGGGAACCATGAGGTTGCGGGTTCGATCCCTGGTCCTGCTCAGTGGGTTAAGCATCCGGCGTTGCCGTGAGCTGCGGTGTAGGTCGCAGACGCGGCTCGGATCCCGTGTTGCTGTGGCTGTGGCGAAGGCCGGCAGCTACAGCTCCTGTTAGACCCCTAGTCTGGGAACCTCCATATGCCGCGGGTGCGGCCCTAAAATGACAAAAGACAAAAAAAAGGCTGCAATTAGATAACCCTGGAAACACAAGATTTCTCTTCATTCTCATACAAGGGCAGATCAAGGAAAAACCAAATGTTCAAAAAATTCATTCCATAAATATGTGTAATGCCTATCCGCCTCACCTGGACTTACCTGTCTCAGAGAAGAGTAATGTACATGTGTGTTTCCTGATTTGGGACTTTAAAAGGAAAATTAACTTGCCATCTAGAAAGACCCTTTGGAACTGTCTTGAAAAATGGTTATAGGGGAACTGGCTCACCAAAACTAAGTCCGGGGGTTACCCATGACCTTCAACATCTTGCTGGATCTAGGGAAGATGCTCTGTCAGTCAACTTTTTCCTTAGTAAAGTCTCACATACAGATAATATGGTTCCTTTGGACAAAAGCTTTGTCCCTCACAGCCCAGGTGTCCAAAAGTGGGGGAGGGGGAGCCGAGTGGTGGGCGGAGTGGAGAAAACTCAAACCCCAAGTCTTAAGAGACATGATTCACGGAAGACCTGTCCGGAATGGGCACGGATATCTCTGGAGCCTATGGGTCGGTGGATAATAAGCAGGTTATAAAACAGAAACGCTCAGAATAATCCTTTTCGGGAAAGAATTGAGTGCAGAAAGCGAGCATCCTCACGCCCTGCCAAAATCGCTACTGTTGGGACTGACCCTGGCTCCCAGGTCCCCATCTGCCCTGCAAAAGGGAAATGGCCCTTGGAGTCTCCAGCACGTTTTATTTTCTCCCCCATTGGTACAGGTCCCCACAGTTTAATGGCTTTTATCTCACTACATTTGTTGGAAAGAAAAGCAGCAGGAGAGATCTTATCCAGGGGTCCCCTTTTCTTCATTTCACAAAATACCCCCGCCTTCTCTGCCCTCCCAGCACATATTCGATCTTCTTTATTTCCTCTGCGTGGCCTCTGAAATAGGCAGCAGAGGACAAGGAAAAAAAAAATCAAGATTTGAGAGTTGATAGAATTGAGTTTGAATCCCATCCTCTCTAAGCCTTTGTCTGCAGTGGAGACTGTGAACAAGACAATGTCTGAGGTACCTTCTAAATTCTCAGATTACGTAACGTTAACGGAAGGAAATGGAAAGTGTACTCAGAATCCTTTATAGAGATGGAGAGAGTGTAACTTTTTTAGGCTGTAAGAAATGCATCCCTGTCTTCATGGTTTCCTGGTGTCCATCCACAATCAGATTCAAGCACATTTCTGGTATAAGACTCCTCCCAACACAAAAACAAACGAACAAAAAAACACTGAGTCACGTGGGAGCTGTTAATTCCCAAGCCTTTTTTTTTTATACTTCAATAAAACTTTATTATTTTTTATTTTTTTTTTTGCTTAATGAATTTTATTTCAGTTATAGGTGTATAAAAATCATCACAAGTCAATTCGATAGCATTTGCGTCCCAAACCCTCAGTGCATCCCTCCACCCCCCAAACTGTCTTATTTGAAACATCACTACCCAAGGATTTCTTGGAGCGAACCATATTTGCTTTAGGGATTGGAAACCTTAATTATAATAGTTTTTGCTTCCTGACTATCATACCTATTTGGATTTGAGAAGCAGTTTTATAAAGCTTTAGAGCTCAGTGTAACTTTCCAGGTAGATCACTGTGCTGAGAGAATTAGGAAAGGAGAGTTTGAAATGGGCACCCACGGGTACCAATTTTCTTGATCAGAAATATGAAGAAGAGATTTTTAAAGCCTGAAGGGACACTGGACATCAGCCTAATCTAGGAAGAGGCTTTAGGTGACAAATCCCTTGGAACGTCATAAAGATTTGTATTCAGGTATGAATATGTGCATTTTCTGGAGAGAGCTATATAAATTTCAAAAGATGCTGAGAAGGGTCTAGAATCCTGCAGATGTCCATTTTTCTCATTTCCCGGGTTAAAAACCCCAAGAAGGTTAGTGCCTAGGAGCTCCCCTCAGAGCCAGGATTTGAACCCAGAGTTCTTGAAAACAATTTGATTGCGTATTCTATTTGGGTCTTTTACAGACAGCTTTAAACCAGACCTGAAATTTGCAGGTCTTTGAAAACATAATTCATTTCCTTGTGAAGAAACAAAGCCAGTCTAGCAAAAGATTTTTCCAGGCTGCAACCCTGCCCCATGCACCTGTCTGGCTCCATCACTCTTTGAACACTCCTCCAGGCTGAGATGTTTCAGTAGACACACATGTGCATGCATACACACGTGTTCACACATAGACACGAGCACGTGCTATTTCATGTATGTACTTATGGCGTCACCTCACATGCTCTGCCAAAGGAAGGGGATGCCGATGAAAATGGTGAAGTATTTGTGCTGGCTGAAAAAAAAAAAAATTATGGGTTTCCCAAACACTAGCTTCCCTTCTCCCCCTGTACTGTCATGTGACTACGACTGCCCTTTACCCGCCTGGGGGTGGAAGACTCGTTACCAAGTAGAACTTGCATTTTTGGAATACAGTGTTTGCCATGACTGCTGAAGATTCCAACAGACCTAGGAAATGTGGGGACAGAAAGTAATTGTATTTAAAGTTGCAGTTAAACCTTCGCAGTGACACTAAATGTCAGCTCCAGTGTTTCCTTCCTCTACCACGAGGAGGATTAAAGCAACACCATAGCACCTGCTGCCAGATGAAGGTACAAACTGGTTGTGACTCGGTGTCTGCAAGAGACCTCCAACCCCAGTCTGTTGGTGGACGTCCTAATACGGATGGGACTTTAGCACTGGTATAGTGCAAGGAGGTCGTTGTTTTTTTCGTGCTCCGTGGTATGGTATGGCGGCTTTTCTGAGCAAGACAGCACACTGGTTCACAGGAGAATAACAAACGGATCTTATTCCCTATAGAAATGAGCTCTGGAGGCCCAGGTGTATCTGACTGGTGGCCTGGGTAGCTTCTCTGTCACCATTCCCAGGGCTCGTGGAGTTCGGGACTCTGGGAGGCATGAGGGTGCAAGGCAGTATTGCCCTGGAGTTCTGGGGAGGAAACTTCTGCATGAGCCGCCGCACGCATCGCTCTTTGCCTCCATCCCTGAACCCCTCCTTCACCATGACACACACAACACACACACACGCATACAAAACACACACACACATACACCTGCAGAAGTTATGCCCTATCCCACAGTGATAGTGGTCTCGTTCCTAAAAATGCTTGAATACATTCATGTGTTTCCAAATTCAGTTATTTTATATTGATGTACAAGATCTCTTTGAATATCTATGATTTGGCTAGAATTCTGATTGATTTTTCCATGCTCCTTGATTTCTGTAAAAAAATAGCCGAGCAAGAGGAAACGGTGTCTCAAGCCATCGTGGGTGAATTATTTTATTAAATGAACACTACATTTTTTTTCTTCCCCCCATCACTGTGTTGGAGATAGTTTTGCACATTGACTTGACACGGTGTGCCATCCACTTGACTGGCTCCCCAGAGGCTCTGTGTGTGCCCTTGGCGGACACCTTTTCCTGGACTCTGATCAGTTGCCTCTTCTGTGGCAACATTGATACCTGTTCCCCAGTTGTGCATTGAATCACCTCTTGCCAATACCTTGAAAATCAAGTTTCTTTTTTTTTTTGTCTTTTTGCCTTATCTAGGGCTGCACCTGCGGCATATGGAGGTTCCCAGGCTAGGGGTCTAATAGGAGCTGTAGCTGCCGGCCGTCACCACAGCCACAGCAACGCGGGATCCGAGCCACATCTGCGACCTACACCACAGCTCACGGTAATGCAGATGGTTAACCCACTGAGCGAGGTCAGGGATTGAACCCACAACCTTATGGTTCCTAGTCGGATTTGTTAACCACTGAGCCACGACGGGAACTCCATGAAAATCAAGTTTCTGGATGTGAGCTGAGAGGATTCCAACATGTGAGCTAGAAAATGGCAAACCGTGGGACAGCGTTTCTAAGCATTTATGGTTGGAGGAGAGCTTTAGAGTGCAGGGAACACCAGACTCCAGCAGGCCTAGGCTCTCCCTGGTTTCAAATTGTTTTCTGCAGTGTGAAAGCCCCATGGACCAGGGTGGTGCCAAGGTCATCACTTCTGTGGTGTTAACAGCAGGTGACTCTAAGAAGTCTCCTCGGGTCCCTGTCAATGACAGATTCATTTTGACTGTCAGTTATCCATAGAGCAGGCAGCCTGCAAAAGGGGAAGACAGCGCTAAACTGTTTCTCTGAGAGTCCTTTTCCACTGATATTCTGCATAGTCAAACAAAACCCAACTTCGACAGTCCACAGTGTGGCTGTGTCCTTTCGGAAAGATTGCCTTTGAAGCTGGGGCATAACCATCGAAAGATACTATATGATGATGATGTCAGAGGACAGAAAAGCGTCTGGCTTCTACCTGAAGGAGACAGGCTTTTTTTTCCCACCTCCTTCCTAGAGGAAACTGTCTTCCCTATTGAGAGAAAAATGCTGGACAGAGATGGAAAGAAAGAAGCCAAGAGGCTTGTGGCTCTGCCATAGGCCTCACAGGCTCTTGGATTTCCTGCAAAGTGCGACAGTGTGACAGAGTTGAATGTGTGCTAGACTGAGAGTAGGAAGCCTTCTGGGAGATCTTGGACCTCGGTGTTCCCATCTGTAAATGAAAAATGGGAACCTGCTTCCCCTCTCCACTGGGCTCTAAATTTCTGCGACTTTGCCCATCATTCAAAAGGGAAACTGACACAGCTCTGCCTTCTGAGGAAAGAGGGAGCATGCGGGAATGGATCCAGTTTGAATTCGGTAATTAATCTATTCTGCAAACACGTAGTCGTTCTGCAGAGGAGGCAGACACTGTTCAGGGCTCGGCAGATGCAGGTCTTGAGTCATAAACGCAGGGTCCTCTGAAAAATGATACTCTAATAGATCACATCTGTTTCTGGACGTGGGGACCCTGGTGGGTTTTCTGCTCGCGGATACATGCAGGGCCCCGAATCTGCATACAGCGGTGTTAGAGTAGTGCCGGTGGCTCCGTCCTGCCAGATCAGCCTTGTAAGTCCTTTGGTACAAGTTCCTGTGTTAAATTCTTAAACACCCCTGATCAAGTGCTAAATTCAGCAAGTCCTATAGCCTGGAAATACAGCGATGAGTAAGGACGAGGGCTCTCGCCCTCCTGAAACCTCCAGGCTGATGGGAGGTGGAGGCAAAAGGTGACCTGGGAATGTAACCTATAGTTGAGGCGAGGGCTGAAGGAGTCGAGACGGGACACTTAACCCAGCGGGAGTCTAGGGACAGACAGGCTGGTTGGGACAGAGCAGGTGGGCAGAGAGCCTCATCTGAAAAGCAGAGGGTAGGCTCTTCCAGAAGCTGCTTCCTGCTTATTTGAATTGGGCCGAGTTCTATACAAATACACCAAGAACCTGCTTTGAGCAAAACCTGCCCCGAATGCGAGGTAGTTGTGCAAATGGATGTTGCAGGGTGAAGGGAGGAGCTTTGGCCTAAAAAATCAGGACATTTGACCGAGGCCTGACCTGAGGGCCTGGTCGAGGGCCTGTGATGGTGCTGTGTGCGTGACCCTCTTCCTGCCCTCGAATCTTGCCCTTTCCTTGGGGAGGCAGGTTGTTTATCCAGAATAGAAAACATTTGAAAGAGTAGTCCAGTGTAGTCAAGGAGAAAAATGACGGCTTTGACAGTAAATTCTCTGGATGGGTCAGGAAAATAAAGCATTTGACCACAGAATGAGGTAAAAAGGAAATGCCTTTGGAGTTTAGCTCAGCTTCACGTCTCTGGCTAAGAACAGAAAGCCTTGGAGTTCCCGTTGTGGCTCAGTGGTTAACAAATTTGTCTAAGAACCATGAGGTTGCAGGTTTGATCCCTGGCCTTGCTCTGTGGGTTAAGGATCCGGCGTTGCCGTGAGCTGTGGTATAGGCCGGTGGCTACAGGTCCTGTTAGACCCCTAGCCTGGGAACCTCCATATGCCGCTTGTGCGGCCCTAGATGAGGCAAAAAGACAAAAAAAAAAGGAAAGAAAGCCTTCAAGCTTTCATTTCCTTATCTGTAAAGTGAGACATAGCCTCCTTGCCTCTTGGAGCATCTGTGAGTTTGGGTTCTAGGGATGTGGAGCTGGGAGGCTCCTAGGAACACCTGGTCTCCAGTTTGGACGATGGTTAGGTTGCTCAGATTGTGAATCTCATTCCATTGTCCCCAGGAGAAAAATATACCTCGGAGAGGTCCTGAGCTGAACAGAGCATGACCTTTCTCTGGAAATAGGGCTTTTCTGCAGTCGCAAAGCCCAGCCGGGCTTGGCGTCCTGTCTTCTTCTCCCTCATTCCTTAATCCCGCTCTGCATTCGCGCTTTGGTGCAGACCTTGGATTCAACGCTCCTGATGGGTCTGGGTTCTAGAAGAAGACGTTATGTGAGACCCTGGCTTAAGTTAGGCTTCTGATTGTGTTATTCAGCCATGAATCTTGCATTTGGTTGAGGTAGGGACGAAGATACCTTCCCCTTCTCGGCAGGCTCAAGGTGGTGGTCGAGGTGGAGGTTGCTGTGGGAGCTGGGAGGAGCTTTGGCCCAAAGGAATCAGAAGCAAACTGAATAGAAGGCCAAGCCCCAGGGCCCAGTCAAATGCCGCTGGTTGCTCAAAAGTCGAATTCATCACAATAAATAGCATGAAAGCTATCTATGGCGTTTCATACATTCAGAGTTGGCAAAGCAGAAATGATGTCTGTGAGCTTAAATGATGGCAAATCTTAGGTGGCCTGGGAAGTAGGAGCTTCTAGCCGTAAACAGAGGCTAAGTCAAATTCCCTTCCTGTTTAATTGAATGTTTGATTAGGGGACTTATATGATAAGTCCTTTAAAGTCAGAGATGCATGTGAGCAGAAGAGATGGATGCAAGCTTGCTGCGCTGTGAACTGTGGCCTCTGATGGTGGGTAGTGCACAGCCCGTGCCACTGTACATGGCATTCCAGGAGATCAGAATCTGAACATGTTAAAAAAAAAAATCAGGCTCGCCTTTGATAATCAAATTTGGAGAGGAGGCTTTCCTGGTGGGTGAAATAGCATGAGCGCAGGCGCATGGAGGGAGCTGTGAACATGAAGTATGTGGAATCCAGGGTCTTGAATTCTGTCGAGCTATTGATTGAAATCTCATACATTGCGCCATGTTGCTGCCTCTAGTATCATCAACATATTGTTGGACAGAGAGGACCGAGTGGCGAAGATGTGGAGCTGTTGGGCCTGACACCTACTGTGCCAGGAGCTCAGTGTAGACTTGTATTCCTGATCTCGCCTCAGTTCAGAAATCAAGCTACTAGCTGAAATTTACCAAGAGTCTACTATGTGCCCAGTGCATGTTGGGCCGTAAGGGATAATAAAAGAAAACAGAGTTCCCACCCTTAAGGATTCATCTCTCTCTTGATGAGGAAACAAACCTAGACTTCGCACAATCTCACATTAAACCAAATAGCGAAATCCATCAGGACATTAAGACTTAGAGTTGGGAGCTCTAAGCAGAGGTCTTGAGTTGAACTTCAGGAGCTGGGTTTGCAAATGGGGGTGCCAAAAGGGGGGTCTTATCTACTTCCTTAGGGTAAGGAAGGGAGAAATGAGCAATAGATATTTAGGATATTCGATTAAGATTCATTTTACCAGCCCCCTCTATCGCTACCATTTATTTTGGTCATTTTCTTGGGGCTGGGGTTCCGGAAATCTGAAGCCTTTTGACACTACTTTTTTCATTTATGTGTTAATGGACGTTTAACCTTAAGTGTAAGTGTATAGTGTGATAATTCGATCCATGTATATATTGTGAAATGTTTTATGTAGTGAGGTTAACACATCTTTCACCTCCTTTAATTACCATGCCTTGGTGATTGTTTTAACGGTTAACCCTACTTTCGGGTACTCACTTTTTTTTTTTTTGCTTTCTAAGGCCGCATTTGCAGCATATAGAAGTTCCCAGGCTACTGGTCGAATACGAACCTCAGCTGCTGGCCTATGCCACAGCCACAGCAACGCCAGATCTGAGCCGCGTTTGCGACCTACACCATAGCTCACGGCAACGCCGGATTCTTAACCACTGAGCGAGGCCAGGGATCAAACCCACATCCTCATGGATATACTAATCGGGCCCGTTTGCCGTTGAGCCACAACAGGATCTTCCTACTTTTGGGTACTCTTATACCAGTATTTAATATCTTTGTGCGATTTGTGCCTGTGGTGCCTTCCAGTTTGTGCCTCTCTTGTGTTTCATTGTCCCAGAAGCTCTGTGGACACCAGGTGTTACACAGAACCCCTGGGTTAAGGATTAGGATGGATCAGGATTACACATTTACTGCTCTGGTCAGCCAACACAATTAACCATCTCTAAGGTGGCCTCTGAAGTTGAAACATATTGCTTCTGTTGCCAGGCAGATGAGGAAACTGAAACTGACACAGGCAAAATGACAGCCTAAGGATACACAGATGCCCTGTGACAAGGAAACTGCAGCCTCTCTGGGCTTTCTTCTTCCTTCATCGGTGAAGTGACAGGCTTGAAAGCAGTGATCTTGGAGGACCTTCCCAGCCCTCTATCCTGAGTCTGTGTCTAAAACAGCTTTCCTGACTCCCAGTGAATGCTTTTTCTGTAACACCAGGCTGTTTCTTTGGCTGAACAAAGGTGATTTGATTCCCCAAATCAACAAACACATTGGAGAAACAGGAGAGGGAGAGCCTGGGAACCCAGGGACAGCAGATGAGAGGAGAGGCCTGGCGGGGGAGGAGGGGAGGTAAGGGAGGGGCTCCCAGGGCCCTTTCTACAAAAGCCAGAGGGGGGCAGGCAGGGCAAGCGGGCAGGGGAATTTCAGCCTCCACTGCCCATTTTCTTTCTGTGGCGTCCTCATCTGCCTGGGAATCTGCTAATGGGTGGGAAGGGGGGGTTGGGGCAGACCCCAGAGCCGGGTGAGAAAGGCGGGATTTCTGTAGCAGGTGCAAGCAAAGCTGCAATGCAAATACTCAGGAAGGATCCAGGGGCTGCTGGAGGGGCAGCGGTGAAGCCTGTCTTGGGGAAAATACTGAGAGAGGTCCACTTCTGGCTGAAGGGTGAAGATGCTGGAGGGGAGAGGGAGAGAACCCTTGGGGATAGGGGCACGGCATGGTGCGGGGAGCGGGGGCCGTGTTGGGGAGGTTGGCCAGACCCGGGAAGTAGCCAGTGGTGAGTTTTGTATCTCACTGCCTGCCTTTACTAGAAGGGACATTTCCTGTTGATGTCCAGTTATCCAGACAGGACATAAGCCCCTTCTCTGAACGTGGGGGCATCTGAAAGAGAAGCGGTGCAGATTCTCCAGGAGTGGGTCCTTAGCTGCCTGCTCTTATAACCTTTTAGGCCCATGTTCAGTGGAATGGGACATTTCAAATTACCCCCTCCTTTGTAATTTCTCTTCTTCCGGATCCAGTTTTTACAAAGAAGCACTTAGATTTTTTTTTTTAATTCCTTTCAAATTTATTACTTTCCTTAGCTCCTTTCCTCCTTCGTGGGTCTTTTCTCCTCATTCTGACCCAGAATACTGTGGGTCTTGCTCTTTGCTGAAACGAATGCACTAAACAGGGATCCAGCCACCACTTTAAGGAAACAGATGGTCTTCTGGGCTTGTTCTGTTTGGGGTCAGATGATAATATTGCCCCCTTGAGTTAAATGCAGACAGCATCCAGGGACCACTGGGTTTATCTCGTGCATCCCCTCAGTTGACAGGAAACAGATCTGCACAGCAGCACCGGCCCAGCTGCATCACTGAGGTGAACCAAGAGGCCATGGGCCCAAACGACTTCATGTTGGACTGAAGGTAGAACCAAAGCATTTACTAAGAAACTTGACTAGGAGTGGAGACTACTAACAGAGACACTGCACTTGAAGGCTGAAGCCTTACTTACATTCCAGACCAGCCCCTTCACCAGACAACCACATGGCTAAATCTTCAGAAACAGAAGATTCAGACTTGCTTTGGTCTATTAGACCTTCCTATGCAGAACTGAGGCAAGAATCGGGCCAGATAATGTACATTGCAACTAAGGGTTTTACCTTAGTTGGCAGTGGTGGTAGCTGTGAACACTCTTTAAAATCAGAGAATCTTCTTGCTCTGGGATGAACACGGGTCACAGTCAATCCAGGAGAAGCACTACGGGTGGCCACCCCTCCCAGGCAGAAATCAGGACATGTGTATGTGTCTTCTTGAGGACAGCAGCCAATCTGATCATGTGACCTGAAAAAGTGAACCATCTTGAGAAATCTGGGTCTTAATGGTTCTTGGAAATATACACCTTTTCAGGGTATCTTGGAATCTTCCAAGAATAGACAGATTATTTTATAAGGCATGTATTTTGTTATACATTTGCCATTTGGCTTGAATGTTGTTTTATCCAGGTGTTTTTGGCCACTCGTCTTTGGCGTTAGGCTTCATAAACTATCACATTTAATTCTCTTTTACAGTGAAATTAATTGAATTCCTAAAGGAGTATAAACATCCAGAAAGAGGTGAATTGGATTCAAGCCTTTGTCTTTCTCACTCCACGTTCACACTCTTTTGTTAGTCTACGGTTGTCTTTTGAGAAGTGAAATCCATTTTAATATATATTACAGAGTTTCTTATAAAAAAGGAATGTATTCTGGTGGAGATTCAGAGGATCATAAAATCACTGAACCTCAAAAAAAGAAGGACTTCAGAATATGTTGATCTCAGCCTCCTTGTTTTTCAGATGAGGAAGTGAGGCAGGAGCTGGGCAGTCACTTTGGCCAAGGTCAGGAGGCACTGAACCAAGACTCCCCCAGGAGTGAGCTCTCAACTCCGAGGCACGGATTCCTTAGGGTTCAAACCAGTGACCATGGTCATTGGGGTAGTAACCAAAGGTTGCCAAGGTCACACGTGACCTTAATGGTCTTTGTTTAGTCTCTTAACCCCTACTCCCATCCCCCAGTCCTAAGTAGCCACTTTTAAGAAAAGATTGAAATCACACCTGCCTATACCTTTTGCCTGCAGGCATGTTAAAGGTGCCTGCAGAGAACTCAGGGATGTGAACTGCCACGTCCTTGACAAGCATTATCTTCACCAAGGCATTTTGAGATTTATTTCATGAAAAGAAAAGAAACACAGATGCACACCCGCAGTCTCATCAGCCTAACAAAACTGTGTTCAGTTGTTAGAATGTGCCCTTTCACCTTCAATCTCTGTGAAAAAAATGCCGCGGTGTTCTAATCATTGATAACATCTGTTTGCCTCTGCTTTCAGTTAACACTGTCACAAATACTTTCCCATGTTTTCTTAGCGATTTTAATGAGCAGATAATATTTCCATTGAGGGTATACGTGTGTGCGTGAATATGGATGTGCGCATATACAGTGCATTTTAATAGACTGCTATGATTGGATTTTGGAAGCAGTTGAGCAACTTTTCTGCAGCGTTTTATTTCTGGGATTGTTTCGTCGTGGGAATGGACTTCGCATTTTTACTTAGTATATGCATCTTGTTGGTTTTCAAAAGACAGATCCAAATGCCACATTTAGGAGGGGGTGAGCAGTCACCTGGTTTCCTTGAGCAGCGGTACCAAGCACTAGATGTACCCCTACCATCCCCTATCTCATCAGAGCTTGTAAATGCTTTCTTGCCACTCCGTCAGCTCAGGGCGTGGGTGTGCTTCTTTCCTCCTCATCCTTCCTCTACAAAGCATTGGGTCCTTTCTTTTTACAGTAAGTCTTACTCTTTATGATTGCTTCAGTGCAGACAGTCACACGTCTTTGGAAGTAGATGGCGGTGGAGGCAGAAGTGGAAGCTCTATCTTTCACTTCATCTATACAACCTCTTGAATGGGGGCAGAGGGCACCCCTGTGTTACAGCAGGAACTAGGTCCCCAGAGGTCAACCGCCTGCTCAAGGTGCCGTGGCGGGAGCTGAAATGGGACTCACACCAAGAACCTTGTCCTGGGAATCCAGTGTTTTTCCCCGACACCGTAATGAAACATGTTTTCATGTTCCCACTGAGGCCACATGTGGGGCAACTATCTTTGGCTCAGGTAATAATTACTGTCCTTGGGTTAAAGTATAGCCAGCACGCAGCAGGTGGATACTGAGAATTTCCATTGAGAATGCTTCTTCTAGAGTGGAGTAGGATTGCTTGCAACCTAAATGTACATCCTTGGGAACGAGACAAAGGACAGTGATCCCCAAGCAGCAGCAAAAGGTTAGGGCACAGAGGATCATTCTTTGATAAAAAAATACTGCTCTTGGTATACGTGTTGCTCATTGCTGCTGGTGGATTGAGCAGCCACCTGGAAACTGAACCAGGCCTGCCAGTCCAGGGGCTTGAGGAGGCTGGCTGGCTCATGGGGGAGTGGCAGCATTCGCTGGCCGCTCTTTCTGGCCAGCTCCACAGGAGGACATTCCTCACCAGGCCAGCCCAGGCTGGGCTCGGAGCCACCCAGCGCAGCGCCACGTGGCGGGCGGGCTGTAACATGGCTGTAGCCTGGGTTTGGGAGCCCAAAGCTCAACCTACAGCCTAGTGGTTTTCCGATCGCAGGGCTTCAGTTTCTCTTTCAATCATACAAGATAGTTGAGAATTATCAATGTGCCAGAGGAGGAGCCCGTAAGGCAGTGAAAGGTGTCGCCTCCTTAGTGTCTTAATTCTTGCAGATTCTTTTCTTTTTTTTCTTTTTGCCTTCTCTAGAGCCGCACCCGCGGCACATGGAGGTTCCCAAGCTAGGGGTCTAACAGGAGCTGTAGCCGCCGGCCTTCGCCACAGCCACAGCAACGCGGGATCCGAGCCACGTCTGCGACCTACACCACAGCTCATGGCAACGCCGGATCCTTAACCCACTGAGCGAGGCCAGGGATCGAACCCGCAACCTCGTGGTTCCTAGTCGGATTCGTTAACCACTGAGCCAAGACGTGAACTCCAATTGTTGCAGATTCTGATGGGGGTACACTCTTGGCCACCAGACTCTGCGAGTTCTGACACCTGCTCATCCTCTACCTGGCTTAGAACTGGGAGGTCCGGCAGGGTGCGTGCTCCTCTGTCCTAAGTGTGAGGGTGAAACTCAGGCTCAGGAAAAAACCCTTTACAAGTTCCGCATGCACAGGGCGCAGTTTCAGGAAAAATTCTATGATATTGGGGGGAAAACAGCACAGCTGTAGCAGCTCTGCTCACTCTGTCCTTTGCATACCATTTGGAGTGTCACCCTTGTGTGCAGGCATTGAAAGTGTGGCGGTGGCATGACTAGGGGCTCCAAGGCAGGCAGAGGCCACGTCCAAGTCACTTGCAGCAGAGAGCCCTGGGGCCAGCACAGGGCCTGGCACATTGTCACCTCTCACGTCACACTCGTCTCCAGGCCTGACTGAAGATACAGACCCTGACTGCAAGGAACTCGCAATTTAGCGCAAAAGGCAGGTCAGCAGTCACAATGCCATCGTGGTAAAGTGACTTGATAGAAATGTATACACATGGTAACCTGGGGGCCATCGAATAACATTTCTTTTCATTAAAGTATGAGGATTATAGTTTCTTATTGGCAGGTCAAGATGCTGCTTCCTACCAGATGTCCAAAGAGATATATTGCTTCCCACAAAGATATATTGACTCTGGAAACAGTCCGTGTTGGTGGAAAGCAGTCTGGGTTGGGAACAGGGAAACCTGTGTTCCAGACCTCACTGGCTGAATGGCCTCAGGCAAAATCTCTTTGTGCTACAATTGTTTTCCTGTACAAAATCAGAACATTAACTCCTTCTCTGCCTGCCTCCCTGCAAGGCATTTCTTAACAGCCTCTCACTGGCTCCCCATGACCCACAGAATAAAAGCCCGACTCTGCAGGGCCGAATCCAGACTCTCCACAATCTGACCCATCTCTTTTCCCACCGCACCTGGTGTCTTGGCCACAGCCGCCTCCTGAGTTTCCTCACTTTCTTTGTCCTTCTCCATCCGTGTGCAGTGCTCCTTCTGCCTAGAGTGAGCTTTCAAAACTGGCCTTTCCGGGAGTTCCCTTCGTGGCTCAGTGGTTAACGAATCCGACTAGGAACCGTGAGCTTGCGGGTTTGATCCCTGGCTTCGCTCAGTGGGTTAAGGATCCCACGTTGCTGTGGCTGTGGCGAAGGCCGGCGGCCACAGCTCCTGTTAGACCCCTAGCCTGGGAACCTCCATATGCCGCAGGTATGGCCCTACGGAAAGGCAAAAAGACAAAAAAAAAAAAAAAAATTGGCCTTTCCGGAGATGTTTCCAAGCTCAAACAGCAGCCTTTTCTCAAAGCGGAAGAGTTGTCCCCCCACCTTTAGGCACCCTTCTAGCAGACATTGGCCTCGTTTTTGTTTTTCCTGTTCATGCACCTGTCTCTCTTCTCCCCTGTTTCCTGAGAAGCTTTGGATCACTCCCTCCAAAGAGGGAGCTCAATGTTAAATAAAAACGCGCCGAAATAGACTCAATCACTGCTGTCTCAGGCTAGCAGGCAGAGAAGGACCAGGGTGGAAATGAAAGAACAGCCGATTTCGGTTGACTGGTCAGTCTCTTCAGAACTGGAGCTGGTTAGCCAGGGTGTGGATCCCCTTGGCATCTGGGGAACTGGTGTGCCTGCCCTGGGGAGCCGTACCCCACATCTGTAGTTGCACAGCTCCTTCTGGAGAGGCTCTGTGTGGAGCAGAAAGGCTGAAGCAACTGCGGTTTCCTGGAGCCACTGTCCAAAGACTATCCCTCTCTTATGAGCAAATTCCCATGTATTGTTCCCCGTTTTCCTTTGATTTTCTCATGAGCGGTCAATCACTGTTTGTTGATTAAGGAACTGCATTTATTAGTACACCAGTGACTTCTGCTGTAGTTGGAGTATGACTAATGTGGGGAGGCAGTTGACCTACTCTATCTGTGGCCCTTTCGTTTGATCCAGTAACCACAGCCTTCTCTTGGGAAGTGTGGGAAGAGAGTTATTTAAGCTCCAGCTATCTAACTTCCATTCCTTCGTCACCAGGCACTCTAGGTAATGCCTGGGAAATGAGGACTTCCTGAGCGTTAGAAGCACGTTGTCTCCCCTTCCATGTCCTCTAGCACATCGTCTTAGCATCTAATGGCATCTTGTACATAGTCAACAATTTAAATCCACCTTCTAAAATCGTTGTCAGTTGAGGAGCTCCTGTCGTGGCTCATTGGAAACAGATCTGACTAGTATCCATGAGCAAGCAGGTTCAATCCCTGGCCTTGCTCAGTGTGTTAAGGATCCGGCGTTGCTGTGAGCTGTGGTGTAGTTTGCAGATGCGGCTCGGATCTGGCATTGCTGTGGCTGTGGCACAGGCCAGTGGCTACCGCTTCGATTGGACTCCTAGCCTGGGAACCTCCATATGTTGCAGCTGTGCCCCATAAAAACAAAAAAGACAATAAAATTATTGTCAGTTGATATTTAATCACTGACTAGCAAACAAGTTGCAGTCAGAATGTTTATAGGAGAGCAAAGAGTTTTTCAGTTCTTCAGCTTTTCATCCCAGATTTCCTTTCAGAAGCACCACCTGCCATGGACAAGGTGTTTGGGGTTAAGGTTGGGATTCTACAATTCAGTGCTGTGTTTGCAACCTGGCACTACACCACTGCTTTGCACCCAGCCTCCCGCTCCTGCCGACCCCATGAAGAGGTCGTTGCTATCAGCCTGAAGAACTGAACCTCAGCTTGCCCTTGTAGTAGCTGCGTCTGGCAACTGTGCCCTCTTGGTATAATGCACAGTAAGATCTTGTCCACTTTTGAAAGCCTAGATCTCTGATTGAGATGTCCCTAATGGCTCCTTCCCTCAGGAACATGTATGCGTGTGGCTTGAAGTTCACCAACAATGGTTTTCATCTTGGGTATAGAAAGAAAAGACAGTTTACCTTTGCTTATGTGTTATTCATTAGATAGAGTGCTGCCTATACAAAATATCAAGCAGACTATAAATCCCAGAGTAGATATTGGTTACTTGGAAGCTGCTAGCATTTCATAGGCTAATAAGAAATAAATATCCCTGGGTTTGCTTCCTTGCAGCTGATATTAATGAAAGAGGTACATGCTTCCATCCATCTGAGAAAACCTAACAAAGGCCAATGATAGCCCTGTTCTAGCAGTAGTAATTATATTTTCAGAAAATAAATAAGTGAACACACCTTTTATTCAGCAAGACATAGGTGGCCTTTATTTTTTTATACCTAGCTTTATCCTTTGGTACTGAGGACATTTGCTCTGTGACAAGAACTCATGTCCATTAAACCCGTGAGTTGGGGACTTTAGTACCACACGCTGATGGAAAGGCATCCTGTATCCTGCAGCAAGACAGAACTAGCTAAGGAGTCATTCTCAGGCCATCGGCGTTCAAACTTCGCTGCCAAGAAAACTCTTTGCTTTTGAGACCAAGGGCTTTTATGCCGAAGAGAAAGAAGAATTAATCTTTATTAGCCAAAGTGACAAAGGAGTAGAAGGGAAGATAACCTACATGCTAGAACCAAGAAGGTCTTTGAGACTAATCCTCTGGATTCACAAATAAATGATTTGACTTTTCCTTTCATCAGACTGCTTCGTTGCTCTAAGTTCTTGAGGTGAGCAATGCAATGAAGAGCATTTAGGTGTGGGATTAGTTGAATTTAAGAGAAAAAAATAAGATTTGATGAATCCTTAGTGTATGAGCGCATTGGCTTAATAGCAACCGTGATAATAATCCCAGATGGCTGAGAGGATGACTCCCCAGGGTCCTGACAGGAGGTATTACTCATTCTCACCCCAAACTCCATCTGGGTTCCATTCTTCTCTCCTCCCTGAATCTTAAGACCAGTTATGATGCTTTGGGAGATGGCAGATGAGGGCTGGGTGGCAGGAGCATGGATCTTAAACCTGCAGCTCCCTTCTGCTTCTTGGCTTCTCTCCAGAGTTCACCCATCCTTCAGTGCCCAGCCCAAACCTTTCTTCCCCTGAGCCCACCTCCCAGAGCCTCCTGCCTCTGAGAGCTTGGGGCACATCTCCTCTAGAACGCCCTTCCCACCACCTGCTCATTTGCTGCCTGTAACATCACATGCAGAATTTTGTACGACTCACTTACGTGACTATTTACTGTGGCACATATATGTTACTAGATTCTATCCTCCCTAAGATAAAGGTATCTAATAACATCCGTTTCTAGTTTTAATAAACAGCCCCCACCAGCTCGGTGCCTACCTAAAGTGGGTGCTGCACAGCTCTTTGTGGATGGACGCCTTGATTGCTCTTCTGTACTTCTGAGAGTCTAGCATAATATTTGGATGGATATGTCTTTTCCTTTTCTGAAGGACCTATTCAATATTTAACACCAGCAAACTGCTTTTCTGAATGACAGATTATGACTTTTGACTGTCTCCTCCTCCCCTCCTTTTTCCTTTCCCCAGGTATGGCCCTTTTCAGCTAGTTGGAAGAAAAGAAGGGGGGAGGGGAGAAGAAAGGGGAAGGAAGTGGCTGGGGAAGCAGGACTGGGAGATAAGGGAGCCAGAAGAATCTTGGTTTGGGTACTGCCGTGGAGACCGCGCTGCCCCTCCCTTCTGCTTACTTGGGTCTATTGCCTCCCAGCTCTTCTCTTAGGAGAGAGGGCTGCAGGGGCTGCAAATACATGGCTCATCAAGGCAGATAGAGTTAGTTTTTTTTTTTTTTTTCTTCTTTCACTTCTTTTCTGGAACTTGTCCTGTCTTACTCTGCTCTGTCCCCAGGTGTGGACATTAAAGCAAGTTGTTTTAGATTATGGGGACACCCTGTGTTAGGCTTCCAAACTGGTTGTTCATTTATCAGGGCTTTATATCTTATCTGTTTCCCAAGACATTTCAGAGGTTTATGTGTGTGATAAAAAGTCAACAATTATGAGAAAAGCAAAGCAGAAAGCGCCTAAGAGTCATGGGAGCTACCTGGCTCTTTCAGGGCTCTGATCATCTACACTGGGGACTGACATGGGCTGCAAAGGTGCTGGAAGCTACAAGGAAAAAAAAGGAGTATTCTCATTAACAGAAGGCAGGGAATTACCTGCAGAATGTTTCTGAAATTATCTTTGAACAGGAGTTGTCTCTTACGCAGTAGACAGTGTTTTCGAGTGCGGTTTTCGAAATGACGAAAACCCTCATCAAGCAGATGGCTTTCAAACTGATCCTCTTGAAATGTAGAGGACACATGCTTGACCTGGAATTTCCAGAAAACATTTCCAAGGTAGAATGAGATAATATGGTTCATCAACTTGGGGGCAACCCTCACCTGATCCACTTATCCCGAGATAGTCACGAAAAGAAAGGAGAAAATACTAATTTCCTGAGTGATGCAGATTTACTGGATGGTGTCAGTGCCAATCACAGAAATAATAATAACGCTCTCGCCTTCGTTAGGAGCCCCTCATTCAGTCTGTCTTCGATCTCTCAGAGTTACTGAAGCAACAGAGTGGCGTAGCAAAGGTGTGGGTCTTGGGTTCTCAGGACCCAAGCCCAGCTCACAGCACTGCTTGGCATTAGCCACGTGACCTGGCACAAGGGAATTCATGGCTTTGGGCCTCCGTATCCCCATCTGCTAGTAAGGGGTGCCGCCCACCTTGTTACTCCCAAGTGGAATTGTGAATGAGCAAGCAAGCAAGCAGAATACCTGAGGTTTAGTTGGTGCTCAGTAACTGTTAGTTAAATCTTTTTTTGTACTGGAATGCGGTGGAAAATGCGATGTCTTCTCTCAGGGAATTTCTAGAGAAGACACAGGGTTCAAAAGGAGGGTTCCGGTGGCGTGATTTTTCAGTTTTCAAAATACACTCGGTCCTCTGGAGTCTCCGTGTGGTCGCCTTTCTTACCAGGGGCAAGAGAAAAGGTGATGGGGAGTATGGAAAGACCCCCTCACGCCCCTCCCGTCCTCTCCCTGCTGCCGGGCCCTGGCCCTCTCACAAAGGCTCACCCCATTCGGCTCTCTGGTTGCTTTGTACCTGTTGGGCTCCCCACCCCCCCTTTTGGCCTTTCTTTTCTCCTCTCTCAAAAGACCCCAAGGGGGTCCCAAGGCCCAGTGGCTGGGCTCCCAGGTCGCCTCACAGAGGCTGTGTTGTCCAATAGAAAGGCATGCGGAGTCCCAGGGCGAGGGAGAGCAGGACGTTATCAATCAAGAGCTGTGAAAAGCCAGGAGGGAGAGGGGCGAGCCAGCCAGAGCCAGGGACGACTGAATTGAAGTGGAGGGATTTTTTTTTTTTTCTTCTCCCTGTTCCTGTTGTTGTCTTCGTTGAAGGGAGCGTTCTTGGACATCTGCCCAGACACATGCTGAGTTAAAGAAGCAGCAGGATAAATTCTTAAAGAATGAATTGGGAGAGGGGAAGGAGCTGGGGTGGGGAGGAGGAGTGAAAAGGAACCAGGGACTGATTCCCACCCCCAGACAAAGGAGGCCCCTGCAGATCAGCCCAGCCCCAGCCCGGCCTTTCTGTGGTTCAAATATTGGTTTGTTTAGCACATAAGCCAGGAACACCAGTGCTTCCTAAGAGCTGCTTTGGGCCCACATAGGGGCCGATGAGAGAAACTACACTTTCTTGAGCTGTCTGCTCTGTGTCCAGTGCAGGCTGAGAATGCTTCTGCAGAGGCTCTACCCTTCCCTTCAGTGGCCCCAGAGGCGCTTACTGGCGAGCCCCAGCTAGTGCCTTGGGAAGGGGGGTGACCTCAGCATGGCACTCACCATCGGCGATGGCATGTTCTCACGGTGACCCGTGTCTTTTTCTTTTTCAAGAGAAGAAAGTGATAAAAAGCTCTTCTGGAATCTGTGGTAGGAAGTCTTTCTCATTAAAGAACCCTCGGGAGAGTTTCCAATCAGAAAAACACCAGACCTCGTGGGGATGATGGGACAACTAGATGCTAACTCTAGTGACACCCCCCACTCCCCACCTGCCGTAACTCACTAGACTGGAACTGCCCATCGAAAGGTCAACAGAGGGAGTTCCCTTTGTGGCTCAGTGGTTAACGAATCCAACTAAGAACCAAGAGGTTGCGGGTTCGATCCCTGGCCTTGCTCAGTGGGTTAAGGATCCGGCGTTGCTGTGAGCTGTGGTGTAGGTCGCAGACGCAGCTCGGATCCCGCGTTGCTGTGGCTGTGGCGTAGGCCGGCGGCTACAGCTCCTGTTAGACCCCTAGCCTGGGAACCTCCATGTGCCGCGGGTACAGCTCTAGATAAAGGCAAAAAGACCAAAAAAAAAAAAAGTCAACAGAGATGCACTTGTGTTTTCTTGGTTATTGTCTTTGCAAGGACATTCCCCCACAGGGATGGTGTTGGTCACTGCTTCCAGACTGAGCAGACCAGACTTCCGAATAGAACAAGTGGTGGGCATCGAGCAACCGGAGCCCACGATAGCTCATTTACTCATTTTTGGTGTGACTGTTGTTGCAACATGTATATCTCAGCTATCCAGCGGGTATTCATTAAAGGCCCCTTGTGGCCCGGCCCTATGTTAGGGCTTGGGGAGATACAGGTATACTGGGGCCTTAGCCTGGCTAATCAAACCATAGATGGCCAGCATTTTCAGCAAGACTTAACAGGTTTGCTCTTCCTAGATGAGTAGGTTCATGCCACGAAAAGTAACTGCATGATTTATAGAGACCATGGGGGAACCAGTCTTGTAGTCACAATATAAAAATCCAAGTGAGTGGCGGCTCCTCGAGCTGAGCATTATACACTCTTTGTGTCATATTTATTAGCCTTGAGCCTCCAACTGTCTCCTCCGTGAGTACACGCACTCTCCAGTTCAGTAGGTAGGAAATGGAGAGAAGGAAGAACACTGAAAATTCCGCAAAGCAATGCAGATTTAACCCTCGTCTCACTTATAACCTTTTATTAATGGCTTCAGATGAAGAGGGATGGTCATGCTCCCATCCAAAGCGTGAAAAATTAAAGTATTTTGAAATATTCCCTTTTTTTTTTTTGGTCACCAAATCACTGGTTTAAAAAAAAAAAGGAAGAAGAAGAGCGAGTGAGACCACCACAGGGGTTTCTAACTTAGCCGATTTTTCCCAACAGGACGGCAGGGGGATCCACAGTTAGGAAGTTCTGTTATGCTGAAATGCGGTGAGCAGTTTACCTGTGGCCTGGTCACAAGGCAGTGAAAACAATGGGACTCAAAGTCTGTGAGCTGCTGCAAGTCCTAACTTGTCCAGTCTGGCAGTGGTTCCTGAACCATAAGTCATCATCAGTGTAGCAGATGAAAGTTCAAATACCACCGAATTGCATGTCTCTTTGAATACGGTGATTTCAGGGGCAGCTGAGGGAATGAGGTGTTTTTGATTCATTCTGACCTGTTTTCAGTCCTCTTGAAAACTACTTCCTAAGCCTTGGCTGTTTTTCCTGTTCTGAATAAGGTGAAGGGTGGGCCTGAAAGGGGGTAGATGGAAGGAGGAGAGGAGAAAGTGAGAAACAATGGGAGCCTACTGACTTGGGCTTCACATCTTCAGACTTGCTATGAATTGAATTGTGTCACAAAATTCATATATTTAAGCCCTACCTTCTGCTATAACTGTATTTGGGGTAAGAAGGTAAAGTTAAATGAGATGCTAAGGCTGAAACCCTGAGCCTGTAAGATTAGCATCCTTCCAGAGACCTAGTTTGCTCTCTCTCCACCATGTAAGGTCCGGCGAGAAAGTGGTCATTTGCAAGCCAGGAAAGGAACCTTCACGAGAAAAGGCACCCTGCGGGAAATTTGATCTTGGACTTTAGACCTTCCAGAACTCGGAGAAAATAAATGTTTGTTCTTGAAGCCCCCCGGTATATGGTATCGTATATGGCAGCTGAAGCAGACTAAGACAAACCCTTTTTCCAGATACATCTATCAGATGAGTGGAAAATCATGAACCATAGTGAAAGTGTCTTTCCCAACTCATCAAAGAAGATTGAATCTCCATCTAATGAGAGATCAGAAACTTAGGGAGTGGAGACAAATGGTTCCTGCTACAAGGCATGTTTTCCATTTGGGACTTTTGAAGCTGTGTTAAGACTTTAGGATGTTACAAACTTGGTTGCCAGTGCATCTTCTCATTTGTCATGCTTCCAGGCTCAGCACAGCTTATGTTACTGATGCGCTCTGTTGTTGTTGGTGCCTGTTAATGACATTTTTTTCCTTTTTGGTAAAGTATAATTCTATTGATCAGACTGAATTTTGCTGATAAAATGGACCTAAACTGAATTTATTTAAACTTATTAAGTCAATTGAACAAATGAAAATACTTCAACTTTTTTTTTTTTTTAACTGCTTAGGAGGAGTAAGAATTAGTAAAATAAATTCCTGGGGCAAGTCACCTTCCAATTTCCATTCTGCCTAAAGAAAAATAACCGTGATCGGCTTTCTGTTTTGACGGCGTCATTTTTTTTTTAAGTCAAGTCATCGCTGGGCACCCACTGCATGTCTGCCACCATGATTATGCTTAGAAAGTACCAAAAATGTGAGAAAGTAACCTTGTAGTAGAAAGTAGTAGTCTTGGAGCAAAAATAGTTCTAAAAATGAAACCAGGGCAGATTTCAACAGCAGAAGAGTGATGTGGTCCATTGCTTTGGTCCTTGAATTTAATCCCTTTGGCCTGGCACAGTCCCACCTGTAAAATTTGGCCATGACCAATGCCAAATTATTGTCAAAGTTTGTTTAACATGTCTCAGATCCTTATTCTTCGTATCCAAGTTCCTTAGCACTTCTTAACCCTTCTTGCCAAGGGGAAATTGAGACTTCATAAGTCCTAAGTAACTGAAGGCAAATTAGTACAACATATTACCTTTGAATTGTTTTCCTTAACACAATATGATATCATGCAGTATTTCCCAAATGGCTTACACAAGGGGTACTCATTCCTCCGCATGTTTGTAGGAATCATATTGTAGAAATTTTAAGTAGTTAAACTGTTTGGGGGGAAAAAAAACTGATTGGTCTTCTTCTTCTTCTTTTTTTCTTTTTAAGGCTGCACCTGCAGCATGTGGAAGTTCCCAGGCTAGGGGTCAATTCGGAGCTACAGCTGCCAGTCGCAACCACAGCCACAGCAGCACCGGATCCTTAACCCACTGAGTGAGGCCAGGTGTTGAACCTGCATCCTTGTGGACACTATGTTGGATTCCTAACCCACTAAGCCATGGCAGGAACTCTTAACTAACTGGTTCTTGATGGTAGACCTTCTTGGAGTCTTTAATCTAGAACTACAATCTGTGTTGAGAACCTACAAAAGGAAGAAGGAGGGAGGCGATGTAATATGTGTGGCATTTCCCAAAGTTATTTGACCGTGGGATCCTTTTTTTGACCCAAGGTCAGAACGGATCAATGTTATGTCAGACAAATTTACAGTGAAGCAATGTTGCTTCAGTTGAAAACCTGAATCCTTTTGCAAGGTGGTGACCTTACGTAGCTATAATTTCACCCAACCGGAAAAATTGGGGACTCACCTAGGTGACCTCAAAGGCTCTTTCCAGATTGTTCTTGCTATAAAAACCTTCGAGACATGTCTAAGGGGAGACTTTCAGACTAAGGGAAGAGGTATAGAGATGTTCGGAGCTTCTCCAATGATGAGGATGGGTTTCCCACCTCCCTTTGGCCTGTACAAGGGGATCTCTGCTTATTATCTTGTGAATTGCAAACTTTGGGTACTTGATCAGGTGGAAGCTGGTGTGGGGGGGGGCAGCCTTCAGAATTCAGCATGACTGGGGATACTGCTCTGCTTCCCTGACCAGAATATAATTTTATCTCCATCCCCTATAAACAGTGAATACAAGAAAACCACGCACGTATTTTTAAAACGTACTATTGCAAGAAGGTTGAAGTGCACTATTGATGGGAGTTGGGGTGGGGGAGGGAAGAAACTCTATACATTGAACATTTGAATCGATTCCAAAAGTCTGGATTCACAAAACAGTACATTGTGTTTTCTGTGGTTTGAAGCGTTTCACGACTTCCTCATGGAGGGGATCATTCCACAAAGCGCTGGGAGGATGGGGAATATGTATCGTTTGGAGAAACTTAAATTCAATTTTCTGCTCAGTGACTTTCCAGAGTGCTTATTCAGTAAGGCCTTGTAGGCAGTTGCCTTTTCTTTCTTGCTTTCTTTCTTTTTTTTTTTCTCTTTTTATTCCCAACCCTCCTTTAAAAAGATGAAGAACAAGCTCAGTTGTATTTTGTGAATCCAGCAGAGGCCTGCTTGCGAACATTCCCCGTGATGGACTGATCTGATCCTGGCCTCATTAACGCGGAGTAGTGTGGAGTGAAGAGCAAGCTCAGTTTGACTTGTTTTCTGGGTTCCTCTTGGACTTAACCTTTCCCTCAGGCATCCCCCGGGCTTTTCAGCCGCTGTTCTACATGTAGAAAGACATGTGGTCAAGGGGCACCCGTTAGCTCAGGACCTGCCTTCCCAAGGTCCATCTCTTCCATGAAGTTTACTCCTAACTCTTGCACGCTTCCCTGACCTTTCTTCCTTCGGAGTGCCGTTATGCCTTTTGATATCCTGCCCATTTCTGACATTTTACTCCAGTACCCCTGGATTACTCATGATTGCAACAGACCAGACTGACACAGCTCTTGGAATCAAGCGCAGCTAAGCGTACTTTCCAACTCTAGCTCTCCCTAGCCTCTGCGAACTTGGGCGTGGAGTTAATACCCGCAACGCTCAGAATGCTCATTTATAATCGAAAAGTAAACATACCCACCTCATCAGGCCTTGGAGAGGATTAAGTGAGGTAATGCAGGGGAGACTCGTTTGCACCACATCTGGCACCAAATATCCTGTCAATAGAGGTTATTGCTTTCATCGGTTTGGGCTTGTGGGAGGAGTACTGATTTTCAGAATTAAATGAATAACGTTTAGGTGACTGTGACACTGATTGTAATAGGCTTTTTTCATCTTTCTATATTTTTATTAAAGTCAAGTCGATTTTTCACTGTTGTGCCAATTTTTTGCTGTAGAGGGAAGTGACCCATTCACACATATATATGCATTCTTTTTCTTATATTATCTTCCATCATGGTCTGTCCCAAGAGATGGGAGCTAGTTCCCCGTGCTGTACAGCAGGACCTCATTGCTTATCCGTTCTAAATGGAATAGTCTGCAGCTACTAACTGCAAACTCCCCGTCCATCCCCACTCCCTCCCCCTTCCCCTTGGCAACCACAGATCTATTCTCTGATTGTAACAGATTTTAAACAATACTCCCTCTGTCCCTTTCGTTTACTTTCCCTGCATTTTGCCTCAGCATGTCCAATGTGACCGAGCTGTGCTGATCTCACCGAGTTTTCTCTCCTGCTGTCAGGGACCATGGCTCCTACTTCTTTGTATTCCCCTGATGAAGTGATAAGCGCAAAGTTGGTATTCGATAAATATTTGTCAATTACTGAATAGGTTGATTTAGAAAATGCCCAGAATGAGAAGTCAGGTGCTTCCCCTGGCTTTGGAAGTACGTGGTCTTTGGCTAGTACAGGAGGCAGTCATCCTTCACAGGGTCCTTGAAGGCAGACTTGTCAGGTGAGGCTGGACGCCACTTACAGGCTTGAAGGAAAGGCTTTGAGAAGGGCCTCAGCTTGCAGCATGGGAAACCCAAGACACCCCGGTGCTTGGCAGACAGTAGCGAGCATAACAGTCACTTGGGGAGATTCTGCAGCATGCAGATTCCCAGGCCAGGCCTGGGTTACCCCCAGAGGTTCTGACTCTGCAGACCTGATGGGGCCTGGGAATCTGCACCTTATTAAATACCAGTGGGATCCTAATGCCCCTGGTTTTGACCACTCTCTGAGAGACACCCCCATTCGAGAAAACTTTCCAGCCCTTTCTCTCGTATGGCTTACTTTCCTCAGAAACCCAGGATGCCAGTTAACCATGAGAAAAGGATATCAACAGTTACCCCTCATTAAAGCATCAGGACATTGGCTGGGTACAGCCTATGTCCCTTGTCCCCAGTCCCAGTGTCCACTGGGTCGCTGTCCATGACCTCACTCTCCTCTCCCTGCCCCTCTGTGGAATGGCCGATGTGCCCTCTGAGTTCTGATTGCAGGGGCCTGGCCAGGCAGCGATGTGCTTGGCTTCCCCCTCCCCGGGGCGGCCATGCTGCTCCCTGAATGGGAAACAGCTGTCTGTCCCCACCCCCATCCCACTCTGTTTACACTGGTTACACAAAATGCATGCTGTTCTGCAAGCCAGGCCCCAGCTTTCCCAGTTCTCTGGCCTCTGAAGCACGGCATAATTGGTTTTTAATCGCATCGGACAAACAGCTGCTGTAGGCCAGGGCTGCCCCTTGGGCACAGTCTTGCTTCCAGACCATCACTTTTGGGTTCAAAGGCTGATTGTTCCTGGGGACAGTAGGGCTGGATGGGCGCTCCGTCTCTCCTTTCAGGGCCCGCGATGCGATACCGGGCAGTGTAACTAAGAGCATACAAGTGGGAACCAGAGGTCTAAGCAGTACTTCGTATCAATCACCATCCCCTGGGAGCTCCTTAGAACTGTTGCTCCCGGGCCTCACCTCAGAACCTGGATCCTAGCTTTCCAGATGTTTCTTTCTTTCTTTCTTTCTTTCTTTTTTTTTTTGTCTTTTTGCCTTATCTAGCACCTCACCCGCAGCACATGGAGGTTCCCAGGCTAGGGGTCTAACAGGAGCTGTAGCCGCCAGCCTACACCACAGCCACAGCAACGCGGGATCCGAGCCGCGTCTGCAACCTACACCACAGCTCACGGCAACGCTGGATCCTTAAACCCCTGAGCGAGGCCAGGGATCGAACCCGCAACCTCATGGTTCCTATTCGGATTAGTTAACCACTGAGCCACGACGGGAACTCCATCCAGATGTTTCTGATATGTGCTCTGGTTTGAGAATCCTTGCTTCTGGAGTATTTGAAGTGAAGCCCTCTCTCGAGTTTAGGCTAGAAACACTCTTCTGGAGAAAGGATAAACCGCGGAGGGCCTAGCAGAGGTTGGACTCCTCCAGTGTTCAAGAAATGGGAGCTTGGCAGTTGGCTGCAGCCAGGGGGCTGGGAGACTGAGAGTCTGCCAGCAGGGAGAGGAGGGTGCAGACAGAGAGAGTCTGGGAGACGGGGAGGAACAGTGTGGATTCCAGAACCCACTTTGTGCCACCATGTGGGCCTTGGAACTGGATGTGGAGTGAAGCAGGAATTGGGCTGTGTGTATCCAAGCCCAGGCAGCGATCAAGTCAGATGGCAGCTTCTGAGAGGTGGGCCACACCTTCCTACTCGAGAGGCAGACATGCAAATGTGGGTTAGTCCCACCCAATCTGGAGAACACCCCTATCAGTGCTAGCCACGTTTCCTGGGTCAAAGACAGTCATTTTTTATGCTAAGCTCCCCTGGCCAATAGCCTGTACTCTGTTTAACAGTTATTTTAGTTAGAAAGGAGAGAAGATAAAGGATCTTTCAAGTTAAAAGATTTGCCTCTCATTCTCCCTCTAGGTGAGTAAGTGGGTTTTTTGTTTAACAAATACCTGATTTGGGTATGAAAGGTGAGGCCTCCAAGGCTTGGCTGGAAAGGAAACTAATTGTTCTGCTTTAAGAAAAAGAATGAAAATCTTCGTGTAGCGGAGAGCAGAGTAGAAAGCTGAAAGGCAGGGCTGTAGAAGGCTGAAAGATCTTGATTTTTATGAAAGTAGAAAGTCAAAAATAAGAATATGGGATGGCACTCCAAGAATTTACTGAAACTCGGGGCAGGCATCAGATCCCTCATTTGACAGCAGGCTGTGGATGTAAATCCTGCTTAGATAGATCTTCAGGGATGGTTCAGCTGAAATATGGGTTAGCTTCCATTCCACCTTATGTTGAAGTGTAAGCTCCCAAAGGGCTGTGGCCTCATTCCCTCGCTTCATTCCTCACCAAGAACATAATAGAGTCCTTGCCTAGAAAAAGCTCTGATAAGATAGTGTTGATGGAAGTGACAATACAGAACATAATTTGAGGAATGGCACGAGGAAACAGGTGGTTAATTACTGGATGAATTCGAACCGGACCGAGACTATAGGTTAGAAAACTGTACATACCAACTCAAAGCTGTGAGTTCAAAGGAAGGCTCGCTGGGTCTTTGCAGAGTGCGGGGGGGTGGGGGGTGGGGGGGTGTTACGGGGTTGGGTAGAGAGGGGTTAATGCCAGAGATGGGTTGTGCCCTTGCCTTCTTCCCTGGAGTTAGAGAGGAGGCACAGAGCTGGGACAGAATGTCCTCAGTCACCAGGCATCAGCAGACGGGACAATTGATCGATCGGGTTCTTACTGTACTCATCCAAAGCCAGGCACTGTAGTGGGGACCAGTGGTTCTGAGAGGCGTTAAGGCGGAAGGGCGCGCATGTGCTCAAGGACTGGCACCGGGGAGTTCCCTTCGTGGCTTAGTGGTTAACGAATCCGACTAGGAACCATGAGGTTGCGGGTTCGATCCCTGGCCTCACTCAGTGGGTTAAGGATCCGGCGTTGCCGTGAGCTGTGGTGTAGGTTGCAGACGCGGCTCGGATCCCGCGTTGCTGTGGCTGTGGCGAAGGCCGGCGGTTACAGCTCCTGTTAGACCCCTAGCCTGGGAACCTCCATATGCTGTGGGTGCGGCTCTAGATAAAGGCAAAAAGACAAGAAAAAAAAAGGACTGGCACCAGAAGTCACCAGCAGTGGGGATGCATAAACGCAGATATGGGGGGATGGCCTGCCCCATAGAGGGCTGCGTGGGACACAGGAGAGACCAGAAGGAGAGAGAGAGAGGAGCCGGGGCTAGTGTCTGGCATTTGGAAAGAGAAGCCTTCTTCTAAGCAGGTGAGGGAGGAAAAGCCGTCGGTGGCTTATGAGGTACCCGGTGGAAAGCGCAAGAGAGGACTGGTTTCAAGGCAGGGGCTCTTCCGGCCTGTTGTCAAAGCCCTCTGGTGAGGTGGGGTGAAGTGGATTTTATGAGTGTCCTTGCCGCCAGGTCAGCCCTCAAAGAACTGTGAAGGAGAGAGGCCGCTTTATGCTGGGAAGCGCCTTCCTACTCACATTTCGCCTCACTCCCTGCCATTTCTGTCTGCTGCCCGTGCTCTCCCCAGAATCTTCCCTCTGCGGAGAAAAGCCTGTCTGATTAAGGTTGCCAGATTTAGCAAATAAAAATATAGGACTCCCACACTTTTTTTTTTTTTTTTTTAGTTTAAGCGTGCATGGAACCAACACTCAGCAAGTATTTCTGATGTATCTGAAATTCAAAATTTAACTCGTCGCCCTGTCTTTTATCTCTAGTCCTATCTCTAATCCACCCAGTCATCTCATCTTAGAGTTGAGGCGCCCACCTTATCTCCCTGCGCAGCGTCCCTTTCCCACACGAAGGGAAAGGTCAAGTGGTTTACTTGCCAAGGTCACGCGGTTGGGCTAGAACAAAGCTGTACTGTGCAGACCAGCCACACGTCCACTCGTGGACCTGTTTTCTACACCTTAGAATGAATTAGTCCAAAGTGTCCGCCCTCCCGCAGGTATGTGTGTTTTGAAAGAAGGCCTGAGGGTAAAAACTCCAATAGTAGGCGTTTCTAAGAATGTAAATTCTGGTTCGGCCAGAGAGGTGAGGGAGGCGTTCTGGTCCTGGAGCCCCTTTGGAATTTAGCTAGTGTCTCTCACAGTCCGGTGGCCGGGGGAGCCCTCGTGGCCTCGGATCCATCGGATAAACTGCTGAAGAATTTGGCCCTGGACGTAAGCCCTTCCACTGGGACAATACCCTGTGCTTTTCAGAGCACGTTCTCAGACGTGGTTTCACTTAATCTTTACAAGTTTTTAAAATTGTAAATGATATTTACGTACTTTACATGTTTCCAGTTTGGTTTCTGCCACCAAACCAGAAAAGTTTCCACAAACACTGAATTACATATCAGCTTTTTATAAACACTCTCTGAGCAGATTTTCATTTTCTTTCCTCCTCCCACCCCCTTCATTTTTTAAAATGCCCTTGCGTCTCCTCCGTGTGGTCTGGTCTCGCACACGTCTATCCGCTGCTGCAGCGTTTCTGCTGTGCGAGAGAGGAGGCTGGGTTGTCAAATCCAGAGAATGAAAGAGCTGGGGAGGGGGGTGCCCTTAGGTGCAGCCAGGTCCTGTCAGTGCTCACCGGTGTAGGGTTCTCCACCCCCAACTCTGTCCTTCGGATTCCTAGTCCCTCCGCTTCCCTGCTCTAGCTCAATGCTCTTGAGAACGCTGGCTTGCCCACTCTTTTTTTTTTTTTTTTTTTTTGTCAAAGTTTTTCTTGCCTCCCAACATTAGTCTGGGAAATTCTAGGCTCAATACAAGTTCGTAACTGGTAGATGAGAAAAAGACCACGTCTATGAACATCGCAACCTGGGCGGTATGTGACAGGCCATGATGTTCTCGGTTCATTTCTTCAGCTCCTGCCCAGTTTGGGTTTTGCTGTGATGTGTTCCCATCAGCTTCTCTCCTCACCCCCAGCCTGGGAGGATCATGCGTTCTCATTGTTATAGTTCTTTATATACAGTAAGCCACTTTGCATGCCTGTTTTCCTGGAACTATATGTGTTCATGCTTTTCTCACTGTTCATTCCCGTTTCTTGTTTAGGAGTCTGTCCGTGTTAATTTTTGAGTTGGTTGTGCTCCCTAGCCCCCACAAAGGATTTCCAGCAGGCACACAGGTTCTGTGCCACAGGCTAAGCTTCCACCTGGTTTGATGTCTTGGAAACCAGCAGTGCTGGTGGGTCACCAGGCAGGTGCCCTGGATATGGGTCCCTGTCCAACCTGAGCGGCCTTTGACGGGCGCTCCCTCCTTCAGCTGACACTGACTGTGCAAGGAAAGTAGAAAGTGTGATGTGAGCACAGAGCAAGAGTGCTTCATTCTGGGCGGAGGAACGTCAGCCAGGCTTCTTGGCGGAGGCTTCTTTCTTCTGCCTGGGAACTCAGTTATCTGCTGGCAGATTATCAGTCTTGCGATCCGCAGCAAGTCTTTTTCATTTTAAAGAATTCACTAATATGCCATAGCTTTTACTTGATAATGAATATGGGATTATTCTATGTTCTAGTCCTGCGGAAACTAAGAGAATGTGGCTTTTGTATACAGTCATCACTTAACTGCCTTCCTTGCCTCTGGAGAAGGAAGAATACGAGAGATATGGGTGAGAATATGTTTTGCCCCCGCCCAGAGGTGATGCTGCCTATTTGCTGCAGGCAGGCCTTGGGAGGAGCAGGTGGATACATAGTACCAGCGCGACGGCTGCCCAGCTCCTCTTGACTTAGGTCTTTAGAGGCATTTCATTATTTTATGAAATATTTTGTAATCCTTACATCTCCTCACCCATCCATATCAATCCCAAGACGTAGATCTATGCTAAGTGATGTTTTGATTATCTGTCATTTCAGATTATCTGCCCTAGGGTCATCCGTTTAGACAGACACATGTGCAAACACACTTCTCTTTCTAGACACGCCTAGTATCTATTCAGCTAATTGCCCCCCCATTTGCTGTAACGGATTGTGTGTTCCAGGTTTCCATAATTCTCAAGTCTCTGTCCCACTTGTACCTTTTTCCTCGTGCTGACCCATGCCTGGTGGGCCCTTCTTCCTCCTTTCTGTCATGAAGATGCTTCCAGGTCCCCTCTGGCAGAAGCGTCCCGTGCCTGGCTCTGTCCTCAAGCCTTCTCAGTCATCCATAAAACATGTTTTCTGAGCCATGTTTAACACCCAGCTGCATTCAGTTTAGCATTTTATTATCTTCTCCATATAATTTGTCACATATTTATTATCTACTCCATATCATATGCCCAGATTATTTGTCACGTAGGCAGATCTCTCCCTGCTTATCTACTCCTTTTGCACTGAAATTTAGTACCGTGCTACTACACTCACCAGAGACCGTGCAGTGCCTCCCCATTGATATAAATGGTGTGCTTCAATATAGAGAAAAACAGTGGAAGCTCTGCCCTCTCCTTTATCTGAAACTTCAGCTTAGCTCTTGTTTTCATCCATCACAGAGTGAGAAGGAGTCTGGGCCCTATGAAATAGTTCTTTGAACAGCTACTGGGGATATCTGAAAGCTCCACTGCAGGTGTGCTGGGTCACCTGGCCCAAGCTACGTGGCCTTTTGGGGTGTGAGGGAGACACACGCTTCTGCCAGTCATAGTCCCCTGGTCAGATGATTTACTCCAAGGCCTCACTATTGCTGCTTAGGTAGGTGGGCCCTTGAGGTGGCCCCTCCCATCTCCCCCGCCAATGGGGAGTAGGTGTGCGCTGGATGGGAACTGTCTCCCCAGCCCCTTCCTGAATGCAGATGAGCAAACCAACCCCGTTCATTACTCATGCGCTAAATCACATTGTCTACTCCTTTGGAAAACACGCACACCCAGGCAGACCCACGCCCGCACCTGCTGCATCTCAATAACATAAGGCCTGGAGCTGACAGTTGTTGTGGCACGCAGAAGCCACGCACAGACAGATGTGACGAAGATGAACCAATCCCATTTTTAAGAGGATGAAATAAGCTCTTTAAAACTAATAATCGGGCTCTCTCTCAGGCCGATACACCCTCAGCTGTCGCTTTGAAGGATGAAACCCTGATGTGACTTCTCAGCAATAAATGATTTTCTTAATATCTTTCAAAAAAAATCCAGCCTTCTTGTTGCTTCTTTCCGAGGAGTTAAGTAGTACAGAGGAGACAGACGAGGGGCCTGGGAAGGACTGCTGCTGGGGAGCCTGGAATTCTCCTCGGGCAGCATCTTGAATAGTTGAGACATGTAAATGAACCCCAGAACTGGTGCTCCCTGAAATGGGAATTCAGGGTGAGGAGACCACCAGCTAAGGAGCAGTCATCCCATGCAAGCGGGAAGTCCGATCCCCTCTCTGTGCTTCCCTCACCTCCCCCCCAGGCGGGGCCGGGGGGGCACGCAGAGTGATGTACAGATGTGGAAGGAGGGAGACTGATTCAGGGATGCCCAGGGGAAAGCTGGCGCTGCTGCCACATGACTGCCCGGCAGCCCGCACCGGCGGTTCGGGCATCTCCCGGACTCCCAGCTATTGTTACAGGGGATCCAGAGAACGTGGGATGTGGCTCTGCCCTTATGGATCGTCATTCACTTGGGAGCCTAGCCCTACGCCCTGCGAAATGAGTTGCCAGCGTCAAAGAGGACACCGAGGCTGAGACAAATGTACAGTATTATGGGAGGCTGCAACCAAGGATCGAGGACCAATGTGGAGGGTCCCGATGAGTGGAGATCTGAGATAAGAGGCAAACCCAAAGAGGCATTCCTTCCTCCTCTGGTTCTGACAGTTACTTATTCATAGTAAGCTCTCTAAACACTTTCTGAATGAACAGACGGGTGGACGAAGGAGGGGCTCCAGACTTGATGTTTGCTAGACATCCAGGAAATGACAGAGGGTTGTGTTCACAGCCCCCTAGGAAGGGCAGGTGGAGAACGGCCTTAATAAGTTGTGACTATTGATAGCGGCAGGAATGGAGACCACAAGAATGTCTCTCTGACCTTCGGGAGCAGGTTGTCTTCTTGATCCATGTTGCCCTTTATTTTATTCTATTTATCAGCTGTTTATTTTCCCTCGGAGAAGGAGACCCGTGCTGGCAGTGGGATTTCTTCCGTGGGTTTTCATGGTTCAAGGATGCAGCTCTCTGACGTATGTCTCTGAGGCTTTGCACCTCGGCTGTCTCATTCCTGCATGTAAGGTCAGTAGGAGAGACACATAATTTCCAGTTTTACAGGTGGAGACCCTGAGTCAGAGACAGGAACTGACTTGTACTGTGTCCTCACAGCCAATGAGAAGCAAGCCCTTCTGCTCAAATCCCGGGGCATGACTGCCGCTGAGCACCAGGCCCACCCTTGCTAGACCAGCAGTGATGTGATGCACCCTCAGCAAGGGTCCCTTGATTGACAGCACTCGTCTTTTGCCAAAGGAGTCGGCTAAGCTGAGCCTGGCCCATATTGAACTCTCCTCCCGCAGCGGGTTAAGAAAATCGATCCATGTCAGCTCCACTCAGGTCTGGGCTGTTTTTCTGTTCCCTAGGATTCATCCTTAGCGTAATGGCATTTTACATCTTAAAACATACTTCTTTGTCTTGGGCCAGGTTTCACTAGCTGGAGTGAAGGAACTGTCTTTGGCTCTCCTGGATGGTGTCCAGGCATCTGGAATAATGAGAGGGAGTCGGGAAGGAAGAAATAGCCCAACTCTCACATCCCCAGTTCCCACACCTGCCAAGGGTTTTCGTAAAAGTGTAAAATGTATTTTAGAACGTAAAACTCATCTAATTCAGTGACACTCAATTCTGGCTCTACGTTTAGAATCACCTAGGGAGCTTTATAAAATGCCAAGGCTGGAGCCTCACCATGCCCAGCAACTCAGTTTCAGCTGGTCTCTTAGAGGTCCTGAGCAGCATTAAATGCTTTTGAACAGCTCGTGAGTGATTCTAATGTGTAGCCAGGATTTAGACCCTTGGATGTAGTCCATCCTTTGTATAAAAATAAGGAAACTAATACCTAGAGAGTTTAAGCTTATTGCTTTATATTAGCTATCTATTGCTGAATAAAATTTATCTCCATTGAAGAGCTTAAAATAACAAACATTTATTACCTCTCAGATCTTCTTTGGTCGGGCCCCTAGAAGCAGCTTATCTGCATCTTTCCGTCTTGTTTTTTTTTAAGCCCGCACCAGCTGCATATGGAGATTCCCAGGGGTCCAGTCGGAGCTGTAGCTGCCGGCCTACACCACAGCCACAGCAATGTGATATCTGTGCCATGTCTGTGACCTACATCACAGCTCACGGCAACGCCGGATCCTTAACCCACTGAGCAAGGCCAGGGATCGAACCTGCATCCTCACAGATACCAGTTGGGTTCGCCAATCGCTGAGCCATGACAGGAACTCCCCATCTGCATCTTTCTGACTCGTAGTCTCAGGAGGTTGAAGTCAAGAAAGAGGTTGGTCATGGCTGCAGTCATCTGATGGCTTAATGGGGCTGTTGGATCCTCACGCAAGGTGGCTCATTTGCACTCTTGACAAGTAGGTGAGGCCAGACCTCTCCACGTTTGTCCACACACCAGGGCAGCTGGCTTTTCTTACTCAGTCCAGTGAGGAAACCATGCTACCTTTATGACCTAGCCTTGGAGAACGCACCTCCTCTCTGCCATCATCTGTTCTCTAGCAATGCGTCACTAAAGCCATCCCACACTGAAGGGGTGGATATCTAGGCTTCACTTTTTGAAAGGCAGGCTATCAAATAATTTGTGTTTTAGAACCATCCATGGCCCAAGTCATGTAACGACATTTAGTGCCAGAGCTGCTTGTCCCATCACTAACTGCTAGTCCAGTGCTCCATCAGCTACTCTCACCATTGATTGATTCTAAAGAAGGAAATCCCCATAAAATATTTAAGATTTCATCGGTTACATCCTTGCAGGGAACAGGTTGGTTCTTTTAAATATCAGCATCCAGAGAAGTGTCCCTTGTCTGTCAGGCACGCGTGGGGCCGTCCCATCCTATCCCTTGTGACACTTCTACTTACCGCCTCTTTTCACCCATTAGGGCTCTCTGGAGGATCGGATTACCTTGCCAGTGGAAATATATGAGCTTCCTGTGTGATATACCATAACTGCAACAGCACATCATATAATTTTCCCCCGAAGGCTTGTTGCAGCCTATGTCGAGTCATTTGTATTTATGACAGCTCGGGCATGATTTAGTGCGACCTCACTTTGATAAAAGCCATTTAAAGCTCATAAATATGGGTGACGGGCTGCCTACCCAGCCCAGATTTTTAAGGAGACTGAGATTTGCATTGCCATTCAACTTCCATTGTTCAGAAAAAGCAAAGGACAGAAAAGAGCAGGGGAGTTGGCAAAAGGGATGGAGAAAGATGCAAAGAGGGGAGCTGTGCCAACAGCCCCGGACTATGGAGTCAGGCTCCCTGCTCCAGCCGGGCTCCAGCCTGTCCCTGGGCAGCCCGGGGGAGGTGAAGCACACCAGCTCAGAGGGAGCGCTGATGAAGCACGCAAGAGCCAATAGGTCACCAGGCTTTATGAGCCATTTACTTCCTCTTTTAAAAGCATTGTTAAATCACAACCAAATTACAGTAAATTGTCGATTTTTATTGGAACGGGGAAGCCCTGTAGCTTCCCTCCCTCACCACACTTCTCTCTGGGGACAGCTTGACGACCAGGTGGAGCAGGTGACTTACCTGGTCATAGGGTCTGGAGGGCACCAGCCTGGGGTCTTCCACCAATAGCTCACAGGGACCTGCAGGGTACCTGACATTTCATCATTTAAGAGCCAACTTTGGGGGTGGGAGGTCTGCACGGGCTACAGATTCCTAAAAGGAAATGGTCTTCAGCTTATCAGTTAACATGGGGATGGTGGTTATTAGCGCCCCCCATTGTGGGGGTGCCTGCCAGGTGACAGTGACAGGAGTAGTGGGGGATGGGGAGAGATTGGAAGGAGAGACCACAAAGTAAGCATTTACCCAGTTTTGTGAGTGGGCTTTGGTCTGACTGCCTTGCTTATCTGTTGCCTATCATTTCCCATTTGCATCAGGGAGACCCTGGGAACTTGCAATTCCCCTTGAACTGTTTAGTCAAAACCACCTGAACATGCTAAAGCCATGAGCCATGGCCCTGGAGCTGGTGGGGACCCCGGACGCCCCTTTGTTCTGCACACGAGCAGACGCGGGTCTACTTGCTATTGGGCCAGGACACTGACTGCTCCCCAAGGGCCCTCCGCCCAGAGCAGCTTCCGCACCCAGGGGCGCCCCTGGTGAGTTCTCCCTGCTGAAGCTGGCTCACTCCTTTTATTCAGAAGTGGTGTCTGCATTTCAGGGGTTCGGGGAGGAGAAGGGTGGGAGTGCAGCTCCTTGGGCAGTCACTTGTCGTGGGAAACAGAAGGGGCTTCTGACAACATCCTGCCTGGAAGCCTCACACTGATTCATCCATCCCACAAACGTCTCTTTTTTTGACCCATGCAATGTTTTACCAAAATTTGCCAATATTTGAAAATAAGGAGATTTGGGAATTCCTGTTGTGGCTCAGCAGAAACGAATCTGACCGGCATTCATGAGGACGCAGGTTCGATCCCTGACCACGCTCGATGGGTTAAGGCTCCGGTGTTGCCGTGAGCTGTGGTGTAGATGGCAGACATGGCTTGGATCTGGCCTTGCTGTGGCTGTGGCTGTGGTGTAGGTGGTGGCTGCAGCTCCAGTTGGACCCCTAGCCTGGGAACTTCCATATGCCACGGGTGCAGCCCAAAAAAGGAAAAAAAAAGGAAGAAGGAAAAAATTTCTCCTATGTGCATACAAACACGTCCACACCCATTTTAGATTTTTGGCTTCTGGAAACAATGGCCTGGAGTGGGGCAGGGCAAGCTCTGGTCCTTCAGTCACTACAGCTCCCCAAGTGACCCTCTGCCATCACCCCCACACCTTTCTTGTTTGAATTTGCAGCTGTCTCATTTGAGAGATAGGAAAACCGAGTCTCAGAGGGGGAATGGGCCCATTCAAGGAAGCACAGGGAGAGGAGCTCCCGTTGTGGCTCAGTGGATTAAGAACCTGACTAGTATCCATGAGGATGCAGGTTCGATCACTGGCCTCACTCAGTGGGTTAAGGATCCAGTGTTGCCACAAGCTGCAGCATAGGTCGCAGATGCAGCTCGGATCCTGCATGGCTGTGGCTGGCAGCTGTAGCTCCAATCTGACCCCTGGCCTGGGAACTTCCATATGACAAAGGTGCAGCTCTAAAAAGAAAAAAAAATAAAAGGAAGCACAAGGTAGGTTAGTGACAGTGTGGGGGCCAGAGTGTAGTTCTCCTGATACCCATTCTTAAAGATCCTGCTTGAAAACCCTGCCTGTGCCAGCTTCCTGCAGCCGCTTTGTCACACACTTCCCAGCCACATGCCCCTCCCATGTGGTTCTGCCCAGGTCACGAGAGGGAAAGTCCTTCAAGGCCAGGCACGTGGAGGCGCTGGGCAGCGGGCTTCAAGGGCACTGGGACGATTCCCCATTGGCCCATCTACACACCTCCCATGGGACCAGGTACACAGGAGGCCTGGGGAGCAAGCACCCATTTTTGCACACAGAGAGCCCCCCCCACCGTGGGTCCTCACTGACTGCTGTCCGTCCATGCGGGGACAGGTCTTCTTGGCAAGCACCATTATCAGAGTCCCCACAACAGAAGGTGATTTTACACAAATTAAGTCTCATTTGGGCCCTGCTGGCCTCTCGAGTTCACACATTCTTTTTGCCTTTGATCCAGATTCTTATTTATCCTTTTTCCAAAGGTTTAATTTTCACTCCTATCCTATTTTCTTTTCTGTGCCTATGTGGGGAGGGGTCTATTCTTTTGACTTATAATACACATATTTGTGATAAGGGAATTTGTTTTCTCACTCAAATCAATGAGTTGTTAATTAAAGCTTTTTGATGTGCAGAAACAGGATATATTTGATATCAGCAGCTGTGTGCTTTTTAATTTCTAGTTTGGCCAAGTTCTGTCAGGAATATCAGCCTTCACCCCCAAATATAGCTGCTCCTCCTCTTTGCTGGGTCTGCCCTCCTCCATCCTCCTCTCCCCTCCCTCATTCTCTCACATTCACATTCTTTCTCTCCTTCTCTCTCCCTCTCCCTCCTCTGAATCTTTCTTTCTCTCTGTGTCTCTCTCTCTCTCTGTCTCTCTCTGTCTCTCTGTCTCTCTCTCTCTCTCACACACACACACACACACACACACACACACACA
>PVHT020000286.1:1890571-1923136 GCA_004024745.2 Catagonus wagneri | reverse complement strand
AGGCAAAAAAAAAAAAAAAACTATTAGGCCACTGATGCATGGTTCCAACTTCAATCAGAGACAGATACTTTCTACTTCCTTGTTTCTTATCCAGTGCTTTGTGCTCCAGGAGGCCATGCATGGAGATAGAAGTGGGGGGCCTGTGTCTATGTGGGGGATGATCAGCTGTTTTGCAGCTCGCTCAGGTGTGCTCAGTTAGTAAGGTCCGAGCTAGAATTTGAAGCCAGGTAGATCCTCTCCAAATACCTCTACCCATCATCCTATAAGGGAAGAGAAATCATGGGTTCTGTCCTATAGACTCTTACCGTCCAGCTGGAAGGGCAGGTAAACACCTGAGTCAGTTGGAGTTCCCGTTGTGGCACAGTAAATAAATCCGAATGGTATCCCTGGGGACTTGGGTTCAATCCCTGGCCTCGCTGCGTGGGCCGGGGATCTGGAATTGCCGTGACCTGTGGTGTGTATTGCAGACATGGCTCGGATCCCGCATTGCTGTGGCTGTGGTGTAGGCTGGCAGCTGTAGCTCCGAAGCTCCAATTCGACCCCTAGCCTGAGAACTTCCTTCTATATGCCATGAGTGTGGCCCTAAAATACAAAAAAAAAAAAACAAACAAACAAAAAAAACCGAGTCAGCTGGCCAGCTCCTCGTCAAGACAGCATATGCTATGTGTCCCCTTAAAGATGCTCAGTAATTGAAGTTGAGAAGTTCAAACGAGGAAGTTGGTGGGGGTCCTGATGGATGGGAAAACATTACAAGATATGTGGAAACTTCCAGAATGAGACAATCAGGAGTAGCTGCTTGGAAGCCTGAGGTTGTCATGGGGGCTGGTGGACATGACCTAGTTTGCTTTCCAACCTGGTATAAAATTCACATCCATGCCTGGGGCCAGGAAGGAGACAGGGTTTGTGGAGAGAAGGGTCTTGATGGGAATCTGCGAGTGACTGATGAGATTTCCTTATGTGAGGGAGAGTTCTTTCTGAAAGGTAAGAGTTACACCTGACTCTTCTCCTTTAGCGTTGAGCAGTTGCCAAGGCATTCAGTTGTAGTGATTAGAAAAGAAACATTTTCTTTTAAACTCAGAACAGAGGAGGTCTGATTGCATGTGGTGACCACACTAGATGGTGCTGCTTCTAACTATGTTGGTTTTCCCACCCGCAGTTAAGTAGCCTCTACAGCCCGTGGTCCTGCAGGGCCTGCAATGTCTCCAGGAGTCTCCAGCTGCCACCCAGCCTCTTTTTGTTTTTAACTCTCCTCGTTACCCACGGCCCCTTCAGAACTGCCTGATTGCAGCCATTTACACACACATACGAAACTTTCCGGGAAGCAGGAGGCTTCACACTTCATCTCATTAACCTGCATGGGTACCCGTGAGCCAAATTCCCACTCAAGGGGCCAAGGGTGTTCTCCTTGAAGTTCTTCAGGAGTCAGTCTCTCATCTCTGAGTGATTCATTCTCTGCTGGTTTGCATAGTGCACTGAATTTGGAGGAAGACTGAATCAGCGTTGGGGTGGGGAGGGGGGTCTCTAGAGCCACAGGCCCCCATCGGGTTCGCCCTAGTGCTGCCAGGGCATGACGTGTTCTACCCGGCCGCTCTGCGGACACTCCCCACGGGCGACTGGCTCACTGTCCCCTCTCAGGCTTGTTCCAGGCAAGGCTAGCCCCCCAACCGCTGCTTTCTCATTTATCTCTATTCACTAGGGAGTACAGTTCTAATTAATTACCGTCTATACTCTACACTCAAGGGGGCAATCTACTTGGGGGTGGGCTGGCGGGGGTACATCTAGAAATTCAATCAAGGTCTTCAGGTTGCACAGCCCGCTGTCTGCAGCAGCATTCCTCCCAGGGTAAATGCAGTCACAGCATTCTCGTGGTACGAAGCCGCGCCTGCTAAGCTGGTGCCTAGCGGAGGAGATGCCCGAGGTGCCTGAGAACATGAGCCTCCTTGAGCCCCGACCTGGAAACTCGGGGCTCTCAGGTTCAGGATTTACAGAAACATTCTTGCCTGTTGCCTGGGGGGGGGGGTACTTAACCCCTTCATCTGCTGCAGTCTCTTGAGATGATTTGGGGACTGAGCGCAGCGGCTTTCAACCCTGGCTGGGCTTCCCGGCTACCTGCGGAACTGTTAAAAAGTTCCGAGTGCCAGTTCCATTCTTCCAGTTTTTAAAAATTTGCTGTACGCAGAGCATCTTTTTAAAAATCGAGGCAAATGATAGACATTCTATAAAATCTATTATTTTAAAATGCACAACCATTGGTTTTTTAGTACATTACAAACTAGTACCACCAGCACCACCATCTAATTGCAGAATATTTTCATCACCCCAAGAAGGAACCCATACCCACTAGCGGTCAGTCTCCTCCTGCCCCCCCCCCCAACACACACACCAGCTCTTGGCTCTTAGACACCATTAATCCACTTTCTTTCTCTCTGGATTTGCCTGTTTAGGACATTTCCTACAAACACAATCATGCAGTGCGTGCTTGGTCCCATTCTGGACCCTATGAATTAAAATATCAGAGGTTTTAGGGCGTTCCCGTCATGGCTCAGTGGTTAACGAATGCGACTGGGAACGATGAGGTTGCGGGTTCGATCCCTGGCCTTGCTCAGTGGGTTAAGGATCCGGCGTTGCCGTGAGCTGTGGTGTAGGTTGCAGACGCGGCTCGGACCCATGTGTAGCTGTGGTGTAGGCCGGCTGCTACAGCTCCTGTTAGACCCCCTAGCCTGGGAACCTCCATATGCCATGGGTATGGCCCAAATAAGGCAAAAAGACAAAAATAAAATAAAATAAAATATCAGAGGTCTTACATGTTAAAATTTTTTTTTTTTAACAATCTCGGGTCTCACAGCCATGGTTTTAGTGTCCTGGGCAAAAAAATGGTGACACACCTTACCCAAGGGCCCCCTTTGGTCGTGCACACAGTAAGTGCTCAGTTAATGTTTGCTGAGTGGCCAAGTCTACATTCTAGAGGAATCTCTCATAGCCTAGTGTGATCAGGATGTTCATTCTCCAGAACAGCGATTTGTCCTAACTTCTCCAATTAGCTGTTACATCAATACTATATGAAAATCTCAGTCAAAACGCACTGTAGTCTCTACTTTCCCAAATCAATAAACTGAATGAGTCTCGATGACAGTTAGTTACTGTCTCCCCAGCTTGTATAGAACTTTTCTACCTGGGGCTGTTGCTGGGAGCTCATGAAAGGTGCTTTCTTTTCCAGAGAATTCTGTAATGAGAGAGATCGTCCTGGTCACTCAAAGGAATGTAACTGAAGTGGCCATTCTGGGATCTCATGCGTGCATCAGAACCAAAGCTAGACTGACACTGGAGACAATGGCCTGTAACAGATGTGAGCGTTGGGAGGTCCAGAGTTGGATGAGGGGAGCACAGAAGCATGGGAAGTGGGATGGGGAGGAGGGTAAGAACAGGCTCACCAATATGATGATTGGAAGCGCACAGGTTAGAGAGAGAGAGAGAGAGAGACACCATCTACATGGTGGCTGTAAGGTCTGCATAGTAGTCCAAGTCCTGCTTTCCCATTTCTAAGGCCTCCTGTTTTCCAGAGGAGCCAGCCCCAGCCAGAGGCCACTCAGGCCATGTCTGTTTGCCCAGTGCTTTACATAGTGCCTGCCTGGCCATTTATCACACTAGCATCTCCATCATCCACTCTGTGCCTTCCTTCCTGGTTGAGAGTTCTGAGCTAAGTTGTCCAGAGTCGCCTCAGTGGGTGCACAAGGCTATTGGCCGAAAGTCTAAACCTGGCCTGCAGTTATGTGTGACAAAGTGGAAATGACTTTAATGCAAAACCAGTGCTGGGAACACAAAGCAGAGTCCTCTTGACAATAGAGGAGAGAAATATTCACGTGTCACTTTGTTCAGCAAGTCCTTACTGAGCCCCTAGAGTGTGACACGCAGTGATTGAGGCAAGTCTCTGCACTTTGGGAGTTTACACTCAAGTAGGATGGGATGGGGGTTAGAAGGGAGACAGATATATATATGTATATATATATGTATGTATATATATATATATATATATGTAAATGTCTTAAATACATTAAGAAATATATAATAAAACATTAGATACAGCAAATGTACAAAGAAAGATAAAAGCAAGTCAGAGGAAGGAAATTTATGGAGGTTGATGTGGAGAGACTGGCCAGGGAAGGCCTCTCTGATACATACATATCATGGCCTGCATAAAGCTAGGGAAAGAGCCGGAAGGTATCACAGGAAAGAGAATTCCAGGCAGAGAAAAGGGGATGCGCCAAAGCCCTCAACCCTGGCTAAATGTGATAATCACCCTGGCAACTCTAAAAAAAACCCTAGGGTTGGACCTCACCCCGACAGAGGGAGAGAGAGAGAGAGCAAGAAGAAGAAGGAGAATGAGAAGGAGAGGGAGAGGGAGAAGGAGAAGAAGAAGACAAAGAATACGAAGACGAAGGTGAAGACAAAGGAGAAGAAGAAGAAGACACAGAAGAAGATGCAGAAGAAGAAGGAGGGGGAGGAGGGAAGGGAAGGGATGAGGGGAGGGGAGGAGAGGAGAGGAAAAGAAGAGAAGAGGAGGAGAGGGAGGAGAGAAAAACACCAGCAGATTCTGTAGTACTTCTGACAAAGATTGCAAACTAACTGTATACAAGAACAACGTGGAGCTGTGGAAGCTGAAACTCAGTGGACCAGAGGACCACTGAGGATATAAGGGTAGAGGGCCTTGAAGGCCACAGTGAAGACTGCAGAGGTTGTTGAAAATGATGGAAAGCCACTAGAGAGAGTGCGGGAGGAGGTGCAGTGCGCACCACCGGTGCTCTGTGGCAGATCTGCTCACGTGGTCTGAGCTGTGGACGTATTGGCAAAGGCTAGGGGATAACATTCAGAGAAGCTGCCTCTGCTCAGATCTGTGTACAGATAATTCAATGTTTGGTTACGTGTCTAGGAAAGATGTGTCTACCCACTTTATGGGCTGGAAATTGCAAAACTAGAAAGCCTCTGAACTCACCACATTCTAATTTTTCCCCTGGCATTTCAGAGGAGGGAGATAAATGCGTCTCTAGGTGCAAGAACAGGGAGGACCTCCAACTGCCTCATTGCTTCCTCCGGAGGTGGTTTAAAAAATGCAAACACCATGGAACAGATGACAAGAGTTGCAGACTGCATTTCTGACAATGCGTAATCTCCTTGTTTGAGCGTGGTCATCAGGAAGCCTTCTGATTATTCTGGCAGCTATGGTTTCTAACTCCCTGCGGACAGAAAGAGGCATGGAGAGAATTACAGTTCTCCAAAGAGGGGGCCAAAGGTTATTTTGTGCATCGGACAGCTGGCTCAAGTCATAGTGAAGTGCCATGGCCTCCAGTGTTACTAACAGAATAGCTGATGGCCCTGTTGTCAGTCTCTTTCCGCTCACTGTCCAGTAGAAATTACGCTGAAACTGTGGATTCTCAAACATCAGGAAGGAAAATCTCCCCCTGCTCTCCCCAATCTCCTGTATTTATTGCAAGTTCCTGGTAGCGCCATGTTGCAAAGGCCACACGCATACAACACGCTGCGTCCTCAGTGGACCCTTGTGCTGGAGCCACCCTGGTGTGCTTCTGGGAGGCTGAGACCAACACTGGTCCCATGCGTCCCTCTTGGAAACGTATTAGTGAATTACCTCTGGACACTGTTGTCCTTGCAAGACAAGTCCCCAAAAGACAGACACCCCCATGTCCCCACTTCCCAGCCACCATTCTATTCTCAGATACCACCATTCACTAAAAATAGCACGGAACTAAGTGAGAGACTTGGGTTTTGAGCCTGGGCCCATCACCTTCTGGCATTGTGGTGGTGTCGAGCAGGTTGGTTAACCTTTCGGAGCGTCAGTCAGTTCGCTACTTGTAAAAGGAGATTTGATTTGATTACACCCTGATGTCTCTTCCAGCAGTGTGAGTCGGGGCTGGTCTGCCGGATTGGCAAGGCTCCCAAGTGTGAGTGAGCAGAGAAGGGAGGTACGTGCAGAGGTGCGCCTGGGCTCTGCCCCGGGTGCATCGGCTATGGCCCCTCTGAGCCAGAGGTGGAGAAGAGGGCGCAGCTGCAGGATCAGAGACGGAGGGGTTCAGTGCTCAACCCGGTCACTTTCTGACCGTGTGGTCCTGGGCCGATAACGTAGCTGAACCTCAGACTCTTTATCTTCCGCTTGGGACGACTGATGCCTGTTCGGAAAAACTGTGAGAAACAAACGAGATTTGTATGACACACCTAGCATCTTGGAGAGCTTACTGAATAAAGGCTATTTTTACCATCCTCGGAACTATTTATTATTTATACCTTTGGAGTGTTTGGTTATCTGCCAACACGATGTAGACAGAACTCAGCGAGGGAAAGACCTGCTATTGGGTTCGATTGTAAATGTTTCTGAATTGCCCCCGGCTCTTCCCACGGGTGCTCAGCTCCCAAACCTGACCGTCCTTGGTACGAAGTGTTCCCCAGTGTCGTACACACAGTGTTGAAAACGAAGCCACGTAAACTGTAATTACGTATACGTCGTGTGTTAACTCATGATATATACCATGGACTTTGCATTCCAGGCACCCACGGGTTTCTAAAAGAGTGTATGTAATTCCCAAAGAACTTTCTCTCCAGGTAGGGAGATGAGAATCTCCCCGACTCGAGGGGGCCACTCCCATGCAGTGTTGCCGTGCACCCAGGTCACAGGTACAAACCACCAGCCTCATTCCCCTTTAACCCCTGTTCTTCTGCTTTCTGAAGCCTCTTGAGAACGGTAGAGAAGTTTGGGTGCAAAAGGGAGCACCTCCAGGCAGCCTCACTGACCGTGTCAAAATGCAGTCCTAGACACGGTCGACTCTGTGTCATTCATTCAGCCTTCGGCAGACACTTAGTACAGGTCTACCCCCTCTGAGGACTGTGGTCCTAGAAGCAGATGCAGTCATCCGAGGTGCAGTGCTGCCCTCGAGAAGTTCCCAGTCTCCTGTGCGGCCGAGTGTCCTGAAGGGCAGTAGACAACAGCTGCTGGTAGGGCCTTCAGTTGGCTGATGGAGCAGGGCGCGTGTACCCAGCGTGGTTGTCAGTGTCAACATCAGCATCATCCAAGAGTCAAAGGAATCGTTTCCCCCACCAACCCAGGAGCGATCAGAAGGACAGTGCCTGCGAAGTACCAGATGAGTGGTGCATATAGAAAATGGTCCAATAATTCAGAGAAGGGAGGTCCAGGAGCTGTCTTGAAATAATTGGATCTTAATGATGTACACAATCTGGACAGCCAGAGAGAAGCGGCGTATCGCGCTTTACTTGGGCAGAATTTATAAATAGAGGATGAGAGCTGAGCTGGGATTTCACTGTTTTTAGGGAGACGCAGCGTGGAGGGTCACTGGAGCTGGTGTGTAGGAAGGACTGCGTAAACTATGAAAAGCCCAAACAGTCTTGTCTCCTTAGCACCTCCTTCTCCGCGTCCTTGATCTTGTGTTCTTTCCTCTCTGAGCGCCAGTCAGCCTGCAGCCTCCTGCCCAGCTCTGCCGCACTTGGGGCAACTTGTGTCCCATTCCACCCACCCACCCACCCCACCCCGGCCTCTTCTCTCTTCCCTTCTTTCTTTTGTCCCCTCCACGTACCCACAAGTGCCTGCCTGGCATGTAAAATGCTTCCTTTGTCTGGGTTTCAGAGTCCTCTTCTTTAAGGGAGAGTTCAGGAATCCTTCCCGAGTAGATATCGCCAAGTGCTCCCTGCTTGCCCGAGTCCCAGGCCGCGGAATGCCAGCTTCCACAAGGAAAACCTGGGCCGGGGCCTCCTCAATGCCACTGAGCTTCAGGCAGGCCAGGCCTCGTTTGCCGCTCCCGGTTCTGCTCCGGGAGCCCACGCCCCCTCGGACAGCCAGGGACTGCCTGGCCCTGGCCCCAGGCTCGAGGCCCACCGTGCCCGCCCAGGTGCAGGCAACTCTGGGGAGCGGGCAGGAGCCCCGGCTTTGATCACCCGCACAATAACCTCAGCACCGAGGCATCCATGCTAATCACTTTTGATTACGAATGGATTAAACGGGACAGCAGCTGCACAGGGCTGCTTTGATTCGGGCCCGCTCAGTAATGAGATGCATAGACACAGGCTGGGAGGCTGCAACCAGGAGCCCCCCGGCCCAGCCCCCAGCCCGCCTTCCTCAAAGGCCCCTCCAGGCAGGGGGCACCACTCTGAGACCCAGAGGAGACTGAGAGGGCTCATTCAGACCCTACCCTCAGCTGGCCTTGGGGTGCCTCAGCCTCTCGGAGGTGTCCCTTTGCCAGTCATCCGGCCATGCTCTCCGCCACCACTGGAGGAAACGCGGCCGGTTCCCTCCCTGTTCCCACGAGGCAAGGTGCTGAGCCCGCTGGTTAAGCAGCAGCTGCGCTTCTGAGACGACGAATCTCAAGTTCAACTCAGGAGCAGCCGTGGCTTCACAAAGGCCCCACGGTCATCTGGCTTACTAGCAGTAGTGGAAAAATAATGTCCTCAGTCACAGCCTTTGTCTGGGTAACAGGTATGAAGGACTTTCACGGGCCCTGTCCCGTTTTATGGTCCCATACATCCTCTGAGCTAACCAGGATTTGGGGATCTCTCTTGGAAATAAGGAAGCTGAAGTTCAGGTAATAAAAAGGCTCTTCCCGGGTGCCTTGGTGTGCCCATCCTGGATCGTTAGGGACCGGCCCAACCCCTGTCATTCAGCCACGCAACTGTCTACCAGCTCCTCTTTCCTGGAGAACGTCCTGAGTGTATCCAGTTTCTGATGATGGCCCCGTGACAGCGGTGACCGCCTGTCTGTGTCTATTTTTGTGTCCAGGCTAAATCACCCCTGGAGCTGGTGGGGATGAGCAGCTGCCCTGGCTAAACCGCAAGGCTCCGGGGAGGGAGGGGAGGTAAGAGAGATCTGGCCCCAAAGCCAGGAGCACTCGGGGCTGTTAGATGCACTAATAAATTTGACCTTGGGACATTTCATGTGTGGCCAAGAGAGTTTGAAAGAACTTTGGGGTGGGGGGGAATCCCCTATTTCTAATCAAAGCTTCCGCAGAAGAGCCAGCATTTCCAGCCCCCTCCTGCCCACCTCCTGCCCTCCATCCAGGAGAACAAGTTGCCGACTTTCGGCTGCAGGCGGCCCCTTAAAACCTAGACTCGAGGAGTTCCTGTTGTGGCTCAGAGGGTTCAGAAGTGGCATAGGTTGCAGGTGCAGCTCGGATCTGGTGTTACCGTGGCTCTCAGCGCAGGCCGGCAGCTGCAGCTCCAATCTGACCCCTGGCCTGGAAACTTCAACACAGATATGGCTGTAAAAACAAACAAACAACAACAACAACAGAAAAGCTCAGACTCAAGATAAAGCTTCTAGGAAGTGCATGAACCTGACTCTGGCTAATGATACAGCCTGGGCCTCACCTGTGAAGAAACCGAGCTCCAGGGGTGATGAGTGGGTGGAAGAAGGTCATAGGGCCTGGGTGGTGATGGGATTTGGTGAGAATACGGGAGTTCCAACCCCTGCCTAGCCTTCTCTGCGTATTACGGACTGTAGAGCTTTTCCAACGACCGGATCGTTTTCCTGCTGGAGGCCTTTGAGGATGATGCTTGTCTCCAGAAGTACCTTTCCCAGAATGCTCTGCTTGGCAACGTCTGCTCATCCTTCGGGGTTCAGGAAAGCCCCCCTTGACCAGCCCCCAGTTGTAAATCAGGTCCCTCTCCGACATCCCCATATATTTTTTTTTTTTTTTTGGAACTTAGAAGAAGTCTAAATTGCATTTATGTCCATTATTCAAGGTAATTCTGTCTCCCTGATCAGGTGCTCGGGTTTCATGAGGGCGGGGACTGCATCTTCTTTGTTCACTGAGGTATCCTCGCATTGCAGGGTGCTTGGCACTACCCTGGGCTCCATAAGACGAAGTTGAAATTGAGGAGTTCCCGTCGTGGCTAAGTGGTTAACGAATCCGACTAGGAACCATGAGGTTATGGGTTCGATCCCTGGCCTTGCTCAGTGGGTTAACGATCCGGCGTTGCCGTGAGCTGTGGTATAGGTCACATACGTGGATTAAATCTGGCATTGCTATGGCTCTGGTGTAGGTAGGTGGCTGTAGCTCCGATTCGACCCCTAGCCTGGGAACCTCCATATGCTGCGAGTGCGGCCCTAGAAAAGGCAAAAAGACAAAAAAAGAAGAAAGAAAAAGCTCGATTTGCTTCAGACAGGTTTGCACAGCGGATATGTGCATTTCTGAGCTCGCTGGGATGTCCCATTTCATGCAAGTCACCCGGTCTGAGTCCAGTCCAGTTGTCAGTGGTCTTCAGTGGGTGGTTGTGGGCATGGTGGTGTGCTGGAGCCAGCTCTTGGGGTTAGGGGTCAGCTGGGCACCTCGATTCCCGACTCCGCGCCTTCAGTCTGGGAGCTTGAAGCAAGTGAGAGTATTTACACCGTGGAAGTTGGTATATGCCGTACATCGTGGCTTTTTTTTTCCCCCAGAGAGTCAGTTATTAGAGATTTTGCCAGGACGTGATTTCTTAGTAAACGTGGCTTCTCCCACTGCACAGTGTGATCAGATCTGAGAGCCACATTCTCAGGGGATTGTTTATAAGTGAGATGCTGATGACAGAGAAGAAGAGTTGAAAGCCCTTGGGACATGCCCCCTGGGGATTCACGTGATACCCGGTCATCAAATACATCAGGGATGGCAAGTGGCAGGAGGACTAAGCACTAGAGCGGGCAGATGGGCAGGACTGGAGAACCTGTGGGAGCGACTGAGTCTGAAACCCTCTGGGTTTGGTGTCTGGCTCTAACTTGAGATGTGGGGCCTGGAGTGGGTTGATTAGTTTCCTCGTCTATAAAATGAAATTCCTATTACCTATTTAATAGGAAGATCTTGACAGTAAAAAAAAGAAGAAAGAAAGAAAGAAGGAAAGCAGGAAAAAAAAAGGCATTTAATTCCATTTCCTCAGAGCTGAGTTTTAGCAAGGCGTATTTCAACTGAATAAAAGTAGAACTTTCTAGAGACTAAAATAGCAAGTGAAGTTCCTCAGAAATGCCCAAGATGTTCACCTGTTGGAGAAGTTGGAGAACGGGGAATCCTGCGTTGGAGGGAGGCTGGTCTGGATAACCACACCCTAAGATCCTGTCTACACTAAGAATTCTAAAGCCAGAAACGTCCCTAGGCAAGTCACTGACCAACTCTTCTTTTTTCTTTCTTTTTTTTTTTTGCTGCATTTCCTCCATCTGTCAGACAAGCAGGACGGTTTCTGTTCCTTCATATTTTTCATTGTTGTTGAGATGATTAAGTGAGGTCATCGTTTGCAGTGTTTCTGGGTAACTGAGTAAAGGTATTTTTATCATTCACATACATCACCATTCTTGTTATAATAGCAACACCTCACACCTTGGGACAGGGCAGCGTTCCCTGTGACGTGGCGATGGAGAATCCCTGCCATATTGCACCCAACTGATCATACTAGAGGGTAAATCATTAAAAGACAACCCTATCGTCAGGTCTTTTTTCTGTATTTATGTGGATGTAAGCTCGTGTGTCTTTGAATTAGCGTGCTTGTTAATATCCCACTAGGTCGAGGAAAGCCTTACGGCGGATGGAGAGCTGGGGCCACTGCTGTGGACATTCACATGCATCCCATTTAGCCATGGCCGAGAGAGTGGCTGGACACAGCTAGATACAGCTTCCCTACCCTCTTGCTCCTCGGTGAGCTTTCTTCATTCAGCTCACAACGCAGCCACGGGGCCTCTGCCCTCCAGATGATGGGCCTCTCTCACCTCTATTCTTAGCTACAGTTCCTTAGACCTGGAATTTGTTTTTATCAAAAGACTTGAGGGGGAGTTCCTGTTGTGGCTCAGTGGTTAACGAATCCGACTAGGAACCACGAGGTTGAGGGTTCGATCCCTGGCCTCGCTCAGTGGGTTAAGGATCCGGCATTGCCATGAGCTGTGGTGAAGGTTGCAGACGCGGCTCGGATCCCGCATTGCTGTGGCTGTGGCGAAGGCCGGCGGCTACAGCTCCTGTTAGACCCCTAGCCTGGAAACCTCCACATGCTGCGGATGTGGCCCCAAAATGACAAAAGACAAAAAAAAAAAAAGACCTGAGGGTTACTTTTTTTTTTTCTTGCCTGTTTCAAAGTGAAGCACAGCAAATTAACCTGGGAATGGTTGCAGTGTGATTATAGTGTAATCGATTAATAGTAGAGACGCTCCTAAAGCCACGTAGGAAATGTTGTGGACAAGAGGCTGCTTACTCTCCGAAAGACCGGTGACGGATGGAGAGCCTGGATTCCCCTAAATGCACGCTTAGACCTCACCACCTCCTCAGTTCTACCAGCCATCCCACCACGCTGCCCCTGTTCCGGTACCTTACCCCTAAATACTCTTAGTGACAGACAGTTTGTGTGAAGCCTGATGATGCGTTAGGTGAATAGCCAGGCCATCCGTAGCCTTTTCCAGATTCACAGTCTCTCCTACCGTGAGGCAGTCTTACAGAGTTCCTCACGTAGAGATGGAAAGTACTAAGGGCCGGACAGGGATGTGACGTGCCCAAGGGTCGCCAAATGAAAAGCCAAATGTAGCTGCAAAAGTGGACATCACCAGTCCCTGGGGTGGACCCTTCGTGCTATAAAGATAGGGTTTAGGGGAGCTCCCATCGTGGCTCAGTGGTTAACGAATCCGACTAGGAACCGTGAGGTCGCGGGTTCGATCCCTGGCCTCGCTCAGTGGGTTAAGGATCAGGCATTGCCGTGAGCTGTGGTGTAGGTCGCAGACGCGGCTCGGATCCCGCGTTGCTGTGGCTGTGGCGAAGGCCGGCGGCTACAGCTCCTGTTAGACCCCTAGCCTGGGAACCCCATATGCTGCAGGTGCAGCCCTAGATAAGGCAAAAAGACAAAAAGAAAGAAAGAAAGAAAGAAAGGGTTTAGGCCTGTGATAACTAAAGGGGGTCTCAGACGAAGTTAGCAGTGACTTCCGGTCCTGCCGAGGTAACATCTGTGTCTTACGTTCATTTTTGCTCAGGCTCAGTGGGGAGTGTACAGAGAGGCATTGCCCACTGAGCCAGCCAGAAATTCTGGGCAGCTTTGTCCCAAACTGGGTGGACACAGGTGACTTCAGGGAGAACCAGTTAAAGGGTGTCTTATTTGGAGAAGAGGCCCAGAGAGATATAAACCACATCTGATGGACCTTGATGAAAAGAAAACCTTCATTGTCCAGACCACTCTTTGAGATGATCTTCTTATTCTTTTAGCGAATTGTAAGTCCAGGCAGGACTACGTGAAACAGGTACATACGCACCCCAGCAAAGATGAGTTACTGGTGAGCCGGCTGTTTCCAGAAGTCCTGTATAAAAATCCAAGAGGACTAGATTTTGAATGACATTCCAGGATATCTATATTTCAGAGAAGCATGCCTCCTGCGCAGTGGTCATGCCAGGAATCTAGTCCTGTGAACATAGTCAAGGGCGTTCTCTTAGCCTAATGTACTGGCAGAGGCTGTAGGAAATCTTCAGTGCTGAAGAATCATCTGGAAGCAGCCAGATGCCTCGGTCCTCAAAGAGCTTCCATCGGGGCAGGACCGAGGGAGCTCTCAGCCTGCACAATGGCTGTAACATTGCACATTCTGACCGCGCAAGAGCCAGACCGTTTAGTGGAAGAGCCTGCATGTCAGTTGTGCCAACAGTTTTCAAAGAGAAGCTCCTAGACATTTTCATTTCAGCCGATAACAAAGCAGATAGACAAACAGGTTCCACTTGGTTAATTTTTAAAAAAAAAAATAAGCAAATAACCTGATTTACTTCTTTAAAAATACTTAGAAAGGAAAACCAAAGAGGGGGGGCCGAAAAGAAAACCGTAAGTGGAGGTATTTGGTAAACAAAGAATGTCTCTTAATTTTTAGTTTTGTGAAGTCCGTTTCTTGGAAATGCAAGGAGGAACTCAGGTTTCACTTCTCCATCGTTGACGAAGACAGCTGTCTGTCTTCCCTAAAGGTCCCGCCCCCTGCTGTCCAGTGTCTTGATACTGTCAAGTGCAGAGGGTCCTAACACCTCGTGCTCCTTCTAGTTCTCCTGGTGTGTTGGATTTGAGGAGGGTGTACTAGCACATTTAATGCCTGCAGTAACAGATGGCTTGTCCGGTATTCTTAAAAGTCCCCACTTACAGGATTTCCCTTTGTGGCTCAGTGGTTAACGAATCCGACTAGGAACCGTGAGGTCGCGGGTTCGATCCCTGGCCTCGCTCAGTGGGTTAAGGATCAGGCATTGCCGTGAGCTGTGGTGTAGGTCGCAGACGCGGCTCGGATCCCGCGTTGCTGTGGCTGTGGCGAAGGCCGGCGGCTACAGCTCCTGTTAGACCCCTAGCCTAGGAACCTCCATATGCCGCGGGTGAGTCTCTAGATAAAGGCAAAAAGACAAAAAAAAAAAAAGTTCCCACTTACGTGGTCGTAATGACATTACTCTTCTTTAGGATTCCCCTCTCCTCTTCCCATCCTTGGCTGCCCTGTTTTCTAAATGCCCACTGCATCGCGTCTTTGCTCATGTCTCTAAGAGGCAGAGATCTTTATTAGGTGGACTGAGGTTATCCACGAAGGCACTTGGCTTATTGACAGTGCCACACATATGTAGAGTGGTCAAGAATGAAGATAGGCCTTGGTTTCAGACGGAACTGAGCATGCTCTCCGGCTCTGTCAGCTACTGCCTTGTGACTTTGAATAAGCTCTTTAGTGTAGCCAAGTTTCTGCTTTCTCATTTATAAAATGGGTATAATCATAGCACTGCCTTAGGAGGTCCTCAAGAGGGTTTCATGAAATGCGTCGATCCTTGGAAAGAATTTGGTAGTTTATGGGGATTCTCAGCATCTGTGTTGGTGCCTGGAACCTGGCACACCCTTATGAGCTGGAAGGAAAAAAGGAAAGGTGGAAGGGAGGAAGGAAAAGAGCGAGCGAGGCAGAGGGGTCAACGTGGTTAGGGAGAGAAGATTCCCATGATGATCATCAATGTTTGCAGCTGTGCCCGGTGTTTAGCGCGGACTTGAACTAGCCCTTGAAAGAATGTCAAGCTGACTTCAGAAAAACACGATGAGAGGGTAGATCAAGATGCCTGCACTGTGAGGCTGCATGCGGTTGATGGGAGGAGGGAAGCCTGGCTCCCGCCTGCACGGCGGGGCATCTGGGGCCTGGCTGGCAGTGGTAACCAATGTCCCTGGGCCCGGACTGACTCCCTGACAGGGCAGGTGGGGGAGAAAGCTCCACTCCACTTAGGCATTCCGGAGGGGGTCACGGATGCCGTAGACAGAGAACTGCGCTTATCGTGGTTCAGAGCTATGTTCAGATTCCAAGTCCGCCACTTTTTACCCCCATAACCCCGGGAAAATTAGTGACCCAGTTTGAATCCCGGTGTGCTGAACTGTGAACTGGTGAAAACAATACTACCCCACATCGAAAATGTAAAGACGACGAGGGATAATCCAGGTTAAAACATTTCCCTGGTATCGAAACTGGCAGAAGTAGGTTCTGAAAAATCAGTTGTTTTTTTCTATCATGATCGCCGAGAGGTCAGGGTGGGCTTTCAAAGGAGGGGAACTTCCCACTCCACCTGAGGCTGACAGCAGCTGTGACTACCTGCCGCTCCAAGGCCTAGCTCTCATTGGATTCAGCTCGACATTATCCCTTTTAGATATTCACCTGTAATTGTGATTAATTGCCCTGGATTTGGCCCAAGGGACCCAGATCCTCAGCCAAATAGGCTACCGTGAGGCGAGGAACAGAGATTTTTTTGACTCCAGCGCTCATATGCTCTCTGAAGCAATCACCTTCGGACTTTTCCATTCTCTGCTGCTGAGTGTTCTTAGGGGTATAAATCGATTTCCTTGGATTCACCAAGGAGATGCATTCGAAAGCTTTACGTCGAGTCTTGGAGCCAAGCGAGCAGATCATTTGGTCAGTTCTGAGCAGAAATGCAGCACGTCTCAAGCAGGCGGGGATGAGGATGTGCTCTTCTGAGCCTCCAGCTCGGTGTGGCCCGGGTTCAGGGAGAGGAACCTGCTTCACTGGCTTTTGACGGGCTTTGGGAACAGCCCACAGCTGCTGGCCAGGCGATGTGCATTCTGATTTTTGTTCCAAGGAAGGAAACCTACAGCCTAGATCGTGTTGCTGAGAAGCTCCTTCCTTTCCTGATAAGTTAAGTATGCTTTCTTAAGTGTGTAGTTTGCTGAACTTCGGCTGAAAAGGCTAGACACCCCTCCTAGCAGAATGTGGAAAGAAAAGAAGAGAAAGCACGTTCTCGATGAATAACCCATGGCAAGTATTAAAGGCTGTATTCTTAAAATGAGGTCTGGCCATGCATCCATTCTGCGTCTAGTAAGAGATGACTCTCTCAGCATCTTTTAAGGGGTGAGCTGATTCATTCTTTTCCCCCAGGTACATTCTGTTACCACTGGGAAAGACTCGCTCCCCTCTGTCGATGTCTTCTCTCTCTCTTTTTTTTTATTGTCTTTTTTTTTTGTCTTTTCAGGGCCACACCCGCGGCATGTGGAGGTTCCCAGGCTAGGGGTCTAACAGGAGCTGTAGCCCCCGGCCTTCGCCACAGCCACAGCAATGTGGGATCCGAGCCGCGTCTGCAACCTACACCACAGCTCACGGCAACGCCGGATCCTTAACCCACTGAGCAAGGCCAGGGATCGAACCCACAACCTCATGGTTCCTAGTCGGACTCGTTAACCACTGAGCTGCGACGGAAACTCCGATGTCTTCTCTTTTAAGATAGGAGTTCTCAAGTTTTATTTTTTTCTTAAGTGTTTAAATCAAATAGATCTTTAATGGCAGTGCCATATAAAACACCGATCAAAGTTATCCTGTTCTGGCTAAAGGGGATGAGGATCTGGAACTCTCCGTCTCAGCTTCTCTCACCTGCGTTGCCATCCCCAAGAGCCTTCTGTGGAACCCAGAGCTCCTTAGGGACAGTTTGAAAACCAGCGTTCTGGCAGTTTCCTGTGCACGGTTCATTCTGAAATGTCAGAGGCGACATGGAGGAGCTGGTAGCACCTCTACCATCACACATCCCAAAGATAGCAGGGGCTCGTGAAGCATTATGAGGTCATGGAAAAAGAACATGCAGCAGCCAAACCAGACTCCCATGTGTCTCTACCATCTACAGATGGTACTGGCTCAGAAACAGCTCAAACCTCCTGAGCTGCTTTTTATCAAAATGCATAATACGGGAGTTCCCTTCGTGGCTCAGTGGTTAACGAAGCCGACTAGGAACCATGAGGTTGCGGGTTCGACCCCTGGCCTCGCTCAGTGGGTTAAGGATCCGGTGTTGCCGTGAGCTGTGTTGTAGGTTGCAGACGCGGCTCGGATCCCGCGTTGCTGTGGCTGTGGCGAAGGCTGGGGGCTACAGCTCCTGTTAGACCCCTAGCCTGGGAACCTCCGTGTGCCGCGGGTGCGGCTCTAGATAAGGCAAAAAGACAAAAAACAATGCATAATACGTGAAAATGTGAACATTCGTGTCCCCGGTTTACACCAGGTTTCACTTTGTAAACCTCCCACCCGGCGCCATATGAGAGGCCTTCCGTCTATGACATCCAGTGGCCTTGGTCTGCAGAACAAGGAATTTAAAAAGAATTCTTCTGGGAAATTCAGAAATGGCAGGATGGACGTTTCTAGGTTCACCAGGTTCAAACCACATAAAACAAGACTTCTCATCTCACTGAGTTCTAGATGAGGCCATTCAGAGGCTTTTTCTTGCATTAGGTCTTGATATTTACGGCTCTAATCTGTAAGAGGGATGAAATACATTCTCACCCAGAATTTGAAATGGCTGCGACTTGGACAACAACCAAATATACACACTACTGTAAGAGACTAGACATCATGTGCAAGGTCACACATGGAATCTTAGGGGAAAAAAAAAATGTAAACGCCCTTTTGGCTGTGTATCCAGGGGAATTTTTCATAGATCTCACCTGTAAATATTAGAACCCCATCATTTAAAAAAAATAAGAAAAGAAAAATGTAAGCAATCAAGACCAGGCTTGCTGGGAGATATATTCAGTTGTTATTAGTCATCCTGGCTGCTCTTTGGAATAGAGCCTGAAGCTAAGACTGGAGCTATCAGTGGTTTCAGATTTAACCTTTAAATTCCAGGAAGCTGAGGGGATTTAGCAAAAGGACACAGCCCAGCTAGGATGGCCACATCAAGCGTGTCACTTACCTCTTAGGCTGGGGAGGAAGCCGCCTGCCCGGCCTCTGCATCGCCCACCCTAAATGATTTGGCGTTTAGAACTAACGCTTTCCGAGTTGTAGGGTCGGATGATGCTGACCCCGTTGCAGCGGACAGAGTGACCATCCGTCTGAATTCCTGCTTGCCCCCTGGGAATGGAGACGCGGTACAAGACTATCCTCTCACCCCCCCGTCTGTCCTTCCGGTTAGGAATTCTCCCAGGGCGTGTAGACAGCCTCTTCGACGTGTTTTGTGGGAGAGAGTTCCTGGGAAAAAAAAGAGAGAGTGTCTGTTTTATCCCTGAAGTGAGAGAGACACATCAGGGTCCTGCCACTGTGGTGCCTGAGGTCACATGGGATTCACTTTAGAGGGGGTGAAATAAGACCTGAGTAGATGAAGTGACTCTCCAGCCAGGCCTCATGGTGAGGGGCGGGGGACCCGGGCCAGAACGTGGGTTTTCTTCACCCAAGTCTGACTTTGGTACAGCCATGTCCATTTATCGTCCCTCTGAGGAATAGCAACCTGTTGGTTCCAATTTCCCTCCGTTAATTCCGTTTCCACATTTCTTCTGCCTTCCTGGAATTCTGGGGCAGGCCCACTTACGGTCAGTTGTTCCAGAACCTTTTCCGTGATAGAAACCTTCCTTAGCTTTTTTTCCTTTTCTCCGTCTTCACCCCTGACTTGCCTTGCCACCCTCCCCAAACACACACACACACCACCCCTCCCTTTTGAATCTCCCAGGCCTCAAGCGTGTGAGGGCATCTAGAACTTACTTTCAGTGGCATAGATACGGCAGGCTTGGTTGTTTCCGCTTTTTCCTGGGTGAGTCACTTACTCTTTCTGGGCCTCCGTTTCTCTTTGGTTTCTCGCAGCCTCAGTCACAGGTACGACTGAGTGTTAGTCGCTGCCTGCTGGGACGCTGAGTTCCACACGGGCTGTCCCCAGCTGTCTTGTGGGTTGCGGGGGTTGGAGTGGGGTGTCATTCCTGTGCCAAAGTAAGAAGCAAGTGACACCTCACAAAATAAAGAGGGAGAAAAAGGTCCATTTCTGGAGTTCCTGCCGGGACGCCAAGGGATCAGCAGTGTCTCTGAAGTGCTCAGAGCCAGGTTCAATCCCCGGCCTGGTGCAATCTGATCCCTGGCCCAGGAACTCCATATGCTGCAGGGCGGCCAAAAAAAATAATAATAATAATAATCCATTTCCTACAAAATAGGAAAGGGAAAGGAGAACAGATTGAAAAGAGGGTCAGGGAGGTAAAAGGCATATTTCATGAAAGGAGGATATCTTTGCAATAGGGTTATCCGTTCTCCCCGAAGCCGTGTTTGCTCTATTCATTTATCTACGTACCTGACTTCCTGTGCTTCCATCCATCTCCTATGTCGTCATCTGCTTCTTGGGCCCAGAAGGGATGGAGCATTTGTGGAGCGCAAACGACCTAGAGGATTCCTCGCACAACCAGGCTTCGGTGCATCTAGCTGCACGTCCGCAAGGCTGAGACCCTTTTGGCCAGATGTCCGGCATGGACCCACGCCCCCCCCACCATTTTGTGTCAGCGACTCCCTTCCCAGACACAGAGGTCCTGGGTCACCCTGTGGAGCTGGCGGGGACAGATGCTGCTGATGAGCAGCAGCTGTGCGGCATGATGATGTTCTGGGGGACAATGGAGCAGCCTCCTCCCCTGCTTTGAGGGAGGTGCTGGGAGCTGAAGAATTCAGCAGGTTAAGAGGAAGATGTTTGGGAGTTCCCGTCGTGGCTCAGTGGTTAACGAATCCGACTAGGAATCATGAGGTTGCGGGTTCGATCCCTGGCCTCGCTCAGTGGGTTAAGGATCCGGCGTTGCCGTGAGCTGTGGTGTAGGTCGCAGACGTGGCTCGGATCCCGCGTTGCTGTGGCTGTGGCGAAGGCCGGCGGCTACAGCTCCTGTTAGACCCCTAGCCTGGTGACCTCCATATGCCGCAGGTGCAGCCCTAGAAAAGGCAAAAAGACAAAAAAAAAAAAGAGGAAGCTGTTTGAGGGGCAGTGGGAGACCCCTGACGGTCCCCAGGCCATTCTGTGCAAGGGTGACTTCTGGTGGAAAGCGCGGGGAGAATCCCATGCGGGGAGCCGGGTGGAGGAGGAGTGTGGGCCGGACGCTTCTGCTTGTGAACCTGAAGGTCTGTCTCTCGCCCGAGGGCCCCCCAGCGTCCTTCATCTTCCTCTAGTCCCACTGCCCACCCACCCCCAACCTGCCCTTTGGGCTTGGAGAGGTCAAGAAAAAACTGAACTTGCACCAAGAGGAAAACCGCAACTCCTCAAAAATGGGAGGCAGGGTCACCAGCCTAATATTCTGGACATGGACTGTTCCAGAGAGCAGCGAGACGTGTCAGGAATGAGAATGGTCTGAGACAGGGCCCCGGGACTGCAGTCCGGCTCCACCCGGGAGATGAAAGAATTTCCTCTTTCCTTTGCCTTTTAAATGTAATTCTGTCTGCCCATCTCCCCCACACCCACCCAGCCCTCTTGCTGGTAACCGTGCAGACGTTGAGCCATCCCGGGAAAAGGCAGGATCCTTTTCATTAACTCCAGCCTGATTGAAGTCCCCACAGCCACAGCGGATTTCATTTTCCTGCCTCTTTGCCTCCCCGGCCGGGATCCCTCTCTGACAGCCAGGATGCTCCGAGCAGTGAACTCTTTTCCTGTGGGGAGAATGGCAATGGGGTCTGGTTGGGGCGACAGTTTACAGAGGCTGTGGATCGGTGTCTTTGGAGGACAGTGCTTTGCTGTGTTGGATGATGTTCATCTCTTCCCCTGAGTTCTGAGCCCATTTTTCCTACCTTCAGGATGGAGGCCAGCAGCTGGTGGTACCTGACTGCCCCCCCACCCCTGCCACCCCGCCCTAGGTGTGAGGGTTGGACCAGACTGAGACAGTGACTAGTGGACATTTCTGCAGAGGGGCTGGGGGTTAGGGACCCACCCAGGCCTGTTGTTAACTAGCAGGGCGATCTTGAAGACAGTCCCTTATCTCTTCTGCACGATGGGGACTTAGTCGGAAGTTTTCTCTTTTGTTTTAGTGATAGAACATCCCGGAGTTCCCATCGTGGCGCAGTGGTTAACGAATCCGACTAGGAACCATGAGGTTGCAGGTTCGATCCCTGGCCTTGCTCAGTGGGTTAAGGATCCAGCGTTGCCTTGAGCTGTGGTGTAGGCTGCAGACGCAGCTTGGATCCTGCGTTGCTGTGGCTGTGGTGAAGGCCGGCGGCCACAGCTCCTGTTAGACCCCTGGCCTGGGAACCTCCACATGCCGCGGGTGTGGCCCTACATAAGGCAAAAAGACAAACAAAAAAAAAATGTTTCCCAAATCAAGCTGTCTACATGAAAGAAGGAGAAGCAGAGCTGCTGGGGCTGAAAGGAGGAAGAGGTACACGGGCACAGCGGGGATCATCTGTCTACACCACCTGCTCACCCTCTGGTTCCCCAGCAGAGGCGGTTCCTGAGCCCCCCGCAGACACAGTGACTTCCCCTTTCCCCTGGGCCCTTTGACTGTGCCTTCAGGTCCTGCCACCCTGTAAACTAGAAGTCTCTTTTTTTGGGGGGGGGCGGGTCCAGATCTATGTGATTTTGAAATACGGGAAGACTTTCCATTGGGTTTTTCTAATCCACACCTGAGCACCACTCTTCAGGACCCGAGGGTCGTCGGTTCTGGGTGCAGAATGTATACTTGTCTATGCAGCCATCGGCTTGGGAAAGGGGAGCGTCCAGGAAGCAGCGGATGTGTTTTTCCCAAGACCTTAGGTGTCTGTTAGAGCCAGGAGGCAGGGGCTGGTGGCTGGGTGGTGAGGAGACCTAATGCCGTTCTCTCAGGACCAGTGGGAGAAGAGGTGGCAGGGCTTGCCTCTGCTTGTGTCCCAGCTCAGAGGACACCTTGAGTGCGCACTGGATGGTGAGAGAAACAGGCCAGAGTCCCCACAGTAAGGTATTCAGAAGAGTTAAAAGTTGACAAGCACCTGGTGGCTTCCCCACCCCCACCCACCATCAGGTGAGCTAACCCACATGAACTGGGGTGGCCCCACTGAACGGTCTGTTTCCTCTGTGGGAAGGGAAGCCCCCCCCAAACCCCCCGGTAGCGAGGCTATGGGTTCAGCCTCTTTAACTTTCATACTGTTCTTCCTTCAGTTTAACCTTTGACGCTGCCCTGAAACTTTAGCCAGAATTCTCTTGTAAAAACCTACAACAGATAAGAAAGAGCGTGTTCCCACCGCTGGAGTGGATGAATCCATGCCGATATTTGAAGACTTTTACCTCACACAGGAAATGCTCTAGATGCTGAGGGTTGTTTCCTCTTGTCGACTTGAAGGACGTTATAAGCCGTCTCTCACACGTCTCAGCGACTTAGTCATTCTAGCCCTGGTCTCTGGGTTGACAGTGTTCTCCGCGTTTCTTCTAAGTCATTTGACCAGCTGGCATTTTGGGGGCTCATTGTAACTCCAGACTCATCTCAATACTTTGATAAATGAAGTTACATAAGACAGAAACCATGGTCTTGTTGGGTGTGGTCTTCCTGTGAGGTGAAAAAAAAAAGGAAAATAAAAAATATATGTAACGGCACAAAAGGGAACTTTAAATAATTAAGAGCTAGATCGCATGCATCTTTCTCCGTCTCAAGAAAAGGGAAAGAACAGAAACAGGGAGGATGGGCTGGATCCTGATTTTGTTGAGCTGGAGACATAAGGAATAATAACCCAAAACACCGTTTATCTCTATTCGCAGTCACATGAGTGAATAGGGTGATTTCTCAGTCCCCAAACCGCTGACCTGCATGAACAGTGCATACGATAAGATGCTCTGAAGACCCTTGCGGTTTATTTTCTATTGCAGTATCTTAGAGCTAGGAAGAACTAGATATTCTGGTCTCACTTCTGTGGTCTGCCTGGTGAACCTCGTTCAAAGAAGAGGCCCCACCAGCGGGACAGGACTCGCGGGGCCTGGAGAGCTTGAGACCAGATTCCTTACTTGCCAGCACACGATGGCAGAGCTGTTCTTGCAGAGGCCACTCCCATGCCCCTTTCTCAGCCCAGCCTGTCTGTCCTTCCTCTCCAGCTCCGTCCCAACTCGTACTCAAGTCAGAGGCCTGGGCTGTATTGATGAGTCCTGAAGAGGGGAGGGTTGTTAGCCATGGGATAAAATAGTGTCTGAAAGGAAGGGTTAGTTAACGGTCATGCGCAGGGACACATGTTTTGTGTCACTGCCTGTGGTTCATTTGACTCAGAGTCCGGCACTCATCTTTTTTCCTATGTCACGTCTCCTCAATGCGTTTTCTCCAGGGTGCCTCCAATCCAAAGGCCTCAGGTTATAGCAGGAAGAGAAGGTTATAGATGATATAGCTGTGGATTTAAATCCCCAACACATGTTCTATCTGGGTGACCTAAAAAAGGCCATTTAACCTCCGTTAGTCTCAGTCTTCCCATCCGTAAAGTGGAGACACTTTCTAGCTCATGATGGAGTTAAGGACATTAACAAATAACAATTCTGTAAAGCAATAGCCACTCTGCTGGGCAGCCAGGCCATCCTCAGTGTCTCATGACTTCCTCCCTTCCTCCTTAGTGCTGCCGTGGCCGGCGGTGAGCAGAGGCAAAGGTGGCCAGCTGGGGCTGGTAAGCCCCTTGGCCATTTTTTTCCATCACCTCCCTTAGGCACCTCCCTGCCCTGCCGCCTTTCCGTTTTCAAGGTTCAGTTCAAACTCCATCTTAGTTGAGTAACCTCAGCCTGACCTTTCTTGCTTTTATTTTTTATTTATTTATTTATTTTTGCCTTATTTAGGGCTGCACCCGCGGCATATGGAGGTTCCCAGGCTAGGGGTCTAGCAGGAGCTGCAGGTGCCGGCCTTCACCACAGCCACAGCAACGCAGGATCCGAGCCGCGTCTGCAACCTACACCACAGCTCACGGCAACGCCGGATCCTTAACCCACTGAGCAAGGCCAGGGATCGAACCTGCAACCTCATGGTTCCTAGTCAGATTTGTTAACCACTGAGCCACAACAGGACCTCCGACCTTTCTTGCTTTTACGTTCACAGTTTGACACTTCAACTCTGTTCCACTCTGCGTATAATGACACATGGGTGTCTTATCCTTGGACCAAATTTCAGGTGCCTTGAAGGCAGACATGCCTTATAATTATGTTTGGCCCTCGGTGTCCAGTCAGGAGCCCTGATGGCTTGTTGCTTGGCTGTGTCTCAATAAGAGGGGCTGGACGAGCTCTCTCTCAGGGTGGAGCCACCTTCCCCGTGGGGGATCCTGCCTGAAGACCTGGGCGTGGGGAGAGAGGTACAGCTTTCGCATTCTCTACCTCCTTCCTGCTCTGTCCCAGAGTTTACGCCACTTTGAGCATCATTTTTGGCAAAGGCATCGAGGGAAGCTAAAGAGCCCAGTTGGGCTTTTCTGAGGCTGGAGGCACTGCAGCCCAGCATGACTTCTTCTCTTTCTTGAACCAAACAAAATATTGTTACAGCAAACATGAAATCTTTCCTATTTTTCACAAATGCTCTCCAGGCCTAACAAAGCTAGCAGTCACACTCCTTGAATCAAAATAACCATCTGCCCCCTTTTTCTTTTTCCCGCTTTCCCAGCATTTTGAACAACAGGAAAGAATGTGATTACTTTGTTAATTCGTCTTGTGATTCCACTGAGTGCTTTCAGGAAAGCATGCAAACATATTAAAATCTTAACTTTTGGGGAGTTCCCGTCGTGGCTCAGTGGTTAATGAATCCGACTAGGAACCATGAGGTTGCGCTTTTGAACCCTGGCCTTGCTCAGTGGGTTAAGGATCCGGCGTTGCCGTGAGCTGTGGTGTAGGTTGCAGACGCGGCTCGGATCCCGCGTTGCTGTGGCTGTGGCGAAGGCCGGCGGCTACAACTCCTGTTAGACCCCTAGCCTGGGAACCTTCATATGCTGCGGGTGTGGCCCTAGATAATGCAAAAAGACAAAAAAAAAACACTTAACCTTACCCTTTGATGTTAATTAAATACAGAGATATAGAAAATATAGCCTCCTGTCTTCTAACATTGAGTGTGATAGCTATAGGCGTAAGCCAGGAAGACCTCAGTTGTATATAAAATTCAAGGCCAACATGTGATGGAGGGAAACTGAGTCACGTGTAGCTGGGAAAGGGTCACTGTCGCTGTTGGATTTTTAAAAAAGAAGAAGCAACAGTCCTCCCCCCTCCCCCGCAGGAGATGGGCCTTTAACTGTCTCTTTTGCTTGTGGTTTCACAGGGTATGAGGGGAAAAATCAGGGACCCTCTCCCTGGGGAAGCATTTGGGCTCGCGCATAATTTGCATTTGGAATTTGGGGGAGTCTGTGGGCCTTCTGGCGTCCAACCACATTTGACGATCCCTAACTCGAGAGTCTTTGAAGCATCAGTGGCACACAGGAGGTAGGAGAGGGCAGCAGAGAGGATGAGAAAGTGAGAGGAGGAGAGTGGACACAAGGCCAAGGCCCCCGAGTCCAGCCCTTAGCCGGGAAGCCCTGCCTGAGCCTTCGTGCTCTGCTGCTGCAGCCTCAGACCTGGGCCCCGGTGAGTTCGTGGCTGACCGGTTATCCTAGGGGCGCTGTGTGCGAACTGTGAGAAAGCATCACTAAGGAAAACTCCTTTTTTCTTTTCCAGCTCCTCGCAGCCAGTGACCTTGCAGCCAACGACCTCAAAGGATTCCAGCCTCAGGTAAGTTCCCCAGATCCCCGCGTGAATTTTGAGACAGAACATTCCACGTTCGGCTGTGAGCAAAGCGGGCACCAGACCAAACCCCCACCTTGGATGTCCAGCTTCTCTGACTTAAGGAACCAACCTTGGCAGTGACTTGGTAGCTCGCCTTCTCCCTCTGGCTCTCTCCTTTCGTCTCATCGCAAGGAAAACCACCACTTTCTGCTTTCTTAATATTTTACAGTGGGGAAAAAAATGTAGATCAAGCTGCTTGGAATGTGTGGTGGCGGCGGCGGTGGTGGTGGTAAGCGGCTCAGCTCAGGAAAGGCTTAAACCCAAGAGGTAGAGAGGGTGGGGTTCTCCTGCATTTCTAGGCCCTGGGACAGGAGACTCACAGTTGTGGAATCTTTGTGAGCAAATGCCTTGCAGCCACGGTCTGATAGCCAGATTAATCTCAGGCTCCTGTAGAAGCAGATGGTTGAAGTTTTGCTGACCTTGGACCATGATTATCTCTGGCCACAGTGGTCTTTAAGGTGGCCACGAGCAAAGCACAAGAGGCACACGCAGGAGCTCTCTGGAGACCTCGCTGGCCGTGGTGACAGTCACCTTCCCTCTGCTCGGAAGGGGATCTGACTGTCTACACACAAATGCGTAACCACCGGCCCGCTCACACGCACGCACAGTTGCACACCAGACACACAAAGTCCCTACGTTCCCATGGACCCCAGTGTAGATAGAGCGTGTGTACGGAGCCAGGTAAATACAAGAGCAAGAGCTATGGTTCCCCACCCCTCCTCCGTCCCCTTTCTTTCCTTTTTTTTTGTCTTTTTGCCTTTTTTTATCTAGAGCCACACCCACGACATATGGAGGTTCCCAGGCTAGGGGTCTAACAGGAGCTGTAGCCGCCGGCCTTCGCCACAGCCACAGCAACGCGGGATCCGAGCCGCGTCTGCGACCTACACCACAGCTCACGGCAACGCCGGATCCTTAACCCGCTGAGTGAGGCCAGGGATCGAACCCGCCACCTCATGGTTCCTAGTCGGCTTCGTCAACCACTGAGCCACGACGGGAACTCCTGTCCCCTTTTCGGTAGGAAAACTTCTGTCACTCCCCAGTCAGCACTGCCCCCAAGGCCCCCCTGCTGCACCTCTGCAGGGACTCGCAGGGGCAGAGCAGCTAATGGCTAAGAACAAGAATCCCATCTACTTGGGAATGTTTTCTTTAAACGTGTTTTGCATCTAAGAGCTCACTGTCCTCTTACTACGTTTCTCCCACGTGGGTGCATCCCGCGAGTCCCCTTGACTGCGAGGGGACCAGGAGACCCCACGTCCCGGGGAGAAGAGGCCGCAGACCACGCAGAGAGCAAGGGACCGGAACAGGGAGTGGGGCACGACAGGCTCAAGGGAGAGAACGAACAAAATAAAGGGCCCCGTGGTGAGAGTCAGAGATAAATTGGTGTGTGCGGTTGGGGTGTTGCAGTCGCAGGTTGTTGATCCTCCTGTTGGGGCGCGATGAGGTTTTAGGAACTGATAGCCAGTAAACCTTTGGACGATATTGAAAACTGACCGTTTATTGAAGCAGTTCTTCACGTCGTCACACAAACTTCCAGGCGAACGTAAAACAAAAACCAAACACTATCAACATGCATCTCCATCCCGCCCATCTCCACGTGCACTGGCATCTCGGTTAAGGATTTCTTTCTATCTGGAAATTTATAAAAACAAAGGGGGAAAAAGGCTCAGTGTGATGTTGTTTTGTGGCTCTAAAAGGGTACATAGTGCGTTTATGGAACAGATGTGTGTGTGGCGGGGGCGGGGGGGTTGGCATTGTTTCTGAGTTGGTCATATGTTCTCCGTGTTTGATGCGATGCGTTTCTAGATATTAGAGTTAACGTGAACTATTAAGTTAGATACATTTGGGATCCATCCGTAACATTTGAGGCCATGGTCTCAGCAAGGCGGCTTCCTGGTCACCCCGCCCCTCCTCCGCAGATAACCGCGCGGTGGCTGGTGCAGCTAGCTCACCATCCCGGTCTGATCTTTCCACATTATTCCGTTGGTGTGTCATCCCCCTGAGGCTGGAATAAGAATGCCTGTTTTTCACTCCTCAGAATGCATGTTCCAAGGCCAGGAAGCCCTGGGAATCTCCAAGCCAGAGGGTAGGACCGAGATCAAAGTCAGTTCTCCAGAGCTGTTTCTGAACCAGAATGGCTCGGTTGTGTCTCAGGTCCACACCACCCTTTCGGGTGCTTTTCTTTCTTTCTTTCTTTTTTGTCTTTTTGTCATTTTAGGGCCGCACCCGCAGCATGTGGAGGTTCCCAGGCTAAGGGTCTAATAGGAGCTGTAGCCTCCGGCCTTCGCCACAGCCACAGCAACGCGGGATCCGAGCCGCGTCTGCAACCTTCACCACAGCTCACGGCAACGCCGGATCCTTAACCCGCTGAGCGAGGCCAGGGATCGAACCCGCAACCTCATGGTTCCTAGTCGGATTCGTTAACCACTGAGCCACGATGGGAACTCCTCGGGTGCTCTTCCAAAGAGAAACAGAACACTGCCTGCAGGATGGGGCTGCCTCCTCCTGGCCCCACTGCACTGACTTGCTGGCTCCCGTTGCTATTTTCCCTTCTCTCTTTGGGTTTCAGGTGAAACCGAGCCCCACGCATCCTGATATCAGAGATGACTCATGGGCGTGCTCCCTTCCGGGAACTGACACTGACTTTCAGGCGGGACCTCTCTGAGGTCCCCTCCCCGGGCTCGCTGTAACTGGGCCTGTCAGCTTTCAGGCAAGCCACATTCACCATGTGCATGTAAAAATTTCGGGTTTGGTTTGGTTTGGTTTTCCTTGAAGCCCATGCTGCTGCAGCATCTTAGGGAAAACAGTCAGGGTGTCTTCCCTAATCTTTAATGCTGCTCAGCTCTGCAAGCGTGGAGAGGGGTGAGCGTATGAGGCTGGCCTCTCCCATCTCTGTCTTTCTCCTCCTTTCTGTGTACAGATAGAGAAGAGGAGGGAGAGGAAGTGATTGCCTTTCTCCCTGTGATTCCTGGTTTGTAAAGACACCGTGTTCACTCCTGAAAGTAAACTCATTACTTTGAAAGCAGAGCCTGAGGACCAATGCTGAGAGTCTATGGCCTGCGTGACAGAGCGAGGGACGCCTCCCAGGCTGGGGGCCCGGCCTCTGCATGGTGGGGTGAACTGTCTGACAGAGGCTACTCTTCTCAGCACGTTTAAAAGGCACAGATAGGAGTTCCTGTTGTGGCTCAGTGGTAATGGACCTGACTTGTATTCATGAGGATGCAGGTTTGATCCCTGGCCTTACTTAGTGGGTTAAGGATCTGGTATTGCCCTGAGCTGTGGTGTAGGTGGCAGATGCAGCTTGGTCTGGTGTTGCTGTAGCTGTGGTGTAGGCCGGCAGCTGTAAATCCGATTCGACCCCTAACCTGGGAACTTCCACACGCGGCAAAATAAACAAATAAATAAAAATAAAAGACCCCGGATGGAAGAGCTCCTGAAATTCACACCTTAGCCACCCAGACCCTTCTCTTCCGTTGGTTCCCCACCCCCACCCCAAACACATCTCTCGTTTTCCAACACCTTGATGCTCCTTTTTTTTTTTTTGCTTAATGAATTTTATTTCAATTATAGGTGTACAAAAATCATCACAAGTCAGTTTCATAGCATTTGTGTCCCAAACCCTCAGTGCATCCCCCCACCCCCCAGATTGTCTTATTTGAAAAACCAAAGGTTTTCCAAAGTCTGTGAGTCATTGCCTGTTCTGCAAAGAAGTTCATTGTGTCTTTTTAGTTTCCACATGTAAGCGGTAGCATTGGCTGCTGCTGTCTAATTGTCTGACTGGTTTCACTTCGCATCCAACACCTTGATCCTCTTTTGAAGGAACGTACACACTGGGGTCTGCTTGTCTTCGGGTGACTGGAAATGAGGACCCTCGCTCCCCTTTGCCAGACTCATCTCCAAAAGGGGTAAAAGCAGGCATCTCACTCCCTTTAGTAGAAGCCCCACAATCATAGGCTTTCTTCTTCATTTTAATTTCTGCTCTTTATTTCCTTAGCTTAAGAGCTATACGTGTTCCTTTCAGATATTTTGGAATGTGTGAAGGTGGTCAAAAGGTACCAACTTTCATTATAAAGTAAAAAAGGTGCAAATTTAGTTATAAAAGAAATAAGTCCCGGGGATGTAATGCGCAACCTGGTGACCGTAGCTGATAATACTGTATCGTATTTGAAGGTAACTAAAAGAGTGGATCTTAAAACTTCTTATTGGAGTTCCCATTATGGCTCAGTGGTTAATGAACCCGACTAGTATCAATGAGGACGCGGGTTCCATCCTTGGCCCCACTCAGTGGGTTAAAGATCTGGCATTGCCATGAGCTGTGGTGTAGGTCGCAAATGCAGCTTGGATCCCTCCTTGCTGTGGCTGTAGTATAGGCCGGCAGCTGTAGCTCCGATTCAACCCCTAGCCTGGGAACATCCATATGCCATGGGTGCGGCCCTAAAAAGACAAAAAAGACCAAAAACAAAAAGGTCTCACCCCAAGAAAATAATGTAATTCTCTGTGCTAACTGTTGTTAACTCTAAAACAAACAAACAAACAGACAAACAAACAAAAACTATTGAAAGGAAGACATTTGGAAAATACAGAAAAACATAAGAAAAAAATCTCTTGTTATGCCAATCTAGAAATATTTATAATGACATTTTGAGATACAATCTGACAATAGTTGTTGTACCTAGACAGAAATATACATATACATCTGTAGGATTTTTTTTAATGATATCATATTTTATGTGCTTTTTCTTACCTTCTTTTTTTATTAGCATGCTTTTCATGTCGCTGGAAAATCTTCCAGCAGCTGGCTATTTTTGTCCACTTGCTAGGACCATCATTTATTCACCACGCCCCTCTTGCTAGACATTCCATTCCTTTTGCAGGCCGAGCTCTTCAGGAGCAATCTAAGGCAAATGCTAGATCCTGGGCCCCCATCTAGGATACAAATAGCGTCCGTGGCTTCTTGGCGTTTTGTCCCTCTTTCTGTCTCAGTTCCTACAGGCATGAGAGGGTTGCTTAAACTTGGCGGCGAAGTGTCCCTATGTGTGTGCCCATGGACGTTTAAGCGTAGCCTTACAAGGGCCCGGGGGAACTGGGGAAGCAATAACCAGAGCCTGGGGCCCAAGCTCAGAGGCAGGTTTCACCTATCCAGCTGCAGTGCTGGGAAAGCCACCTTGAGAAGACCCAGCCCCCACAGAAGAGAGCACCCACTGAAGGACTTGGTCCTCACCTGCTCCATAAATGCCCCACTGTCTCGGAGAAGCGAGGATCCTTCTTTTAGGAGAAATGCAGTTTGGCTTCAAGTGCGCCTCACACTGGCTGCTCTATAAAGGGCTAACCGTTTTAGAGGGATTTCTGTGATGCCCACCGCTCTTATGGCCAAGGGAACATCGAAGTGAAGGGAAAGGAGAGTCGCTCAGAACACCCGGAAAACGTATTTCAGGGCAGAAAAAAGACAGGCCTTGCTGTCACTGAGCAGCCACTGCATTCGGAGGTGCCCATGGAGGCCCTTCTGTGGGGCTCCCTGCTGCACAGACCACGTTTGACAGCTCTGGAATGTTCGGCCACGCCTGTGAGCTCTGGGACTCTGGGGAAGTTGCCTGATGTCTTCAATTCTTGTTTCCCTTATCAAGCCAAGAGCTGTGCGCCGCAGCCCGCAGATTGTCGTGACGGTCAAATGGGACAATATTGTGAAGGCAACCTAGCATGACACCTGCCACACAGTAAATGCAGCTTCTGCTTTTGTTAGAGGAGTACAGGTTAAATTATTAAAGATTTCAGAGGATGGAGAATGATAGCTACATAGAGCAAGCAGGGAACTCTTCTAGGCAGAGGGGTCATTGCACGTGAGCCAAGGAAGTGAGGCAGTGAACTTACCCCAGGGCGGGAGAAGCCTGGTAAAGTCCAAGAGAAGGGTGGAGTTGCTTGGGTGTGTTTTGGACACTTGCAGTGCTTTAATTGCCCCGGGTCCTAGAGAGTGTGGGGAAGATAATAGCTGCAGATCAGGTCGCAACCGAATTGCAGAGGCTCTCCAAAGTCCAGAAACCTAGCTGAACTTTTTTAAAGGAATGAACCGTTACTGAAGTGGTCAAACTTATACAAAAGTAGGCATAATTGTATAATAAACCTCTCTATATTATCCAGCCTCTATTATCTGTTATTCAATTGCAATGACAGGTCGTTACAAAATCCCTGATTTGGAACACTGGCTGATTTCTGTGGTGTAAATAACCCCACAGTGAACCAATATTAAGCTGTCAATAGTTTAACAACCTATGTACAAAGTCAGCTTTCCAGAGGGGATGTGGTTGGTTCCTAGCACACCACTGGGCCAGCTTCGATCATCATTACCATTTGCCATCCTTACTTCATCTGTATGCTTATTTCAGCCTATATGTATATATATATGTATACACATATATGTGTATATTTATATGTATATGTATATATATTTATATGTATATACAGAAATATATATACATATATATACACACATACACATATATATACACACATATATAAATATATATTTTAATTTTAATTTGGCGGAGAGTTTTTTTTTAAACTCCATTATCACACCTATAACAATAACACTAATTCCGTAATATTTTCTTTTTCTTTTTTTGTCTTTTTTTGCCTTTTATGTAGAGCC
>PVHT020000286.1:1840989-1889571 GCA_004024745.2 Catagonus wagneri | reverse complement strand
TGTAGCCGCCGGCCTTCGCCACAGCCACAGCAACGCGGGATCCGAGCCGCGTCTGCAACCTACACCACAGCTCACGGCAACGCTGGATCCTTAACCCACTGAGCAAGGCCAGGGATCGAACCCGCAACCTCATGGTTCTTAGTCGGATTCATTAACCACTGAGCCATGAAGGGAACTCCCAAATTCTGTAATATTTTCTAATGCCCAGTCCATGTCCACATTTTTCTGATTGTCTTACCATGTCATTTGACAGCTGATTTATTCGAATCAGGATCCAGAGTTTAGATTCTGATATTTATCTAAGGATCGTGGAGCCGTTCAAGGTTTGAGGATGGGGAGGAGTCACAGCTGTGATGCAGGAAGGTGGTGCCGTTGTTAGTGGGTCTGATGAAATGCCCAGGGCTCCAGTACTAAGCCTCCGTTGGTCCATATGAGAGGCAGCAGGGAATGAAGCTGGGCTGGGGTCAGAGGGGACAAATGCCATATCAAGTAGGGGGGCCTGAATCAGTGGACCTGGTGGCTCCTTGGCTGATGTGAGAAATAGGGGTACCATAAACCCAAAGGAAGTGCAGGTTGCAAAGATACCGTGTTCATTTCTGGATCAAGCGTGATTATTGCATGTCACCCCTAAACAACCCCTTGCTCCATTTTCCTCGGGCCCCACAATCAGCTATTCTCATAGGCCAGCAGGGGGTATAACCATCTATGCAATGTTTTGGGTTTCATGAGTCCTAACCCAGAAATATTTAATGCAAGGAGCCCAAATATTTTGTGAGGGGACGCTACTTTGTAGGAAGTTCATTTCAGTTTTTAAGTAAAAAGAACCCCTAGCTGGGAGCATGCCTCACTAGAAAAGGCAGGGTGACTCGGAGAAGGGACCCTGATAATAGCCTATGTCTCAGCAATGTTCGGTGCTTCGAATGGCCACTCCTACCCTGAAAAGTAGCAGAGCTAGTTGTACAGTCAGAGGCTTCTGACAGCTCCTTTCTTTTTAGAGTAAAATTCCTGAGTGTCTGGGTTGCTTGTTCTTCCTGGGTTGATAGAACCCCCGTTGTCTGACTCTGCTTCTAGTGCACACTCGCTGCCTACAAGCTCAGAATCAACAGGTGTAAAGATGGACATGGAAGTTAGGGATTTTCTAGAGCATCTAACTCCTGCTGGACTTAACAGGAGCTGGTGTGACTACACGTCCACATGGCCTTGGGTTGGGTGTACCCATGCCCAAGACTTACTAGAGGTAAATGTACGCTAGAAAGTGTTCTTTGAACTTTACATTTATTCATCATTTCATCCTTACAAACCCTTGTGAAATCAATGATAATACTATTTTCATGCAGAAAAGTAATCAAAGAGAAGTTAAGGTCACAAAGCCCATAAGTGAGAGAACTGGGGTTTGAACCCAGGCAGTTTGCTCCAGCTCCCATTATGCAATGATGCCTTGAGTTGGGACATATGACCCACTTAAGATAATTCAAATCCAGACTGACCACTACTAATAGGACCAGGACAAACAGCTTCCCCTTTATCATTGTACAGGATAGTGAGTTTTCCTTTTTTTTCCCCTCTTTTAGGGCCACAGGTGTGGCATATGAAAGTTCCCAGGCTAGGGGCTGAATTGAAGCTGCAACTGTTGGCCTAAGTCACAGCCACAGCAATGCAGGATCCGAGCCCTGTCTGCAGTCTACACCATAGCTCACGGCAATGCCAGATACTTAAACCATTGATGAGGCCAGGGATCGAACCTGCATCCTCACAGATACTAGTCAGATTCTTAACCACAGCAGGAACTCCGATAGTGAGTTTTCTTGATCTCTGCCAGTTCCCAGAAAAAGCAACTGGTATTTGAGTAAGAGGATAAGAGAGTGAGAGAAGGAATTACTGCAAACCGTTTTGCAGCCTTCCATCTCAGCAGAGGAGGAAATCAAGTTGAGGCAGAGGTAGGCAGTGTTGTCTCCCTTCTTTTTTGTGTGTGTGTATGTGTGTGTCTTTTTGCCTTATCTAAGGCCACACCCGCGGCATATGGAAGTTCCCAGGCTAGGGGTCTTGTAACAGGAGCTGTAGCTGCCGGCCTTTGCCACAGCCACAGCAACGCGGGATCCGAGCCTCGTCTGCAACCTATACCACAGCTCACGGCAACGCCGGATCCTTAACCCGCTGAGTGAGGCCAGGGATCGAACCCGCAACCTCATGGTTCCTAGTCGGATTTGTTAACCACCGAGCTACAACGAGAACTCCTAGGCAGTGTTTTAAGCTAACTAGTAATGGTGTTGGGCTGCTTGCTCTCTAGTCACTCTTTCTGGACTCTAAGACATATCCAAAAAGGCCTGGCTTGACGACGCTACCCCGGGAGAGAACATGTGTGGTTGGCCTGTGTACTATGTCCCTTGACTTCAGGAGAGGTTGATCCTATGAGTCCTTCCTCTCTGCTCAGGGCCCTGCTTAGTAAACCCACACCTTTGCCTCAAGGCCTTTCTTCAAGTTCGCCCTCTTTTCTTCAAGTTCACCGCTGGCCATGCACCTTTGCTCTCTAACTCAGTACGATTCAGAGCCTGGGCTACAGACCAGTGTTGGCCTATCCAGTGTGTGTTACTGGTCCACAATGACATGCATCCAAAAACAGAGTATTTAGAAACTTTTAGAGCAACCTGATGTTTCCGTGATATCCAAGCGTGTGATTATTTTCCTACTATTTTATCTTTAGAGTATTTTAGCAAAGTAACTGTACATAAGTATGGGTTGGAAAAACAACACGCAGTCCTTTCTGAAAAATTGTTTGGGAAACTGCTGTTCGAATTACACAGTTTCCTGGTTTTATCAAAAGGCTGGGATCTGGACTCTTGTTTTTCTTTGCCTTCTTCAATGAGCTCACGTGACTACGTTTGTATTGTATCATTTTCCCCCTCAAAAAAAAAAAAAGTGGCTCTGCCTGCAACTGTTTTTCAGGCCACGTGTGGGTACTTAACACAAAACGTAATTCCTAAGGCAACCCACTTAGTTATTTTTCTTACTAAACACAGACCTCTGTGACACTAATAGAGCATTTTATTTTTTATTTTTTTTTTTCACTGTTTACCTATGGTTTATTTTCCCTTCAGTCTTACAGACGCTACTCATTTCCAAAGTTGCTTAGGCCAACACGCTTCCCCTACCCCTTCAGTGAGGTTGTCTCATACGTTCTAACAGATTAATAATACAGCATTTTAAATGAAAAAACTTGCTCACATGCATTACACAGACTTTGTACCAAAACCCAAACTGTGACACTGTGACTTTTCTTGGGTGAGAGCAGCCACTTTGTACGACGGGTATATATTTTTTGATCTTTTTTGCACTGCCTGCCTCCACAGCACTTATAGTAGATGTAAAAAAAAAAAAAAAAAACACTATTGGCATTTAGTCTTGAAGAGAAAAGTTCTCTAGGTGTTTCCAGAGTGTCTGGCATTTCAGTGGAATATTCTGAAGTCTTAATAAGTTCTCCTGGGACACTAAATCTCTTTAGACTCTAGTGACTGTTTCGTTTCTCCCAAGATATCCTGACCACCTGAGGGCCACGTGTACCCAAGTCCAACTTAAAACAGACTTGGTGTGTAGAAGTTCACATGCAGAAAAGTTGCTAGTTGGCAGGTGGGTGTTGGGAGAAGAGGGGCTTCCTGATCTGAAGAAAGATTTTTCCACTTTATCAAGCGAATCCATGGAAGTCATCCCTGCCAGAATATTCACATATGATTAGGCTCAAAATCTGGCTTAAACTCAACTGTGTCAGACTAGAAGTATAAATAAAGTGGGGCCAACTAGTGATGATGAACTTTGAATGCCATTCTCTTCTCTTTCAAAGGCAATTTTTGCATCTGAAAAAAAAAAAAACAAAACACTTGGCAACAGGAGTCTAGAATTAGATGATTGCTATGATCTCTTGAGATGGAAAACCTTTAATTACACCACGACTTCTTCCACGGCCTTCGTGTTTCTGGTTTCCTGTTCTTGTTTCTCTCTTCGATCCTTTTGGTAGAGTGGCTTCAGTGTGAGCTTCTTTAAAATCATCCTGTAATTCCGCTCACTTGAGGCCTGGGGTCGCTGCTGTTTTGTGATCTGTCTCAAACCCCTGTGTTTATTAGTGGACCGAGTTGCAGATGTTCCTGTCTAAATCGTCATATCACGCATAACTTTGTTCTCTGCATCTTTAGGGCTAAGAACGGCTCACGTGCAGAAAGCACCAATTCGCAGACTACCTTTCAGACTCGAAAGGTGGCATTTTTTTCTTCCTAGTTCCGTGGGCAAGATCGTTCCAAACCTGCCTCCTGATCGGAAGGCCCACCTCTCCAACAATTAAGTTTGCTTTTCAAGTTCTTTCCAGCCCTGCTGTCCAGCTCACATGTTCACCTACCTATCCGCCCAACCCCTTTCTGATCATCTAGCAGACCAAATGGGTCGGTTGAGAGGTATCAGGAGGCCCTCACAAGAGTGGGGTCCCTCTCAGTGGAACAGCTGTCAGGCCTCAAGTGGCATCTTGCAGCCATACGTTTGCTTGGAGGCCGCATTAAGTCTGCAGACAGCCTTCACCCCAACTTTCTGATATGGCCCGATAAGGACCACCCCTTCCCCCATCTCCAGCTCTGCACAGGATCTTCCTTCTGCATTGCCCACCCTCACATTTTTTAGGAAAAATGTGTCTCAGAGCCTCTGACACAACCATGTTTCCAACAGGTAGTCCCGAGCCAATGATTCTTGTGACAGAAAAACTTCATGTGAAAAACTTGGTTTTCACAGTGATCTTGAGCAAATGTTTCAAGAGTTTTTTTGTTTTATTTTTTTTAACCACCAGAGTAGTGCCTCATCTGAACCGACTCCCTTGGGCCCGGTGATCTTTAGCCTAACTCTGGGCATCCGCTCTGGCTCCCACCCTGCACAATCATAGCCACAGTGATTTATTGCCCAGAAAAATCAGGGAGGAACTGTACCAGAGGGCATTTGGATGGGTGCTGTTTAGGGAGGCTTTATGTGAGGACTTTCATACCCATATTCACTTGTTTCTATATTAAATATGAGATAAGGGCTGATTCAAGGTACTTACGGGTTCCGGATTTTTTTCTTATGTCTTTTTGCCTTATCTAGGGCCGCACCCGCGGCATATGGAGGTTCCCAGGCTAGGGGTCTAACAGGAGCTGTAGCCGCCGGCCTTCGCCACAGCCACAGCAACATGGGATCCGAGCCGTGTCTGCAACCTACACCACAGCTCACGGCAATGCCGGATCCTTAACCCACTGAGCAAGGCCAGGGATCGAACCCGCAACCTCATGATTCTTAGATTCGTTAACCACTGAGCCACGACGGGAACTCCCGTGTTCTAGATTCTGTGGGCTGTCAGATGGGGCAGGCACCTGCAGGAGGGAGCAGTCCTGGCTGTAGGACTCTTGTCTCCAGGAAGCAGTCCGCCGCCAGCATGCTGACAGGACAAGCAGCCTGTCCTTGCTGAGGTGTATGCCCAGACAACAGCCTTGTCAGTACTGTGAGATAACACAGCGGGCTAAATTTGGCTTTCTCACCCTTCATCTGGTTAGGAGCAGAAATGCCAGAGTGGTCAGCGGGAGGATGAGATGAGCATTGTGTAAAGAAAAAGGAATCTCTGTGCTTCGAGCAAAAATTAGATGCTCAGGATCTGTAGAACCCGGTCTTGGAATGAGTGTATATCAGGAGTGAAAACACTATGGCCCTCCCCCCAAAAATGCATGTCTCCAAATTCTGATATTTCTTTAATGCCTTTGGTCTTGCAGTTATAATAAAGATGTCTTCTATTACTTGTCTTATTTTGGGAGCTAATGACTCTGTGAGCCCTTTTTTAGGACAACCAAATCCTTGGAAGTCTGCATATCTTTTACCATTATTTTATGGTGTAGCGGAAGTGTTTAAGTACCTCTGGAGTTGGGAGTAGAAATACACAGCTTTGAATTAAATCAGTTTAATTCACCAGCCTCCAATTTATTACATTATTGGTATCTTGTGAAAGGTGACTAAGGCACGGGGTCATAGGGAGAAGCAGGGAGAGTGCTGCAAAAAGAACAGCCTGTGATATCTCAGCCTGCAGGCTTCTGGAGAGACGGCGCGTTTCATTCTTGATAAACTCCAGCAGAAAAGAGCAATCAGCTAAACGAGAGCTGGACAAATTAAATGGCTGAGTATTATTTCAAAGGGGAGCTCGGGCAGCATCAGAAATTCCCCATCAGCTGTAATAACGCCAATTACTTTGCCAATTGCAGATTCCATCATGATGCGTTCCGTGCAATCAGGCGTAGGACTCTTAGAGGGGCCTGATGGGTTTTGTTTACTCTGTATGTGTGTTTATAGAGCATCTTTTGCACCCAGTGGCTTAGAGCTCTGAGTGTCCTTTTCTCAGGCCCGAGTCATCCACAGCTGAGAGAGATTATCTTTGCGATGGCGGTGGGAGCAGTCTGGGCAGGCTGGACCCAGTGCCCTTCTCACCGGAGAAAGCCTGGGATTGAAATACAAAGAGCACAGCTGGGTGTGGTAGTTCTTAGTGAATGCGGTGATCTCTAGAAAACTTCTCTGGCGATTACCCAACTACTAAATAATGACGTATTTCTGATTACGGGCAAAGCTTCTTGACATGTTGCGGTGTTGGACAGAGCACCTTAAACAGAAATAACAAACAGAAACTCGGGGAGGAGAGACTGCACCAAGAGTTCATTTAAGCCTTAAATACTGACAAATCGGGGTGTGGGGCTTTTTATTGTCGCCCCTTTGGGAATCATCTGGTTGGATTCAAACAGATCATTTTGAATACGGGAAGACGTTGTATAAGAGGAAGACCCCCCCCCCCCACGTTCTAGCAGGGGAAATCAAATCGGGAAATTCTGCAGGAACATGCGCTTTCTGTTTACATTTGGCCCCGTAGAAATGAACGGGTGTGTGGCTGCAGCTACTCCCAGGAGTGAGCTGTGATTCTCCATGTACCTTCCCGATGGAGGAAGGCGCTAATCATGGGCATTTGCTGAGCGCTTCGGCCGGACTGACAGCTGGAGTGGAAGCTGTATCCATGGCTGCTGGGGCTGCAGACAAGAGCTAAAGGCTGATTTGATTGCACTTGTGCAGAGCTGTCATCTGAGGCCAGAGCCTGGAGGAGAGTGGGAAGCTATTCTCTTCCTTCTGCTTTATGACAAACAACCTATGTGTCATCTTTTTTTTTTTTTAATCTACCTTTTCCTCTTTCACACCCGTTGACAAAGGTCTCTTTGCCTAGAGGGGAAAGGATTTTCCTGAACTCAAAGGCAGCTTCCACTGCCTCCAAGCGAGTGGCTCATCTGCTCCCCAGGCCTCCCCTCTCCCAGATGCTGCCAGGGCTCCCAGCCCAGAAGACCAGCATCGGGGCAGGTCCTGTTGTAGATGGGAACCAGCCACAAGACCGGGTGGGGACAGAGAACAGATCCAAAGGATATCATTGAGCGTGGCAGGGTCCATGCTTTGCGGATTGTTCAATCCAGGAGTGTGTGTGTGTGTGTGTGTGTGTGTGTGTGTGTGTGTGTGTGTGCGTGTTTATGTTCAGATGTTTGCTTCCCCTAAAAGAGGTGCTCCAGCTAGTGTATTTGGTTTGACACCAGCCTTTCTGCAGGTGGCAGCTGTTCAGATAATGTCCCTGACTCTCAGATAAGAGACAGAACTTGTCTCCTGCAAATCCGCAGGGACAGAATCAACCCTGGGCAATCACTCAATAACATAGGAAGCATTTAAACGGAGGTGAGGGCCTCAAATCATGCCACGTATACTCAGCCCCAGAAACCTGGCCTCCTCACCAGCGTGACTTGGAAAGTATTCAGAGATCTCCTTGTTTGGGGGGCAAGCCATTTGCACACGTGTGAACTCAAAGGACAGCTCTGGCTTGCAGACACAGTCTCCGCCATGAATGGCGTGTTCTAAGATGCATTCATCAAAATCAGCTTCCATGGGGTGTGATCCTGTGTCTGACCCCTTGAGACCGGGCCAGTCTCTGATGCACTAACGTAGCACAGCCGTGAAATTAAACTCTCCACATTCAGCAAATACTCTCCTCCCATCTTCCCCTATAATATCCTTTTAAATATATATATGCCATAAACAATCCATCATTTTAAAAAACAGAACCCTTGCACCAATCTGAGTGATTCCACTTTCCTTAGGTGTGTATCAGTCTAGATTAGCTAATCAGGATGTCTATAGACATATTCATACATCTACACTAGGTACAGGACCGACTACCAAAGGACCAGAGAAGACTTTGTAAAAAAGCATTCCGTTCCTTGCACTTTTGGGATCAATAGGGTCACACTCTAAACCAATATGTAGCAATATGAAGCAATAAAATCAGCTTATATTTATGTAGCAGTTTTATATAGCTTCTAATACATTGATGAGCACCAGCAACATGTGAAGTAAGTAAGGATATTCAATTCCACTTTACGGAAGAAGAAAGTAGAGACGGAGGCAGATGAAATGATTTGTTCAAAACCCTCAGGTGTTTTAGTGGTAAGGTGGTAAAGGGGTTCACCCACACTCTAAAACCCCACTCTCTTTTTTTGTTCTTTGCTGTCTCATCCATAGACCTGAGATACCAGGTAGCTGGTATTGTGCACTGGTGGCATTTCTGTATGTTTCTGTTTCACCTGTGCAAGAGATTTAGATTTTCTAGTAAACTGAATGCTCCCCAAAGGGAAACTAGAACCAGTGGGGTTTGGATGAGAAAGGCAGATTTCTTGTTTACTTAGAAAGACTTCCCCAGCAGTAGAAGGCCTTTAACCCCATGTGCCTAGTTAGCACCCGATCTCTGGATTCTTAGGAGTTAAAGGAAAGGCAGTATGGCAGAGGGGTTTCGGCAGGTGCAGCTACAGGTACAAGACCCGAGACTGAATCTCAGCTTCAGCACTTGCTAGCTTTGTGACCTTGCTCAGGTTAGATAACCTCTCTGAATCTCGGTTTTCTCATGCCTGTGATGGAGGGAGCAATTCTCACCTCGCCTGGTAGCAGAATGATTAGGTACCCATGCAAGGACCCAGCGCTTTCTCAATAAATGCTAGGCGTTCCTCCAAGCTGTCGCATCCCTGTGTCTCCCCTTTCCCTGACACCCTGTGCAAGCAAACACCCTCTGTACCAAGTGAGGAAAGTTGGCCCAGTAGGTCCTTCTAGTAGCAGCACTGGGACCCAGAGGCTGTGGTCTCCATTCACAGATCTGGGCCCAGCATCTCATTAAGTTCACTTTAGATTCAGAAACCAGAAGAAGCTCATGGGAAAATGGAGCTGGAATCCCCAGAAACTGAGTAATTCACAAGTATGCCATTTGGGAAATAGTTTCTCTGTTTGCCAAAAGATGATACATGGAAAATTATCACTGAAGACTGCTCTTGTTCAAATAAAGCTTCTTCCAGTCCATTATGCTAGACCCTGCTGGCATCCTGAAAAAGCCTTCCCAAAAATAAACGACCCAGGTAATCTGAGTCTCTCCGTATGTCCTGAGCTCAGTGCCTAGGTGTGTGTCTCAGTGTCTTTACAGCCTCAGATGACAGCTGAGCACAAGAGGAATCAAACCAGCCTTAACTGTCTGTCTGCACCCCCAGCTGGCCCAGACCCAACTTCCACCCCAGCTGTCAATCAAGTGTGTCTTTTTTTCTTTTTTGTTTTTTATTGTTTTATACTTTTTCCATTATAGTTGATTTACAGTGTTCTGTCAATTTCTACTGTACAGCAAAGTGACCCAGTCGGTTTCTTAACGTACCAAATGGAGGGTTGTGTTTGAATGATGCCTAGGTTGCCTTCCAGCTCCAGTATTTTATCCTTTTCCATTCCATTCCTGTAGACATCGGGCTTCAGAGGCTGTAAGGAATGTAAATGAGGGTTTTAAAGAATAAGGCATAGCTCTTCCATAGCTCACGGCTTGGGGCACTGCTTAAATCTTTATTTACTCTGCCCAAGATGTTCCTCAACCTGCTTGGATCAAAGCCTTTCCATTTCAGTTTTTGACACTTGCATATTTTTCCTCATTGGGTCGTATACTTTCATATTCATATGTAGAAGTGTTTTTAATTTAAAATTAAAAAAAAAAAAGTTTTTGGAATCTTTAGGCCTCGGGTCTACCCAGGTGCCCTCTGCAGGAGTAATGCTATCACCTTTCAGATGTATCCAGTTTTTCTTGAAAACTTCAGTATCCATCAGAAATATGGAGAAAACCTCATCTTTGGGAGTTTTATTAACTTGGTAACCACTTCTTTATTTGAAAGGTTACTGGATTGTATCTTTTTAAATTACTATTCATTAAAAGAGGTCAACCATCCTATCTGATGCCCTACATAAATGGCAGCTCTCTAAAGCCCCCCCACAAGCTTTCAACTGAGCTCAAAGTGACCTTCTAATTTCTGGTGAAGGAGCTTTTCACACTGACTGTAGCAGAAGCCCTGGCCTTCAGTGGACCATTGAGAACATTTTCCCAATGAATGAATGATTTGGTGAATGAGTTATAGGGTTACCGTCTGGTATTTGGGAAGCTGAAGTTTGGGGACACGCAGAATTGGGTCTAAATTTAGATCTTCCTTTTAGTAGGCGCATGATCTTACTAAACTTTGGTTTTCTCCTTTGTCAGGTGGGGACATGAAGTCCCTTTGATCATTAGTAGAAGGATTAGAAACGATCAGTGTAAAGCACCTGGTACATGGGAGGTGCTTATTAAAAGAAAGCCTTTTTAACTCTCCTGCCTCATGCTGTGCTGGCGTCCAGTGGGCCTTTAGGTAGTATTTCATGACTGAAGAGAGCCTGGCACCATTCATCTGAGGCCACGAGTTATTCACACAGAGAGATTATTCTTCCTTCATCTATTGAGCGGCTGTTCTCAGCTGGGGAAGTCCCCAGTCCCCTGGCTGGCACATTGGTCCAGCCAACCAGGTGTGTGCCGCTTTCTCTGGCTATTCTGAACATGAGCATGATTACCTGGGAATTCCCTTCCAGTAGGACTAGAGATTCCTGCTCTTAGGACAGAAAAAGCAGTTCTGATAATGAGATGACAGAGCAGGGGGCTTTCCCCTCCTCTCAACTAGGGCTCCAGTGATGGAGAAGCAGGCTAGGATGTGCCAAGGCCAAGGACTGCGGCAGATCTTCAGGATAAAACAAGAATGAGGTGTGTCTAGGATCAGCTATTCTAGGCTAAGCACCTTGAATTTTCACCAAGTGAAATTCAAGGACCACTGACCACAGAAGAAAGCACAGGCAGAAAATACAATGAGAAAGTAGCCAACTATGTCCCAGATGCCCAGGGCTTATCTAAGCAGGGGCAGGATAGGAAGATGTCAAAGACCTTAGCAGATACGGCCAAAGATCACACGGAGGAGAGGCATCAGGACACCTAGATGCAGTGCCAGGAACCCAGGCTCCCGAATGTTCGAGGAAGGTGGGATACCGAGGTGCATAGGAAGGTAGAGCCAAGTGAGGACCCACCTGGACCAAGAAATAAATCACTGTCTGGGATGAGCAAGGAACTTACGCATTAGAGGAACATTTGGTCTCCATACTCAATGAACTGCAACCGAATCCCCACTTGGTGGAGTTGTCCAGAGTGCTGGTTCTACGCTCTGCCAAGGAAGATGATGCATTTTACACTGAGCTCACTGCGAGGTGAGGTGTGTAGCCTGAGCTTGCAGCCATGCGCTTCAAGTGGTGAGAAGCAACTAAGGAAACTCCAACCAAGGGTTTCATCCCCTTGCGGGAGTTAGCCCTGCCCGCGTGAAGATGCATTCTTAGCAGCTCATCAAACGTCACAAATAGGCCACTTTTAGAGCACACTCGGGGTTTTGTTCAGGTCAGTGCTTGGAGGAGTCTTTTTATAGGGTCCTAAGAAATAGTGTTTTGAAGCTGATACTGTTCTCTCTATTCTTTAGCTAAAGATTTATCTTCCCTGAAGCCTTATGAATTGAATTGGTACCAAAAAGGAATAGGCTTCCCATTGGTGCAAAATAAAAAGTTATAGAGCAGACAAAGGAGCTTTGTGCTTTTATTAAAATGGTGACAATCAGCCTGTTCATTTCCTCAGACTTACCTTGTCTACTCAAGGCCTAATGCCCCTCTATTATGTTTATCCCTCGTGTGGGCCTCTATGAGCAATGACTGTCATTGACATAGCCACTGCAGATTAATAACATCGATCCCACTGGCAGCATACCTAGGGGTCTGGAGCATAGAAACCGATGGATCATGAATCGGAGGTCTAAGAATAAGGCACAAAGAAAGAGGGTGTCGAGATAATTGACAGCCGATCTTTCCCGGGAGTCAAGGCAGCTGACTGCTTTAGTTTCAAGACCTTCTCCTTGAGGATTCTAGAGCTGGCCTTACGTATCCCAAATGGTGCCCAGCCATTCTCTCCCCAAGGTATAAATAACATCCCTGACTACGCGCTGGCAAGTGAAAGCTTCTTTCTAGTCTACTTTTATTTCCTCTTCCCATTTTATTGAGATAAAATTGACATACAGCACTGTATACGTTCAAAGGGGAACAGGATAAAGTTTTGATTTACATACATCATGAAATAGTACCATAAGTTTAGTAAACATCCGTTATATAGGTAGAAAATGAAAGAAATAGAAAATTTTTTTTTCTTATGATAAGACCTCTTAGGAGTTCCCTTCGTGGCTCGGTGGTTAACGAATCCGACTAGGAACCATGAGGTTGCAGGTTCGATCGCTGGCCTTGCTCGGTGGGTTAAGGATCCGGCATCGCCATGAGCTGTGGTGTAGGTCACAGACGCGGCTCGGATCCCGCGTTGCTGTGGCTGTGGCAAAGGCCGGCGGCTACAGCTCCTGTTAGACCCCTAGCCTGGGAACCTCCATATGCCACGGGTGCGGCCCTAGATAAGGCAAAAAGACAAAAAAAAAAAAAAACTGTTAGGATTTACTCTCTCAAGAACGTTTATATAATAACATGGAACAGGATTAATTATATTTAGCTGCTTGTACATTATACCCCTAGTATTTCTGTATCTTACAACTAGACTAATTCTCTTCATTCAGTTCTCTCCCCCACGCCCCGCCTTTGGTAACCACAAATCTGATCTCTTTTTCTATGAATTTGTTTGTTTATGAAGTGTAATTGGCCTACAAGACTCTGTTAGTTCCTGTTGCACAACATAGTGATTTGCTATCTCATAGAATTTTTATTCTAGAATAACAGCAAACTGATTTCATTTGCCTGTGGTTGAAAGTTGAATATCTTTCCTAATCAACGTTTTTGTCCCTTTTATTATAAAGCTACATCCCCTCCCACCTTTTTCTTTTTTTTCCTCCTTCAGCATTTCAAAACAGAGATAGACAATTTTGCTGATACTTTTAGGATTTCCCTGATTCATTCGTTAATTTCCAGGGACAACAATAGTCCTCTGTGGCTTTAAAGACAGTCTGTTTTCTTGCCAAACTAGGAGGAGAGGAATCAAAAGAGGAGGTTAGCTTCATTCTCAGCTGTTCCTTCTTCCTCTAAAAGTCTAAGAGCTATCATCAGAACCTTATTTATTGTTTGTACTCAAGTTTGGCCCAAAAACCTATAAACAGCTGAAAAAGAAAAAAAAAAAAAAAGCATGATCAGTTAACCCCGACTGTTTTTTATTCCCTGTGGAGCTTAGTTTGGTCCTGGTCATATGGTGAGTCCTAAGAAATAACTATTTCTAGATGTTCAAGTTGGGGTGGCAACATTGTTTCCAGATGTGAATGCACTGGCTCTTCATTAAAAGAACTGAAAACAAGACCCTCACTGGCAAATGGCTAAATTAAACTGCTGAGATGGGGCCTTGTGATATATGGTTAACCCAGGATAGATTTCATATCCATATAGCCCGTGTACAGGTAAAAGAGATAAGGTCAGAGTAAACTTAGATGTTGATAATCCACTGCCATGCCTGTGGAGAAGCCCCATTCCACAGCTTTGATAAATAATTGACTGTTAGATATTCTTAGGAAATTCTGATTTCTCTGACAGTTGTCTTCCTTTTTTGGGGATATTTTCATTTTCTCCAGCATCTAACAGAAGGCTTGTTCTTTAATGTGTTCTTATTCCAATAGTGGCAAATCTTTTTAAGTATGCACAGCAGGTTGAGAACACCTGTGTAAAACACAGACGGGCTATTAATTCTGTATGCTACTAGGTCTTTCTCCATCTAAGAGTTCATTCTGTTTCTTTCTACCTAGTGAGGAAGCTTGAGCAAGATGGGGAAGTCACTTCCACAGGAATTTTCTTAGAGGTCAAAGATGGAACATTCTGAGAACTTCGTATAGGTCCTGTTAAAATGATATATTATCAAGTTATTTTGGGGACAAAGGTGCCCATTTCCCTTCAGTTCTTTAACTTAGGGGATCCCCCCAAGCTAGGCTAAGCCTGCAGCTGGCAGAAGAAAGGGTGACCTGTGGATTATAACTTGTCCACCCTATCTTACATTTGATAGAGCTTTGTTGCTTAAAAAGTAATTTCTGAATGACTGTTGCATTTAATTTTCATACGAAACCCGTGGCCTAGTCAGGGCAATTACTTTTAGCTGAATTACAACTCTAAGGAACTAAGAATGGAGAGACTGGATGATTAGCCCGAGCTCGCAGTGTTCGTAAGTGATCACAGTATCTTGGCGTTGACATGGGTCTTCCGACTCCAGGTCTAAGGGTTCTTGGCAAACACAAAAACATGAAAACATTTGACAAGGAGAAGCGCATCCACCGAGGTGAAATAAAACGAAAGCATTGTAAACACTCGTGTATCTGATCATTTATGTTTGATCTCCATTTTATCACACGTACTGTCAGCAAATGTTGTTCAGTGCCTGCTATTTGTAAGGCCTTCCAGGAAACTGGTTTGAGAAACAGGCCTTCAGGTGAACGGAGTTGTGAGTTATTTGTTTTCTTTACTTAGACTTAGTTCTCAGGTTCAATTCCATTGTATTCCCTTTACAGCCGTGAACACAGTCTCACACTATAGGGAATCCGCGGGGGCCTGCCAGGTCACAGGGTGCACACAAGCAGAACAGCGTGAGCTGGATCTTGAAAAATGGAGCAGTTTTGGTAGAGAAGGGAGATTGAGCCGAGGAGGAGAGAATTGATAGCAACTATGTATAATACACTCTGGGCCAGCAAAGTCGGTGGACTTTTTTATATTCCAATATGATCCTTGGTTTCCCGGAGCAGAGACAGCCGTTAACAGTGGGGCAAGAGACAGACACTAAACAAGCAAGCACACAAGTTTTACTGCACTCCTTTTTGCAATGCCCATCATTATCCTTTTTCCTTTTAATCCTCTTCTCCTACCTGTCTTCCTCCTCCCCATCCAGGCATCTGTGAGCAGAGAGCAAGAGTGGACTTGAGTGGGCTTCCCTGTAGCCCGGTTTTGGCTTCAGTGGAAGTCACCTGGTAATGAGGCTGTGTTCTAGCTCATCTAAAATCATCACGGATGGGTTTATTCCCCTGAAGGAATCAGAGCTACTATAACACAGGCTGCAAATACCTCGTTCCTGAGGGGGGAAATAAAAGATGTCTTTGAGGACTCAGTGATCCCCGTTGGCTGTAAATATTTACCAGGTTTCCTAGACTCTTGCTTAGGCTCCCATTTTCCTTTTCCCTGTTTACCTGACAGGTTCAGAGTCCGCTTCAGAAATGTCAAGAGAGTTTGATTCTGTATAAAGGAGGTGTTTTTTTTCCCCTTATTTGGGTCACATGTCTTTTCACAGAGACTTTTGTCTTTGATATCTTGAGAGGGGAGCTGCAAAAGACATTATTTTTGAACATTTGAGCACTCCTTTTCATTTTCTCCAAGGAATTTGCACTTGATCGACAGACATATTAATCAAACCCACCTACGAGATGAGAAACCCAGACTGAAAGCTGAGGGAGGGGGAGCCCTGGGTGCTCTAGTGTGAGAAGCAATCGCAGAAATGAAGCTCAAATGTCTCATACAATGAATCCTGAATAATCCTTTTCCATTCAAACATTTTGACAGTTTTTAGGCATGAGAGGGAGTGAGGAGTATACACGAAGCCCAAATTATCTCCAAATTGTTTGTTTGCTATTAAAGGACTGAAAGAAAGCATAACAAAGCAAAACTCCACTGCTTTTCACTGTAGACGAGTTCTGTAGCCCAAAGACCTAACTGCTTTGTTGGTGGGGAGTTACATAGCTGCCCAAATTTTGCTTTAATTATGTATAGGAATCAAAGATGGGAAGCAAAATGTCTTTCAAAGGGCTTACAAGACTTTCTAAGTAGTGCAGACAGGTGCAGCCAGCATTGAAATAATGTTACTCCAAAGATGTGCATGGCTTTAGGCCTTTTAAAGCCCATTCATATGTCATCATGCAGAATTTTAGCTCTAAGGAGGCTCTGTCTGACTTGATCTTGCTCCCAATTCTGGAATTCAGTTAGGCACACCTACCAGGCGCTCTCATCTCTTCTCGAGTGTTTCCGGTGATGGGGAGTTTCTTCTTGAGCCAGGTAAATTATTTATTTTGTGGCTAGATAGATTTTATTGTTTGGAAATTAGTCTCTGTGCAGAGTTCAAATCTGTTTTGTTGAAACTTCTAATGGTTTTATTGTGACTCCTACCACAACGTTTTTCGATCTTTGGACAGTTATCAAAGGTCCCCCGAATCTTCCCATCTCTAAGCTAAAGACCTCTTGTTTTCCAAACAGCCAACCCTTTTTTTTTTTAACTTAATGAATTTTATTTCAATTATAGGTGTACTTAAGTCATCACAAGTCAGTTTGATAGATTTTTTATCCCAAACCCACCGTGCATCCCCCCACCCCCCAGATTGTCTTATTTGAAAAACCAAGGTTTTCCAAAGTCTGTGAATCATTGTCTGTACTACAAAGAAGTTCATTGTGTCTTTTTAGTTTCCACATGTAAGTGGTAGCATTGGGTGTTGCTGTCTAACTGTCTGACTGGTTTCACTTCGCATGATAATTTTAGGTCCATCCATGTTGCTATAAATGTTGTTATTCCGTTCCTTTTAATGGCTGAGTAATATTCCATTGTGTGTATGTACCATATCTTCCCTATCCACTCCTCTGTTGATGGGCATTTAGGTTGTTTCCGTGACCTGGCTATTGCATAGAGTGCTGCAATGAACACTGGAGTACATGTGTCTTTTTGAGTCATGGTTTCCTCTGGATAGATGCCCAGGAGTGGGATTGCTGGATCAAATGGTAATTCTATTTTGAGTTTTCTGAGGAATCTCTATACTCTTTTCCAAACAGCCAACCCTTAAATGATAAGGTCCCTAGCCTGGCCTCGTTTCTGCTCATCTTTCCCTAGAATACACTCTTCTGGTGTCTCCAGATCCTAAGCAAGGTCCTCAGACCATGATACGACACTCTAAATGTGCCCTGAGCAGTGTGGTATGGGCGTTAGCAGTGTCCCTTGAAACTTTCTACTTCAACTTCTGCCATCTAGGATCATGACAACTATTTTAGAAACCATTGCTGGCTCAAAAAGAGTTTGTGGTCAAATGACATCACCAGTCCTTTTCCCAGAACGACTTTGAGTCATTTTTCCGCATTTAATTCTTTCTCATCTCCTTAAAAACAAACAAAAAAGTCTAAGTGAAAGGTTTGGTTAGTTAGTACAGATGTTATCACCTTAGTTTTTAAAATATGAGATAACGTTTACTGACTGCTTCCTAAGAGCCAGGCATTGGCACTGTCCCTCAGCACTTTTCTGATACTGACTCACCAGATGTTAACCATAACCCTTGAGGGTAGGTTCTCTGAATGCTCTATTTGAAAGATATGGAAACTAAAGCGTGGAGAGCTTTAGTAATTTGCCCAAGTTCACACGATTTAAAACTGGGTGAGGTAATATTCAGACACAGACCGTCTTTCTAATTGGTGCACGGTGGCCAACAGGAATACACCGTGAGGAGTTCCCACTGTGGCGCAACGGGATTCTCAGAGTGTCTGGAGCTCTGGGGACACAGGTTCAATCCCCAGCCCTGCCGTCCAGTGTTGGCTGCAGCGGTGTAGGTCGCAACTGCAGCTTGGATCTGATCCCGGGCTAGGGAACTCCATATGCCTCAGGTGGCAAAAAAAGGATTAAAAAAAAAAAAAGGAGTAAATCCTGAGTCTCCTGGCTTCTAGATCAGTGTTTCTTACTCACCCCAATTCGGCCTCTCTGTAGTGGCAGAAACTCTTTCACTTTTGTTCCCTGTATGTTTTGTGTTATTTTCCAAATTGAAACTTATAATCCATTAGCAGATTGTGAATTCATTTTAATAGGTTACTACTAACAAAACGAGGGAGGAGGGGAGAGGGGAAAGGAGGGTGACCAAGATACCTTATAAGTGCAAATTTGGTTTCGTAAAACTCCTGTTGTGTTTTGTGCAACACACACACCCAAATATGCACTATTAATGTGTACAGTTACAGTAAAAATGTATTTCTCACTGTTTCCTATGATCTAAGCAGTTTGAGCATTGCTGCCTCTTAAATTTTATATGTCAGACTTTGTTCATTTCTTTACTCTAAGGTTAAACAGGTATTGTAGGGCACACCGAAGTCTTAGATTGCCACTCTTGATCTGTAGCCAGTGAGAACATAACTTGCAACTGAGCAGAACATTTAAGCAAAGAATTTTAGAGAGGAAAGAAGCGGTTGAGGGCTGAAGTGAAAGTAGAAATCTGTTCTGATTACACCTGAGTTTCCATTCAGCAGCCTCCTAGATTCCTAACCCATCACCTCAAGGAGTCACTTCCCCTCTCCCCAAGCAGTTTGCCAGAACCAGCCCGAGAATTCAGGAAATGGTCCCCCCCTTTTCTCCTTTGTCAGGCTTGGCAAAATGACTTCAATTTAGCCAGCCATGCAGGAAGCAATTGTAAATATAAATTTGTTTTACGTATTCCTCCCGCTGGAGACATATAGTTTGCTGCCCTAGTAAAGGGGATCCCTAGATTTAATTTCTTGTGATCTTGCTTGGATCTCTCTTTTTTTTTTTCTTTTTACCCCTCAGTATAACAATGTCCTTAATTGAGATAGTCATGTTGAACTTGTTGAAATGTCACAAAGTTTCATTTGCATGCTTAAAAGACCCCCTTGATGCTCAGTTAAAAATCATAGTATAAATAGGAAAAGAAAATTATGATGTTATTCATTTTAGGCATATAGAGTTGCTGTCAGGTATGTCTACAATAATAGAAAAATAGTAACTTTCCATAAGTATTTCCAGTTGTCTTAGATATTTGGAAAAATGTGTTCTCCCATGTCATTCCATTAAGTTGTGTCTACGAGTGAGGCAAGGACAGCATTAAAAATCTCCTGGAATCAGCATAGGGCTATCAAGAGAAACTAAATGGTTTTCAGCCCAACTCACTGTTGAAAACATAACAGAAAAACTATGATTTCGCGTCAGATGCCTGTGGATACACATCTCTTGGCCAAGTTATTGAGAATTTTTGAAAAATTAAGACCAGCAGAAAGTACCATGAATTTTGAATCTAGGCTTCCTCTCTGAGCATGGTCCTCAAATGTAATTAGGTTTTCCAGTGGTGTTCTGTCTTCTCTGTTGGGGGATTATGGCTGGGTTACAAGATGGTGGTAATCTTTGGCAGAGGAAGTGAAATAGCTGTTCCAGGTGCCTCAGCAAGTTGTCGGAGGAGGCGGCTGGGTGCCCATAGACGCGCTCTTTCCGGAACCCCGCGCTGCCTCCAAGTGGGAAAATGGCGGTGGCATTGGGATCGTAAGCTCTTCATAAACGACTGTCTTCTCTTCCAAGTGGACGAGTAGCTAAGAATGTTCGGATGGCTTATAAACCTAGCAAGGCAGCATATGATTTGAGGATTAAATGACTTCCTTCTAGGCAAATGAAAATATTTAGTTTTATTTATTTCAGCCAAAGAGGAAAAAAAAAAACACTTTGGATGCATTATAAGCTATTTGTTAATATCAAGTGGCAAACCCAAAGACCTTTCTGAAAGGAGATCTGGCATAATACTTAATATGACAGGGGGGTAAAAATCAATCTGTCCTTCGTCCTCACCCACCCATCAGTTGGAGGAGGGTTGGAGGGGAACGTAAACTTGCCCAGGGCTTCCTGGGGTCATGTACCTGGAACATTTGATCCGCTTAACTCTTCTAATTGTTACTTGCCTCATCGACCACTCCTGGCAGGTGCAAGGAGGAGGGTAGGATGAGGGAGATGGTAGGGAACAGGTTTTTTTTCTTTTTTTTTGTCTTTTTGCCTTTATGTAGAGCCACACCTGCGGCATATGGAGGTTCCCAGGCTAGGGGTCTAACAGGAGCTGTAGCCGCCGGCCACAGCCACAGCCACAGCAACACGGGATCCGAGCCGCGTCTGCAGCCTAAACCACAGCTCACGGCAACGCCAGATCCTTAACCCACTGAGCAAGGCCAGGGATCGAACCCGCAACCTCATGGTTCCTAGTCGGATTCGTTAACCACTAAGCCACGAAGGAAACTCCCAGGTCTTAACACATAGAACCTCTGCACTGGAAGTGAGAGCTGTCAGGGCAGTCCACTGTTCTGACTCCCCATCTAATGAAGAACTGTCTCTACCAATGGGCATTCTACCTCTTTTACAAATTTCAGTAGCTGCTTCCGTTTCCATGCAGCTCTGATTTTCAGGAAAACATTTTGTGTTTAGCTGAAAGCTGTGTCCTAGCCGTGTCCTAGTAACTTTGACCTGTTAGCCTAGTTCTACCGACTTGAACTTTACATACGGTAGAAGTCTAATCTGTCTTCCGTGCCTTTGGTTCTTGTTACAGTTGACAAGAACCAGCATCCCTGATTCTCCACGCTCTACATGCAAGATTTGATTCTCCAGGCTAAATGTCCCTGTTCTTCCTCCTGTTATATCATACCGCTTTCATCACCGTCTGTATTTGTCTGTTCCAGTTTGTCAGTGTCCTTCCTCAGTACTCTTGGGTTACAGATATGTAAGCAGCTATCAATCCACCCGACTGTACTATCACACACACACAAGGTTCTATCAAAACTGCGAGTCTTTATCAGAAATGTTTACCCAGCTGTCGCCCAGAGCGTGTTGGCTCACTCCTGTTGGGACTCAGCTTCTGGCTGGGCAGCTGTGCACTCCTAACTTTTGATTTTTCTGCCTTACTGCAGAAAAGCACTTTAGAGGATGAGATCGTGTTTGAGCTCCGGAGTTGCTGCATTTCTCTGCTTTTGAGTTTGACGGGGTCTATTTGGGGCTATTTGAAACCCACATTGTGGAGCTATTATCCAATCTGTGGCCACGCAACTCACGATGGAATACTTGCCTATCCCAAACTGTAAGCTAAAGCTTCGGGGCATCCCTGTGTTAGATAAAAAAACAACCAGGGACTTTCTGTATGTTAGAAAGAGTGAGGATCTAAAGCTTTGGGGAAGACAATATGGTACGTCTATTGATCCATGTGAGTTGAACATATGGAGGCTGTGAGAAAAAGAGCGTGCCCTATTTAGCGACCCAGGGCTGATGAGAAGGTGTGTTACAAATCCGTATTCCTGCCAGCATGTGGTCTGGGACACATCAGCTCATTTTACTGATGAGTTCCTCAATTCAAACAGGGGCCATCATCTCTTACCAGTTTATAGCATTAATTGAGTTGTGTGAGAAACACTGCAGGTGCGTCTGTGCGAGGAGAGACAAGTAGGAAACCCTTTCTGCTCTCAGAGAAGAGGTCAATAGAAGAGAGAGCCGACGCGTAACTGGCGGCATATGAACGAGAGCGGATGTGCGGGTGGTAAAATAAGGTCATCTTTTTAGATGAAGGTAACATGGGAAGGTAATTCAGTCTTGAGCTTTGGGCTGATTCTTTGAGTCGTGGTGACTGTAGTCACTGAACAATAAATGCAGACCCGTGGCCTGAGAAATGATTTCAGTACATTCTGCGTGTATTGAATTAGTGTAACTGGGGTATTAAAATGTTGACATTTCTAGTATACGCCAGGGTTCAATGGAGAGACAGAGTGTCAAGATGTTGGAAGTACAGGCTGGCGGGTGTCACAGTCATTGTGCCCAGATCTCTGAGGGGTGGGTACCCTGACTGCAAACCCATGTGAACCCATTTCACTTTCTTCCACATTCTTTCCGGATCCCAGAGCAATGACCCCCAGTGATCAAGGGCATTGTTTAGCTACACCATTAATTGATCCTGCGTACTTATAAATCCTAATTTTTAAACTGGGTTATAGTATTAACCACCAGGGAGTTTCCCAGAGGTAACACCTAACACCAAAATACAGTGAATATGCATTCAGGGTATGGATGGCTAAGCTAATTGGTTCTCAATTTTTGATAACACATGAAAATCACTTGGGAAAGATTAAATACAGATAGATAGACACATACATACATACATACTTTCATACGTACATATGTAGATACATAGATACATACCTAGAAACGTAGATAAGACAGAAGGATTTCCTGTCTCCAGATTTCAATTTAGCATGGCTAGAATGAGACCCAGAAAGTTAGAAATTTTGCAGGCCCTCCAGGTAAATCCGATGCAGGCCTCCCAGATCCATATCTTCAGAATATTAGCTAGAAGAGCATTGTCTCCAGGGGCCCCAGCTTCCTGAGTTTCTGGAAGGAAGCCAGGAAGCCTGCCTCCAGGATTTTCCCTCCCTTCTCGTAGCCTTTGTGAAGGGGCTCCAGGTCCCGCTGTACAGGGTCTCTCCAAGCAGAGTTTGGAGCAGAGGAAATTCTTTTTAGGATTATAGGATTAAGACGCTGAAAGGTGATTCAAATTCTTGATTCAACAGAGAGAAGGAAACAGGAGGGGATGCTCCTGAGCATGCACATCACTCCAACGTGTTTTCTCTGTAATTAGAGGAAGTGATTGCAAAATATTTGAGGGGATTAAAGACTCAGAGAATACAGTGATCAAATAACGTGAGATGCTGCATTTCTTTGAAACGATCACTGGCTTGGCTTTGCACGTGTGGTTGGACTGCTGTCACTTACACCTCAGCGCTGAGGGAATGCCCATGAGAAATGCTCTTTGCTGCAGGGAAGACAGCCCTGGGTCTCACGTTGGGAGACACTGGGTTCTGTTCCTGGCATCCTCCATGAAATTTTGAGTGATGGCAAACTAAAGCATGATGTCTCTATTTTTTTTTTTTCTTTTGTGGAATTATAAAAATAATCCCTGCCATGCCTTTCTTCACTTTAGTCTTTACTGATATCTATTAAGTCAACAACAATTTATTGAAAAGCTATTTTAAATCCTCTCTAGCAGAAGGGGAACGATTTTTTTCACATAAGTACTTATGGTTATTGAGTGGCATCCAGATGCCAATAAGTGTTGGCGAATAGAGAGATGCATTTCTTTCCCAAGGAGGTTGTAATCTAACTGGGGCTTGAGAAGGGGGGGTGTGGTCATAGTACAGGGATATTGGAAATACACTTGGGGTGGTTTCTTAAGAAAGAAGATTCCACCTCCATGGAAAAACTGCCCTAGTTCCCCCATGACAATGTGTGTTGGTCATGGTATATGAGTCTGGTGTAGGAGAGCATTTCAGACCTCAAAGGCAGCCACGTCAGGACTGGATGCTCTGTTCAGGTCATGGGCATATGACCTATTTAGTCACACCAGGCCCCACATTTAACCGAATGCTCTCTTCTCATCATCTTCAAATTCTTCTTCGTTTTTGAATGATGGGCCTTGCGATTTCATTATGAGTTAGGCGCCACAGACTATGCAGTTGCTTCTGAATCAGATTAGGTATCTCCTTACGCAAATTGCTAGACCCTGTGATGTAGAAGGAGCCCAGAACCTATTTATATGATTGTGAAGGTAAAATACAAGAATATATATAAACTGTCTTATTTATAGAAGATGTCTAATAAACATTACGTTTAAGGGGAGGAAAGAAGACTAGAGTTGGAGTTGGCCAACTTCTTCTATAAAGGGCCAGATAGTAAATATTTTAGGCTTTGCAGGCTCTCAGCCTCTGTTGCCACCCCTCAGTTCTGCTATTGTAGTTGGAAAACAGCCATAGACAATACTTAAATGAACGGGTGCAGCTACGTTGCATTAATACACTTTGGGAAAACAGGTAGTCATAGTTTACAGACCTCCTGATAAGAGACTAGAGGAAGAGAAGACAGAAAACTGAGCCCAATAGACAGACCAGTCATTTCAAAGCATGGTCCTGGGACAAGCAGCATCACTATCACCTGTTACAAGCTCCAGTTCTCAGGTCTTACACCAGATGGTGTATCTGGGAGGGGGCAGGGCCCAGCAACCCAGCTATCTGTGTTTTGAAAGCCCCGCAGATAGACAACTAATTGATGCATGGCTCAGGTTCGAGAGCCACTTCTCCCAAAACAAAGAAATTGGAGAATCAAAATGTGAAGCAAAGAGCAAAGAGATTGCTGAACATTACCGAGGCTTATACCTTTGTACTGAATTATAGTTGTGAAGATGCCTCAAGATCTTTTCTCCGCATGGATCTTCACGACCTGCCTGGGCTCCCTGAGAAAATGAAGGCTTACAGAAAATGATTCCAGTGACTGATTTTTCTCCATTTCCCCCAGCGGTGACACATGGCTGGGACCATTCTAGATGTGTAGGAGGAATTTTAATGTGTTACGTGTAATGAATGTCATGGGCATTTGTTTTCACAGTGATCCCTGAATAGCAGCATCAGCATGGGAACTTATTAGAAGTTCAGATTCTCGGGCTTTACTCTAGGCCTGCTGCAGGGGTTTTATAACCAACCATCCAGGTGAATCTGCACACACTCAAGTTGGAGAACCACTGGGTAGGGGAATTAGGGCTTAATTCTCAGTCCTGCTTGAGAAGGGCTTCCACAATCACCCGGTGAAGGAGATAGGTATTAAAATAACTGCTTTGGGGCGTTTGGATGCTACCAGGAAGGGGGTGGGTCTTCCAGTTCTGAATCCAGGGCCACTTATACTTTGCCAAGTAATAGGAGAAACAAAATCCCCCCACCGCCCCTACCTTTTCAATTTAACATGTGAATCCACTTAACTCTGCAAAACAATAAAGAGCGCATAAGTCTTTTACCTATAAAACAGAATGAAAACTGTTCAGCTGATACCCCGAGAAATTCTGCTTCCCCGCTCGATCCAATCATGTTATTTTGGTTTTATTCTCTTTCTTTCAGGGGGCAGGGATTAGCTGCCTCTCCCTTTGATAAGTTCACTCCCTGTGTCCCCGCTCCAGGCATGACAGTCACTCTATAGCCTTGTGCTTGTGGAGAGCACGGACTATCCCACGCTGTTCCGTCTGTTCTGGGAATGAGTCTCACCTGTCCTTTGTTCAGGCAGGAGCAACGACACTGTCAAGTCGAAAGAAAAACGAGGTCAGCAGGAGACAGACTTTTTGAGGTTCTAACTTTTTGTCGCCAAACAGACCCATCTAATGAACTGAATGAATTGTCTTGATCCTTTGTGTTCTTAGCATCATCTTCGCCTACAGGTGAATGACTTCTGCTGGCCAGAGGGGCAGCATTTCAGCCCAAGGTCGAGCAGGAGGCGTCCTTTACCTCTTGGCTGAAGCTTTGGGTGAAGACAGGGGTAGGGAAGGTGGAGAGGTAGGTGACATGACCCCTTGCTTGTGGCATTGAACCCACTCAGTGGGGCTGGAAACATCCTGGTGATTTTATGTATTCCACCTTCTAGAATCTACCTTTCCTGCCATAATAGGTAGATTACCTTTACTGACAGTCACTGTACACTCAGTGCATAGATATGCTGCAAATATAAGCTCTATGGAGAGATCTGATGTGGACACATCCACTCTGCAATAACTTTGGCTTGACCCTTTAGACATAGTACCCAGAGACAAGCCTTCCTAGCAGTATATACCACCACTTTTCCTCTTTGAGTCGTTCCCCACTAATTACACATCTCAATCTATCTTTTTCACATATCTTTTTAATATCCTAACATATATATGTGTGTAAGTGTTAATTACACAGTTTCTACCTCCCTTAGAGAAACTAGTTTTTCCTGCTTCTCCAAGCTCACGTCTTCCTAGAGCTGCCTAGTTCAATATGGTGGCCACCAGCCCCAAGTGCATCTTAAATTTGAATCAGTAATGAAAATTAAAATTAGTTTGCTTCCTTAGTTACACTAGACACATTTCAGGCACCCAGTGGTTAGATATTGTAGCGGCTGCCAGTTTGGAAAGAACAGATGCATAATGTTTTCATCACTGCAGAAAGTTCTACGGACAGCATTGCTCTGCAGGCCTGCTCCCACCCACCCTAGCCTTCTCTCTCTGTCTCCGTCTCTCTCTATCTCTTAGGAGTCCCTTATAAATTCTCATACTCTCCCTTCTCATCATCTTTAACCAGTACCTATATTAGGTATTTATATGTGGCATGGTCTGACCAGTTGCTAACACTGTACACGTAGGTGTACAGTGTAAATATATATGTACATTTTAATACAAATAAAACCCTTCAGCTAAATTGGGTTGAGTCTCTCTTTTTTTTTTGCCTTATCTAGGGCCTCACCCGCGGCATGTGGAGGTCCCCAGGCTAGCGATCTAACAGGAGCTGTAGCTGCCGGCCTTCGCCACAGCCACAGCCACACAGGATCCGAGCCGCATCTGTGACCTACACCACAGCTCACGGCAACGCCGGATCCTTAACCCACTGAGCGAGGCCAGGGATCGAACCCACAACCTCATGGTTCCCAGTTAGATTCGTTAACCACTGAGCCACGACGGGAACTCGGGTTGAGGCTCTTGATGGTAGAATTTCACAGAACAATTAGTGGGAGGGAAAGTAGAGGCAGAGGTGGAGCGGGCTGGAAGTGGGGGTGGGTGGGGAGCACTTTACCGGGCCTTTGATTTGGCCCAAACCACGCATGATAGATAAGCAGTGTCTAACCAACTTTTTCACTATGAAAATGTTGAGATGTTCAGAAAGTTTGGAAGAAAAATGCAATGAGAATCCGCATATTCTCTACCTAGATTCAGACATCACAAACGTTTGTCCAGCTTATCCAACTTGCTGACCCATTTGAAAAGTGGATTGCAGGGAGCATGACCATGTGCTGCTACCTACTTCAGTGTGTATCTCCCAGTACCAAGGCCATTCTGCGCCTTCTTTACAACACACGCAACATGCTCATTCCGCATCACTTAAGCATTACTCAGGCTACACATTTCAATCACATCCATTCTTTCCTGCCCAAGTGAAAAATGGATTTTAGGTGAACAGTGAGGCTTTTGTTTCCCCTTCTACCCTGGGCAGAGGAAGGTGTACACCTCCCATCCCACACAAGGGGTCCAGAGGATTTTATCTTCCCTTGGTCGCCACGAGATGTCAAGAAGGAGGTGTGGAAATAGATCACTATCCGATACTGTCAGCGACTCGGATCCCCTTTTGCTTACTAGCCATTCTGTGGGACACCTCGTAGACCAAGCTACAGAGAGTCTAAGGGGATTTAAGGGGGGTTACTCAGGTGATGAGAGGGCATGACAAAGACAAAAAAATGTAAGGAGCAGTCTTTGCCCTCAAAGACTTATTGCAACCATCAGGGCCTTTGAACTGGACGAATACTGTTGTCTTTTTCATTGTAACACTTCCCATGTTGTTTCCTGTTCCCTGCAGTCAGCTTCTTGCAGCGTCTTTAGCCCAGGGCTTAGCACGGACTAGGCACAGAATAAATGCTTATTGAAATTAAAACTTCAAAACAATCATTGGAACAGATTCACCTGTCACATAGTAGGTGCCTAATAAATATTGTATTACTTAAATTGATGTATCAGTCTCCTCTCTTGGAAACTCTTTGAGACTTGATATTTGCTGCCCATCAAGTGGTCTGAAGTTGTTCTTTAATCCTTGATATTTCATTTATTTTTTCCTTATGTGTATCTTGTCTCCACATTAAATTATAGGGTCTGTTGGGCCAGGAGCCATATCTTCTAATTCTTACTATCCTACGTAAAACCTGCTTCAGCACTGAGTCTACAGTCCAGGCATATTTGCTGATTGGATGAATGGATGAGTGAACAAATTAGTGAATTAAGCAGAACCGAGTTTTACAAATAGGAAATATAACTGCCTTAGACACGAGACTTAGTGTGGATCCACACTATGAAATCTGTGACACAACCTCTTTTTAAAAGATAAGGGTGAAACAGATGGCCTTTTTGTGACCACTTTTGGTTTGCTCATGCATTCAGTGTCTCAGCTTCTGACAACACATACCCACAAACCACACCACCAAGAGGGAGATACCTGCCGCCCCAGGCCTGGGGAGTCAGTGCTTGCTTGTTCTTATTTTCTAGGCCTCTGTAGCCTCTGATCACTTTGCCTGGAATAACCTGCTCTTGCAGGTGCAATGCTATTGGTTTAAATGCCCTCCTCAGAGTGTTTCCTCATGTTTAAAGATACCAGATGGAATTATAAATGAGATTTTTATGACCAAAATAAAATTCACCAAATATTTAAACTTATTTTCACAGACTCAGTCATGCAAAATCCTGTGATTATTTGAAATTAGCTAAGTATACAAGCACAGGTTGTACTTGATAACAGTTTATCTGGAAAAAAAAAAAGAAGAAAGAAAGAGAGACAGAGAGAGAAAGCTGGTTAATTGTATTAGTTAGGGTAGCCTAGACCCTAGGTGACCAAGTATATCAGGACCCAGTGTTTCTGGTCAGTGAGCAGTACTTCTCCAGGCAGTGATTCAGGGACCCAGTCTCCTTCCATCTCATGGCTCTGCCATCTGCTGCTAGGGTTTTGTTGTATTGCTTCAAGTTAAAAAACAAAACAAAACAAAAACAAACAACAAAAAAAAAACAGGAAAATGGGGCATGGCTGAAGATATTTCTCCAAATCCTTGGTTGAGAAATGGCACACACCTCTTCTGCTCACATACCACTTGCTGGATTTCATTCTCGTGACCACATCCAACTGAAGAGAGTCTGGAAAATGTAATCCGCAACATACCGCAAAAAGACATGGATTTTTCATAAAGCGCTAGCAATCTCTGACACGCAGTTTTAGGCGACTTAAAGTTGAAAAGAATAAAAGGAAGTGTAAGCCCCAGGAATAGAAATACAAGGGTCCACAGTACCAGAGGCAGTAGTTTTAGGCTGGTACCCTGGTCCAGCAGGGCGCCCAATGTCTGAGCACCATGTTGTAAAGAGAACGTTGAAAAACCAGAGCTAGAAAAGAAAAGCACAAATCAAGATAGTAGGAACCGAGGCAGAATGCTGAGGAAGAAAGGAAGAGTGAAACTGGAGAGATTTGTCCTGGACAGGAGAAGGTATGGGGCTGTTCAGTGTTGGCCAGTGATCTGTTAGAGGAGGAAGTTGGAATTCTTTGGGAAGTTCTAGAAGCCTGGACTTTGATCCCTATAGAATTTAGGAGAATAAGAAAGACCTATTCCCCCAGCTGCCAGCACATTGCCTAACACATCTCGGACAGTCAGTAAATATGTATGAATGGAGTCAATTAGTTAATTTTTCAGAAAGTTCCAATTGTGGCTCAGCGGTAACGAGCCCAACTAGTATCCATGAGGATGCACGTTCAATCCCTGGCCTCGCTCAGTGGGTTAAAGGATCTGGCATTGCCGTGAGCTGTGGTGTAGATCACAGACATGGCTCGGATCCCAGGTGGCTGTGGCTGTGGCATAAACCGGCAGCTGTAGCTCCCATTCAACCCCTAGCCAGGGAACTTCCATTTATGCCACAGGTGTGGCCCTACAAAAAGCAAAAAAATAAAAGTAAAAAATTAATTTTCCAGAGCCCGTATTTCTGGAGTTCTGGATCCTAAGAGAGGGACCCTAACACCAAAGGTACAGAAGAACTGGCTGAACGCGGGAGGAATGTACCACAAGGATAAGAAGCTACAGCATTCACAGAGTGTAGTATTCCGTCCTCCAAGTTTCAGCAAATTGATTCAGTTATAGATACCTCTATATAGTATTTTTCAGGTCTTTTCTCTTATAGGTTATTACGAAATATTGAGTGTAGTTCCCTGTGCTATACAGCAGGTCTTTGTTGGTTGTCTATTTTGAGGTGTGCATGTGTTAAGTTCATACTGAGAATTTATCCCCACCTCCTTCCCCTTTGGTAACCATCAGTTTGCTATCCATGTCTGTGGGTCTGTTTCTGTTTTATATAAGTTCATTTACATCATTTTTTCATAGAATTTATTTTAAATAGCTTTGGTGTTAGACAAAACTCAATAAGATAGGAAAAATGAAAAGAAAACAAAAGTAGGGCTATAAATGACTTTAAGAAAGTGACTAGTCTATCTAATCCTGTTTGGACTGTCAGATTGCTGATTTCATGCATTGGTAATTCACTTAGGCTCTTTTTTTTTTTTTGCTTGTAATAACTGCATTGATGAGATTTAATTACTCACCATAAAATTCATCCTTTGAAGGATACACTCTGGTAAATTTTTGTATGTTTGTAGATTTGTGCAATCGATACCAGTCTCTAATTTCAGAACATTTTCACCATCCAAAAAAACATATCCTATATCCATAAATAGTCACTCTCCATTATCCACTCTCTGTAGTCCCTAGCAATGACCAGCCCGCTTTCTGTCCGCTACCTACTTGTTGTATTCCAGACAGTTCACATAAGAGGAATCAAACAATATGTGAACTTCTATGTCTAGCTTCTTTCCTTTAGCACAGTATTTTCCAGGTTTATCTGTGCCATAGCATGTATCAGTACTTCATTTTTCATGGTTGAGTAATATTCCACTATATGGATATACCACTTTCATTTATCCATTCATCAGTTAATGGGTGTATAGATTTGTTTTTATTTTTTAGCTATTAGAAAAATGCTGCTCCACATGTTCATGTACGAGACTTTATGTGAACATATGTTTTCAAACTGCTTGGTTGTATACCTAGAAGTAGAATTACTAGGTCATATAGTAACTCTTTGTTTAACTTCTGGAAGAACTTCCCACCTGTTTTCTAAAGCATGTACACTACTGCAGAGCCTCCCTAGTAGTGTATGACAATACCAGTTTCTTCATATTCTCACCAGCATTGGCTATTATCCACCGTTTTTATTGTAGCCACCTTTATAGGTATGAAGTAGCATATCATTGTGGGCTTGATTGGCATTTATGTAATAGCTAATAATCTTGAGCATTTTTTCATTTGCTTTTAGCTGCATGCATTGTTTTTTGCATGTGGAGGGAGAAATGTATATTCAAATCTTTGTCCATTTTAAAATTGAGTTACTAGTCTTTTTATTGGTTTGCAGGATTTTTTTAATACATTCTGGATTCAAGTTCCTTATCAAATACATGACATGCAAATATTATCTCCCATTCTGTGGGTTGTCTTTTCATTTTTTAATGGTGACTTTTTTTGTTGTTATTGTATTTATTTATTTATTTATTTATTTATTTTAAGTACTCAATGAATTTTATAATGGTGACCTTTTAAGCACAAAAGTTTTATATTTTAATGAAATAAAATCCAGTTTACTTTTTTTTCTTATTGTTTATGTTTTGATGTCATACCTCACAAGATTTTGCCTAACCAAAGGATCAGGAAAATTTACTTCTATATTTTCCTCTGAGAGTTTTATAGCTTTAGCTCTTACATTTAGGTCTATAATCCATTTTGAGTTAATTTTTGTACATAGTGTGAGGTAGGCATAGATGTAAAGAAGACAACAAAGGTCTTTTTCTTCCTTTTCTCCTTTCCTTCCTCATTCTTTTGTATGCATATATCCTGTGGTCCAAGCATTGTTTATGGAAAAGATTTTTTTTACCCCATTTATAACCTTAGTACCTATCAAAAGTCAATGGACATGAATTCCCACTGTGGCATAGTGGGATAAGGATCCCACATTGCCATACCTGTGGTGTAGGTAGCTGCTGTGACTCAGATTCGATCCCTGGCCCAGGAACTTCCACATGCTATGGGTGCAGCTGAAAAAGAAAAAAAAAATATCAATGGACAATACACGTAAGGGTTTGCTTCTTGACAGTCAATTCCATTCTATTGATCTATATGTCCACTATATGATCTATATGTCCAGTGCCACACTCTCTTGATTACTGCAGCTTTACAGTACATTATGAAATCAGGAAATGTACACTCACCATCTTTGTTCTTTTCCAAGACTGTTGTGAGTCCCTGGCATTTCAATTTTGGCAAAAGAAAAAAAAAAAGAAAAGGCTCTCTGCTATAGATCCTTTTGGCCTCCATTTACTCACCTGTCTAAAAAGACTGATAATATGCTATGAGGTTCTTAGGATGTTCCAAAGAACATGAACCTCCTTAAGTATTAAAATACTAAACTAGTTTAAATCCTCATTTTCAAAAAAATTTGCTTTGCCCTTTGTGTTAACCTAGCATTGCTAAGTCATGACCAGAGTTACCCCTATCCTGCTTCTGGAGTCATGATGTCTCCCAGTTTCCACGTGATGCTGGGCCCCTCTGTTAGGATCAGAAATCCTGAGTCTGTAAAGGAAATGACCTCACCTCCCTGAAGGTAGGAGGGGGTTAATGCCAGAAGAGAGGGAAGAGAAGAGTAAAAATAAGGAGAAATGAGAACTTCTTTGGCTGCTGGCATTACCTAGAGAATTAAACTAGACGTGGGTTTTTCTCTTGAGAGGTTAGTATCTGGAAGGCAGTACTGAGGGGGTAATATTTTCCAGCTCCCTACAGACCTCAGCTTCACCTCTGGCTGGAAGGTCCATTTGTATGAATGCATCGGAATCCAGTGGTCCAGTTTGTAGATGTCTGCTTGGCCGCCTTTTATTTTGATGGCAGACTCCAAATGTAACCCAGAGCAACGAGGAGACAAGGGGGACCATCTTGGTCCAGGCCCAAGGCCTCATGTTGGCTGCTCTCTGAACTTGGGAGACAATGCATAGCCTTCTTGCTGCCGGGCTCAGAGTGGCCTGAGACACTGGGTGAGCTGAAAGCAACCCAAGGACAGTTCCTGCTCCTTCTGCTTTCCTCTCCCTACTATTTATAGTAACTAACGTTACCCTCACAGTTATATTAGCTAGATTCATTGAAGGTAAGACATTATTCTATGTGTTTTACATGCATTATAATATTTAATTCTCACTACAGCCCTATAAAGCCAGCACGATTATTATTATCTCCATTTTACAAATGGCAAAACCACGGCATAGATGGTTATATCTTTTGTCCAAGTTTCGAAGATTTCCAGGGTTGATCTGAAACATGATACTCTAGTAAGTCTGGTGTTTTTTATTTCTTGTCCTTGTCTTTTTGGTTCAAATGAAATTTTCCACTGTACCAATACTTGCGAATCAGAGAATTAGCTTTCAGAAACTGAAAGCCTTTCAAGGGCAGTGTCCCAATCCTACCGCTCTGGATTTCTAAGTTAGCACTGATTCCATTGCCACTGGATGGATCTGTCTGATGGCTGAGATCCAGCTGGCCTCTGAGTTGTGGGAACCACTGGCGGTCCCCAGAGACTGCCTTGACCGCTCCAAGAAGGTATGCCTCGAGTGACAGGCTCTCAAGAAAGGTGTGCTGACTTTGTGCTATGACCTTCATGATGTATCCTGCCATTAACTGCTGCTGTCCTATAATAATAGACTGCCATCCAGGGAATGGCAACAGGAAAAGACTGGTTCCAGAGATGGCGATGGGATGAAGGGAAGGGAGGCCAGGCAAAGCAGGGTGCTCTTGGAGCACTTCCCCCCCACCCCTTCAGAGCCTCATTTGGGTCAGACCTGCTTTTCCACACTTTTGTGTCTTTGATGGAGTCGAGAAGAGGGAAGAAACTATTTCAGAGACGGCACACACATCCGTTGACTATATTCCCCCTATGTGAGTTGAACTGAACTGAAACTCTGCCCCATGTTTGTTAAAGAGCAACATCCAGTAATGGATGACGAAGGCAGGTACCCTGCCAAGGTCAGGGTCATGGGCCCCTGTAATAACATAGCCCTCGTAGTCGCCCTGGCAACCCTTTTTCTCTTGGAGGAAACTAGGTCTCTTGTCCCATCAGACTGACATCCAGTAGGGGTTTTGTTTATTTGTTTCATTCTGTAGGCATACACAGGAGCTTATGATTTGATTTCACGTTGTTGGGCGTGGGAAGGAGGTATTTCTACTCTTTCGATCTCAGCTGTTGCCTCCTCTGATTCCTGTGTATTTTCAGAGGACAGGCCTCTGCGTTGTCCCCTGCCCTCACTGCCTTACTATCCACCCTATACTTTTCTTATTTGCCACTCGCGGAAGTTACAGGGAAGGTGGGCTCCACGCACATTATGGCATCAACACAGCACGCAAATGTCCCCACACCCCTGTCTGTGCGCTTGTGTTACATGCTTTGCAATGCAGGGCTGTCCAAAGGTGTCCTTTCTTTAGAGAAAAAAAGAGGAAAAGTGAGAATTTCCATAAAATCAAGTGGTCACTGGACCTGGCCCTGAAATTGGGGCTGGTGAGGGGTGGGAATGGATTCCTGATCTGAAAGCTTTATATCTGTGACACGAGGCATTTTTGATGCTATGATCACCCCTATTTTCTCCAGTGTATATTTAGCTCATTGAGGCTGCTGTTACCAAAATACAGCAGCTCCTCAAGTGGAGCCGGTCTTAGAATGTAAAGCTGGCAGAGAATTGAGAGCTGAAAGGGCCTTTAGAGATCCATCACTCCGGCTTTTCATCCTACAAATGATGGTCTGCAACGAGAATTAAAGCCACTTTCAAAGACTCTCAACAGGATCCAGATTAGCACCGGAAAGCCACCTCTACCGCACACCAGCCAACCGGAAGTTTTGTTTTGACTCTTTAACGGATTTGAAGGCCTTCGTTTAGACTGAAGGTGGCTCCTACCTGAAAGCTAGCTTCCTCTCAGCACCCCCCCCCCTTTTTTTTTTTCACTATGACCAGGCTCATAAACAAAGACTTGTATCTCCCCCATGATGCTAAGGCAACACAATTGCATTGTTTAGCCTGGACACGTTCAACAGCATCTGATCAAAGGTGTGGAAATGATGCCAGCCTCTGGGTCTCCCATACAAGAGGCTGAAAAGCTCTCCTGACTCTGCTCCATTTGTTTAAATTCTTTCTGCCAGCACAGCCAGACCTTCCCATGGAGTCTGTCTGAGCCCTCATCAGAAAGGGACTGCTCGACACTGTTGAGCTTTCCATAACTCATCTCTAATAGACATTCATCCAAGATTCACCAGTGCCAAACTGCATGCTGAGGACTGGGGCAGATGTCCCAGAGGGGCCACAAATGTGTAAGATTTACTGTTTAACACTGAGGAACTTAGGCCATGGTGAAGACAAGAAGATGTGTTCACACTCACAGACACGCCTACACACGTATGCACAAACCTCAAGGCAATGTAGACAGATATTTAAAAAAAAAAAAGCACACTGGGTGTTTGGAAGGGAAGCAAGCACTTGCAGCAGGGTTCAAAAAAGTGGGTCTGTTCATGATGGAAGTAGCAGTAAACGTCTCCTGAAGTACAGGTCAGGTTTGCTCATAAAAGCTTTTTTTCTAGATGATGTCCTTATTGCTTGATAAATGTTGGTCTTGACTCCTTACTCAATATGAGGTTTTCAAGGACAGGGACCAAGTTCACGACACATAGTGATAGCTTAGTGAATATCTGTGGAAGTGCTGAGTTTTACCTGTTTCCCCTAAAACCTATAGGAATGTTACCCAAGGAATGGTGAAGTTTGATTGAATTGAGTCTGCAGGGGAGCGTGTGTGTTATTGCCTTCCTACGTACTTTATTTCATGACGCTCACTGAGCTCATCTGTGTCGAGTTCCAGGGTAACTTTTCCTGCACTGTTCTCTGCACTAAGACGATGCTCAGCCCCTTCCTCTACTCACACTCTTTTGCACAGATCTCAGACAGCCACTCTCTTCTGCTCCCTCCCTTTCTTCCTCCTTCTCATCTCCTGGTTACCAAACCTTTTCTCTCAGGTGTAACCAAAGAGGCAGTGAGGGCTGGTGGTGTCACCTTCTCAGTGTTCTGCACGCCACTCCAGTGTCAGCAATCATCAAACAGGAAGCTCCCTTGGGCTTTGACTTTTAACCCAGAGAAGCCAAGAGTTCTGGAGCTAAGGATTCGAGGGTTTTGAAGAGGGAGGAGCTACAACCTGAAGAAACCCACTGCCCTAAGCTCACTTTTGCTCAGATTGAGATTTGGTTGCCCTGATTTCAGGCCACCAGGCTATACTCCTCCACAAGTTGACAGGTTTCCATAACAATGAGGGTTAAGTTCCTATAACAGAAAACCCCCCAAGTCTCAAACAAGACAGGAGTTGAGTTTTCTCATGGCAAAGGAAGTCTAGCAATAAGAAGGCCAGGATTGATGAAGCTACTTCACCCTGTTTCCGGGACTGACTCTGCTTCTCTCTTTTTCCTCTGCCATCCTGACAGCAAAGGCTCCCGCCCACATGGTTAGATTCTAGAGTAAACCCTCTATTTCTATTGGTACTGTGAGTGTCCTGAGACAAGAGGGAAGTGTATGGGGTTTGCAGTCAGCTTCACAGAAGATAAGAATAGAACTGGGTTAAGACTGAAAGGTAGCTATGACTGGGACGTGGAGAGAAGAAAGGGCCTGGAAAACTCTGAAAAGGGTGCTCTTGGGAAAGTGAGAAGGAAGGTGGCTTCCTGTGACTCCATCCAGTCTAGGGCTGGCCCCTGGCCCCACACTGGCTGCCCCTAGCTGCCAAACTGGAGCCTGTCTGTGCTGCTGGAGCATCTCTGCCACGGTCATCTCAAAGCTCTGTGTTTTGGCTTTCCAGGAAGCTCTCTCTCAGACATCTTCAAACGGCCCACAGTGACTATAGCAGGTCGTTCAAAAGTCAGGGTGACACCACACTATGGCTGGGTCCATTCCATATTTAGTTACTAAGGAGGCATGGTTTCATTGGTTTATTTTCTGTTCCCACCCTCCTTCCATCCCTCTCTCAGCCTGTTGCAATACAGGATTTGCATGCCATTCTGGTGAGCTTAACAAAATAATACGCTGCCCAGGACGGGCGCCCGGACCTGGCCTTTCAGTGTCTACAACTTTTGTCCTTAGATGGGGGGGACAGACTTAGGCTCAGTGTACAGTGTCTGGAGCTGCAGAAGCCACTCTTACCTCCCCTACCCAGCCCAAGACATGCTTTTTTAAATGTTCTTTGCGTGCCATTTCCTTTTGCTACTTATACATGCCTTGCACAGATGTCAACTCAGAGTGAATTGCAATATTACGAGTTACCTGGGATGAGATTATTGCTCATTCAAAACTTGATAATCGCTATTAATTGTTGATTATGCATACACCAACCTAGGACAGAATTTGACTAATGAGGCAAGGCCCTGGCCTCTAGGGAACATTCTGCTCTTAGGCAACACAGAATAAACTTGTGCGACTGGGGAAATCATGCGTCATATTTTGTCTTGGCATTTCAACACTGAGGTTTGAAGTTTGAATTTTAGTTTAGTTCAGTTTAGTTGTTTTTGCCGGGCAAGATCAAGGTCACAGTTTCTCTCTATGGCAGGCAAAGGCTGGCAGTAGATGATTGATTTTGTATTATCTTTGCTTTTTGAATGAGTCTCACCTTCTGGATTCAAATAGAAGAAGAAACGAATCTCCTATGGATCTGTATAAGCAAATGATAGTGGGAACTGATAGGGAAAGATATGAATGGATGTTATTGATTAGGACAGATTGGGGATTGAGGTACGATTTTTTTTTTATAACAGTAAGATCTAAAATAAGCATAAACATTCATCATGACCAACCCCTTCATGTTATAAACAAAGGAATTTAGTGACAGAAATAGGACTCGAATCCAAGATTAAATTCCCAGATGAGAAATCTTTACAGTAAGATTTCTCTAAATACTGTTATGCCAAGACTTTACTCAGGCACAGGTTCTGAGAAAAGGTGCCTTAGCACCTGGTATCTGGAGTGAGCTCTGATTTTCTGAATCAAAGGCTGTTTTGATTCCTTCACAGATCATAAACAACAAAATAATGCATTTTAAAAATAGTAAAGTTTACTGAATAAATGGCTCAGGTTGTGACTGATATCATTACTGCATGGTAAACATGTTTTAAATTGATTTAAACATAGTATGGGAACTCATGATGGAGAAATATGGTCTGCTGGTGAACCTGGCAATCAGAGATCTGTGATAAAATGGGGTCTTCTCAGGGGAAAGCACAGGAAACATTTGTCCCCTGTATTTCCCTTCACTCCATTATGTTCTAGGATGATAGCTATCTGAGCAATTTACCTGACTTCAGAAATATACCCAAGAACCAACCCTATAAGGATGTATGTGCTTTCATTTGGTGACCCAGGGAAAGGTTATAAATCTTTTTTTTCCCCCCCAGGAGTTCCTGTTGTGGCTCAGCAGGTTAAGGGCCTGACATTTTCTCTGTGAGGATGTGAGTTTGATCCCCGGCCTCGCTTAGTGGGTTAAGGATCCAGCGTTGCCACAGGCTGTGGCACAGATTATAGGTGCAGCTTGGATCCGGTGTTGCTGTGGCTGTGGCTATGGTGCAGGCCTCCACTGCAGCTCTGATGCAACCCCTAACATGGGAACTTCCATATGCCACAGGCATAAAAAGAAAAAAAAAATTTGTTTTCCAATAAAACGTACATCAGTATCAAGTGAAGGGTACAAGTCACTCAGCTAACCGGTGAGTCAATTAATAAGTCTACACAGGACACTGAACAGCATGTCCAGCCCTATGCGAAACTCCATGGGGATTTAAGAGCAAAGATGACTCTAGGCCACAAGGGGCTCAGAGTATTATTTAGAGGAACAAAAGATATAAACACATAAAAATAACAGTAAATAATTAAGGGCTTGTGTTATAGAGTTCTCTAGAGAAACAGAACCAATTGGCTGTATACCCGTATACAAAAAGAGATTTATTCTGAGGAATTGGCTCAAGCGACTGTGGAGGCTGTGAAGTCGATGATCTCCGAAAGCTGGAGAGCCAGGGAAGGCAGTGGTGGATGTAGTTCCAGTCTAAATCTGAGGTCCTGAGAACCAAGGGAACCAACGGCTGTGGTTCAGTCAAGGGCCTGAGAACAAGGAACACTTGATGCTGGAGGACAGGAGAGGATAGATGCTCGGGTAGAGAGCAGACCCACCCTTTCCCTGCCCTGTTGTTCTGTTCAGGACCTCGGCAGATTGAATGATGCTCATCCATGTGAGTGACGGTGATCTTCACTCCGTCTGTAGATTCCAGTACCAATCTCTTCCAGAAAGAGCCTCATAGACACACCCAGAAAGAATGGTTTACCAGCTCTCCGGACAGCCCTTGTAAGCCCAGTCAGGTTGGCACATAAAAGGAACCATCAAAGGGCTCAAATGGTCAGTATTGTCTCTTAGAGGTTAGAAACATGAGATTAAAGATGGTTGAACAATAAAGAACCCAGATCAGGCTTTAGGCAGACACCAGACCTAGGCTTTACTTAAACAGAATGTGATTAAAGCAGGCAAAAGGGAAGCTTGGGGAAAGTCATCTGTGGGCACCTGCCCAATTACGGAGTGCCCTGGGGGAGGCCTTCACTCCTTCAGCTCATTCTGTCCTCCGGGTACCACCCGGGGGAGCTGTGATAATCCTCATCTTACAGATGAGGAAACAAAGGACAGACCTGTGTCCCTTATCACCAGGCTAGCCAGTATAAGTTAAGATCCCAGCCTACGACTGGATGATGCCAAGGAGCTTCCTCCCAACCACCCTCTTTCCCTTTCTAGTCGTCCCGTTGATGCTTTTCTCGGTCCAAACACACACTTGTTCTCTTTCTGATTTTTGGTTTTCAGCCTGACTGGCATTTGGGTGACCAGGAATTCCATGATGAAACATTCCTTGCCGTTTTCTCATAGAGACAAATTAAATATCTGCCTCCCACAAATGGGAGCCCTTCTTTCTCCTTCTTTTCTCTTTCTCTCTCTTCTTCTCTCACCCTTTCTCTCTTTCTTTCCTTCTTTCTTTTTCCTTTTTTATTTTTTTGAATTTTAGTGTAGTATAGTTGACTTACAATGTTGTGTTAGTTTCAGGTGTACAGCAAAGTTATATATATATATATATATATATATATTATACATATAATATACATATATATATAATATATATATTCTTTTTCAGATTCTTTTCCTATATAGGCCATCAAAGAGTGATGAATAGAGTTCCTAGTGCTGTACAGCAGTTCTTATTACTTATCAATTTTGTATATAGTAATGTGTGTATGCCACCCCTAACCCCCCAGTCTATGCCTCTCCACAAGATTTCTCTTCTAGTAACTATAGGTTTGGTTTCCAGATCTTTGAGTCTGTTTCTGTCTTGTGAATGCCTTTCTCTCTCTCTTTCTTTCTTTCTTTCTTTCTTTCTCTTTCTCTCTTTTTCTTTCTTTCTTTCTTTCTTTCTTTCTTTTGTTTTGTGAATAAGCTTTCTTTCTTTTTTCCTCCCTCCCTCCCTCCCTCCCTTCCTTTCCACCAATTTTTCAAACACTGAAACTTCCTGAACACATTTTGTGTAAATTTGGTTCCAGTCCAGGTCACAGTGGAATCAGATATTGAGACGCCTCATGGCTGCAGATAAAGCATTTATTGGTGTTTCCCTATCTGGGGTTATGGGATAAAGTGTTCAAGAAACAGCCCGGACATGGGAAGATATTTTTGGAACAGTCAGTCTGAGGTTGACTGGATTCTAAACTATGTCAGGGAATCTATATTTAAATCTCAATTTTGCTCTTAAATTCTCTCAACCTCAGAGAAGTCATTTGAACCCTTTATATCGCACTTTCATCAAGGGTAGAATAAGATGGATAAGTCCTTCCCTAAGGAATTTAACAGGGGTGTTTGGGAGGCAAGAGAGATAACGTGTGTGTATGAAAACTGTTCTAGGAAGTGAAGCCTACCCTGGGCCCCGTGACACTTACTTGCCGAATGAGCCGTTTTGTCGGTTCCCGGACCTAATCAACACACGACTACTGGCCAAATTGCCAACTTGCCAACTTATCGGCTACACCAAGCTCTATTAATTGATTCTAGGGAACCCCATCAAAGCAAGAAATTAACGGAGGTAACAGCTTGGAGGTAGCCCCATTCTCCAGAGAACTTCCTGAATGTCCCTCTGTGTGGACACTGGGGGAAGGACACCCTCTCCAGGAAGCTGAGTGGAAGGAGCTTGGACCAGGACACCTATAAGCCTGGTGAGCCAGCAGAGTGACTGTGTACGAGCCCTTTCTTTCTAGGTCTCCGTTTCCTTGGTTGTAAAATGAAGCATAATTGACTGACGTGGTGGTTTTTGAGTGGTGTTCTCCAGGAGCTTTGGGGGGCCCACTTCAGAAGTCAGTGCCTGGGGAGAGGTGGTTTGGTGCAAAATAACTGGGAGGAGCTCCAGCTCTCTGATCCCAGGGTGGCTCAGTTCTTGTCTTTATTTATGTTCCAGCTGAGATTTCATTTAAACCAAGGATTACAAAGCTTGATTTTGTTCCCTTTTTTTTTTGAAGCACAGGGCCAGGTGATATTTAAATACCCGACTCTCTGGTTCTACCGTCCAGTTAAAAGAGTGAGCTGCCTTCCATCTCCACTCTCCATCCATCTGTTGGTGCGAGGGCTTCCCGGCTCCGATTTCTCCTTGTCCACCCCATCGGGAGGGTTCGAGCTCTGACTCCCAGCCTCTCCGGCCTCCCCCTCGGCTGCCGGGGTCCAACTCCGGCAACAGAGGCTGTGGGGTGCACTGGAGCTCCTTGCTTTCCACCTCGGCACTCAGAGCCAGTGCTCACGGGCTCTGGGCTGCTGAGCTGCCAGGGGACAAATGCAGCATTCAGTATGATATCCGAGACCCCCGGGAACCAGGTTGTAGAAGGAGTGGGAGAGGAAGGAAAGCCGGAACATGTCACCCCTTGCTGCAGCAGGCTTGCGTCTCGCCCTCAAAGCCTCATGACTTCCACGTGCCCTTACATGGACTTGTTCGCCGTGGCCTGCCTGGAGCACCCTGCCCTCGGTTTGTATTTTCGGAGGGCTTAGTAAAGGAGATTAGATGTTCGAAAGCCAAAATCCTCCCCAGTGCTGCTGAGACATCGTACTTTCCTCTCAGTAAACAGCTGTCAGAGAATTTGATTAAATGAAGCCCCTCCCCACCAAAGCCCCGCCCCACACAATCTATTTCAAAATAATAGTCCACGGGACAGCCTGTACTTCTGCATGATGTGTGTTTGCATTTGGATCTGGTCACCACACGCTGGTTGTGCTTCCTGGGGACATGCACTGTGGGCAGGGTTGGCAGGGAGGAGTGAGAGCCTCAGTCTGAGGAAGAGGAGCCAGGCCTCCTTTATAACAAGCGTCCTCAGCCATGGCCCGAGGTGAGTCCTTCCGGGAGAGGACCCAGTACAAAGAGCACTTGACTGGGAGTAATACACATGGAACCACTAAGGAGCCACGGGGCTTCCAGGAAATGGTAGAGACTGATTGAAGAGGCAAGAGTGCCCCACTAGCAGAAAAGTTGAAGCAGAGGTGGTTAGTCTTCGCTCAGAAATGCTGAGGAAAGGAACCCCGTGGTGGGTCAATTGTTAGATCAGATGGCCTCAAAGGTTCTTTCCAACTGAACGTATCCAGTGCTGGCCATTTTGCTCAGCTCCGCCTAATCACAAAATGATTTGACTACTACCGTATGGCATGGAAATGTGAGCGTTTGTGTTCCAGCTGTCAACCGAGCTGATGTCTGAGGTACATGCCACTGGACTAGACTTCTAAATGGTCTCAGCACAACCTTAGTGGGTTTCTACTAAAATTCTACTTTTCCTGGAACAGTTAGCTGAGATTATGGCAATTATCAGCCGACTCTTTCTCGAGAGCATAATGCCTGCCAGCCCCGATTTATTTTTATTTATTTATTTATTTACTTTTAATTTTTTTAAAGATTTTTATTTTTTCTCTTATAGTTGATTTACAGTGTTCTCTCAGTCTCTGCTGTACAGCAGAGTGACCCAGTCATTCATGTATGCCTTCTTTTTCTCACGTTATCCTACATCATGTGGCATCACAAGTGATTACATATAGTTCTCTGTGCTATACAGTAGGATCTTATTGCTTATCCACTCAAATGCAGTAGTTTGCATCTACTAACCCCACTTTAGATTCCATCAGTGGTAAAGCAGCACAGCTATCCCTGTGCCCCTTTTTGTGCTCATTTGTTAAGTTACACTTGTCCCCGAACTGGACCTTGTGTTCCACTTGGGCAGAGCCATGCCCACTTCACTCCCCACTGTAGAGCCCACAGGGCCTCACGTGGAGTTTGGTAAACATCCACTGAATAAAAACATGAGGAGTTCCCGTCGTGGCTCAGTGGTTAACAAATCTGACTAGGAACCATGAGGTTGTGGGTTCAATCCCTGGCCTTGCTCAGTGGGTTAAGGATCCGGCGTTGCTGTGAGCTGTGGTGTAGGTTGCAGACGCAGCTCGGATCCCGCGTTGCTGTGGCTGTGGCGAAGGCCGGCGGCTACAGCTCCTGTTAGACCCCTAGCCTGGGACCCCTAGCCACGGGTGCGGCTCTAGATAAGGCAAAATAACAAAAACAAAAAAAAAAAACAAAAAAACATGATATACCAAGAGAATTAAAGAGTTACCTGTAGGGTTCTGACGCTACATAAACTAGGTGAGTGTTCATTTCCATTAGATCTTTGCTTACAGATCACTTTCTCAGAAAGGGCATCCTTGACAAGCCTGTCTCAAACAAACCCTTCCACATTTCATCTTTAAACATTGTCTTTACATCTTGTTTTATTTTTTCTTAATAATAGCATTTGAATAATTAATATACATCTATGTATATATGTACGTATGCACATACTTGATGTAAATATACATGTGTATAGATATGTCATATATACATATATACATACATACATATATATATATATATATATATATATATATATATATTGGTACATATATAGATATGTGTATGGGTTTTTGTTTGTTTTTCTACCTCTTTTCCACCTTTAGAGTGTAAGCTTCATCCTGAGATCCTAGAACGGGGCCCAACATCCAGTATTTCCCCAAAACATCTCTTGAACCAATGAATGAATAAAAGAATATTTATGAGACAAGAAGGACTTGAGTTGGGTCTTACAGACCGATTAGGATATAGGAGAGAGAGAATCCTACAGATGAAGAGCCAACAAGTTCAAAAGCAGGTTCGTGAAAAGGAGCATAGGGAGAGCCCAGCAGTTTAAAAATAATCTCTGGGCTGAGTTATCACCGTCTGGGTGGCTGACAGTCCTCAGTGGTTGTCCACTGTGGTTTGCAGCTTCTCCAGGACCAGCCACAGAGGTCCCTGCCACATGTGGTAGAGCCCTCAAGGACAGAAGCCACTTACTGAGTGTCTGGAAAGCTCCTCCACTCAGGCTTCTTGAGAACTGATGCCTTAAGAATATACTAATTGATTAGTTGCCAACTAGTTCTCAGCTCTGGGATAGTCACCTTAACTTTTTGTAAGTGAATTACTTGCCTGACCATAGTTCTTCAATTTTCCCCTTGTTCTCACATACACTAAAATATATCTACTGAAATATTACTGACGGTAACCAGGACATAGTGTAGGCGAGACTGAGCTGAACTGACAAGTCTGAGGTCTATGTTTCAGTCCTCACTCTATCATTAACTGACTGGGTAACCTCTCTGGTTTTCAGTTTCCTTACTCATAAAAGGATGTGATTAGGTTATACCAATTTTAAGACACAGTGATTCTCAAATCAATCCTCAAATTCTACATTTTTTTTCCTTTCCTATCATAAAAAAGCCAACCCTTGATTTATAAACAGAGGCAATTGCTAAAGTCTACTGGCAGACCAGCGGTGAAGAACTTACCTACAACATAATGAAAGGTGGAAAATTTCCCAGGGGAGCTGTTTGAAGGGGAAAGTAGTTGAACTCTTTCCTAGTCCAGTGGTCTCCAGTGTCACTGACTGATGAGTGTCAAGGGCTAAATTCCCCTGAGACTAACCTTGCGAGCCTTGAGCAGGCGGGGATCAGACGCTGCCTGCTGGGACTGGGTGAGGGTCCCAGTGGTAGCAGGTCTTGGAGCAGCCATGTGAGAAGGGCTAACAGAAGGCAGAAGGAGCATGTGGAGTACCCCCAAACCAAGGTTACAGCACTGGGGCAGCCTCACAGCTAAAAGAAAAAAAAAAAAAAGACTTGGCTCTACGTAATGCATTACGACTTCTGAAATGCCAATACATTTTTTAAATCATCATAGTCAGTTCTCGTACTAAATGTCGAAAGGAACCCCCTCAAAAGATTTATAGTCCAGGAGGGAAAACAGTAGCAACTATACTATATGATAGCTGACTGTGCTATATGCAACAGTGTCAGGGGATGGAGGGATAAAGAGCAGGACGAGGGTTTGTGAAGGAGGCAGCATCAGGTATGACTATTTCCAGATTGGAAAAATGGCTTGCCAAGGTGAGCGAGCGTGACTTTCCAGGGCAGAGCAAACAGCATGACCACTGTGGTGCATGCATTTCAGGACTTGAGTTTGGAAGGACTGATTAGTCAGGCAGAGGAGTTTGACCTCTATGAGTCAAAGAGTAACAAGAAAACGCTTATAAGCATAAGAGGGACTCCAACATTTTATTTCAATTCCTTTGCTATGTAAAAATAAAAGAAAGAGGCCTAAAGTGATCTTGTTCTCCAGGTGTTTATAAATCTTTCCATGGACAAATGCAAAATAAATACGTAAATAAATAAATAAGCTGTCTCTCTTTAAGTATCTCATTTCTTCCTCACTAGAACTCTGGGTTAGGCATGCTCATGCCCATTTTATACAATATGGGCAAATAAAGACTTTAGTAAATGACTTGCTCAGAATCCCTCATGGACTAATTACAGAGCCTGAACAAGGGTTTGAAACCACAGAATCACAAAATCAGTGATGGGTCTTTTTAATAAAGTATGTGCTAGCTGTGTCCATGCACCTCACTGAGATCTCAGGAAAAGAGTTTCCTGCCCCGTCAAGTGTTACTCCAGGAGCTACAGCCATTGTTGGAATGTGAAATGTTGATGTTACAAATTACCTTTATAAAGAGCTAGTGTGATTGTCCCCTCCTTCCTTCCCCCAAGTCACCAAGGTTAGAATCCTAGCTTTGTGTGGCCCAGTTAAAAAAACCTCTTTTCTCCAGTTCTTGGAAGCAGCTCTTGGAAGGGCAAAGGCCCTGTCTTAAGGATAGTGTTACCCTTGCTTCCTGAAGTGAACCCTAGTGAGACACCCTGGGCAAGTGTCTCTCTGCTTTCAGGCTGGAGGGGTGCAATTTTCATAAGGCCAGGAAATCTGATTACAGGGCCCACCTTCTAGCTTAAGATGCTGTCAGATATAAAATGTCAGAAAAGAAGAAGACTTAGAATAGGTACTTACCAGAGAGCACAGTATTCTCCAAATGATGAGAAGAAGAGTGTCAGGGACTCCACTTGAAAGTAAGTGACCCAGCGCTCAGAGATTCCACGGGTAGATCCTCAAACTGTGGATTGTCCCAACCTTGAAAAGAGCCACAGGCCTAATTGCCACAGAGCAGCCGCCATACTGGTTGGTGTGTAGTCAAGAACTATGGTGTCATGATATTACAGATCTCCAGGCTGCCACTGTTGGGAAGACCTTTAGAGATCGTGTCATCTGACCACATGGTTTTATATGGGAGGAAATGTACAAGGAAGTGAAGGGAGTCACAAAAGTTCAAAGAGTGTGACCCTCTGGGCTTCTGAAGGGCATGTAACTTCCCCTGCAGAAAAAGTGTGCATTTCAGCTCAGTGTCATTTGTGTGGCGTTAATTCTTTTCCTCCAGCACGATGTGGTTGAGCACTCAGTAGGGCAGGGACAGTGTGCCTAGTTAACTGTACTGAGCTCAGAGAGTGTGCCCAAGATCCCCCCTACCTCGAGTCCTTGCATTGATTCATAATCTTTTGGTTGTTTCCTTGAGATAAATTTGCCCTGAGCCAACCATTCTGTTTAAATCAGTTATGCTTATGGCCAAGAGTATGCATTTTTGAGCCCGCTAACAAGTCAGGGGAACTACATTTGAAGGTAGAATTGAGTAGAGGTAACTGATTGACATACCATTGAGCATGGAGGCCTCAGCACTGAACACTAAATAGTTGCTGATACGCTTTGCTTCTCTTCCAACTTTGTACATGATTAAATCCTTAGTCTCTCCAATTAGCCGGAGCTTTGAGAATCTGTTGTTATTGAAAGTGAGAGCTCCATTCAGTTCAAACCCAAAATGCTGCTTGGAAGAGCTAATACAATCCAGAAAATAGAAGGAAGAATCTTGGATGCCTTTAAGGAAATAAGCCTGCATGGTGGTGATTTGAGGGTTAAGAAACTAAGATGCTGGAATGCTTTTATAGGAGCTTGACACCTGCCAGGGAGACCCACTCTCCAGACCTTTTTTTTCTTTCCTTCTTCTGCCAAATGTCCTGCCTTTCAAGAGATCCCTGCAAGCCTGCTTTTCACTTAATTGTAGATAGACACAAACAGAAAAACTTCAGGATGACCTAGCTGTATACGTGGGACCATCGACACTATGGCCTCCTTTCAACTTATACTAAGAGGGTGACTGCCATCTAGTTAATAAATGATGCCAGGTTGGAGGTTAGGCACCTCTGAGCTTCCATTTCCCCAGGGTCCTGTCACTCTGTCCTTCCCACTGATAAATGGGCTTTGGGATCAGGGAATCAAATGTCATCCATAGCCTAGGGGGGGTTTTTTGGTGGTATCAGCTCAGGCAAACCCTGTAAGAACTAGCTAGAACTCAGCAATATTCAGGGCTCTCAAGAACGAGGTTCCTCTTACAGGCTTAATAGTAAATGATGAATAATTGCACTTTAGGGTTTACAGTGGTTGAGCCAGAAAAGCCTTGAACATCCTCTATCGCACTAGCTATTTTGTTTTGTGGATGGTGAAACTGAGGCCGGTGTGGCAGTGCATGCACTAGAAATCAGAGTTCCTGATGCTCACCCTAGTGCTTTTTGCCCACCGTGTCTCAAACCACCCTTGCATTCCAGGAGCCAGCTCCACCCACTCGTCAGGACATGGGTTCATTCAGAAGAAACCTGGAAATGTAGCATTAGTCCCAGGATGTCTCAGTGCTAATTCCTCTGCTTCTTTGGTGAGAAAGAGACTCCCAGAATACATTGTTCACCCTTCACAAGGAGAACTGAATCGTTTAGACACCCATTCAGTAAATGACCTCATGTAGGGCATCAGGTTTCTCCCAGGTGATTCAGAAGAGCATGGTCAGCTCTCAAAGCCCTTGAGAAGAGAGCACGACACAAGCTCAGAGATAGGTGGGTGTAGCTTAGGGAACTTACTGTGCTCCCTTCCATCTTGAGCCTGTGTGTTTTTTAATTTCCCCAGAATGAGAAACTTTCCAGGGCCATTTTAATGGTTGGGAAAGTTGCTACAATCCCACCCGTTTTTTTGTTTGTTTGTTTTTTAAACCACAGTGTGGAGTTCCCTTCGTGGCTCAGTGGTTAATGAATCCGACTAAGAACGATGAGGTTGCAGGTTCGATCCCTGGCCTTGCTCAGTGGGTTAAGGATCCGGCGTTGCCGTGAGCTGTGGTGTAGGTTGCAGACGCGGCTCGGAT
>PVHT020000286.1:1813383-1832390 GCA_004024745.2 Catagonus wagneri | reverse complement strand
CTCCAAGAGAGTCCCCGTACGTCCCTGAACGTGACAGTCCCTCCAGCCGCCACCCGCGTTATTAATTTTTAGAACAAACTTCCTGATTGAGGTTCTGGCTGCCTCTAAATTGTCTCTACAAGGAGACTGTGTACTAATTAACCCATAGAAACAATCAATGATGTACCTTTTTCAAGTTTCAGGGTGATTAGAATATGAAAATGAAGAGCACAATGGTGCAGATGTTTTAAAATCACAGCAGACAGCAATTAGTGACACGGAAACCAGCTGCTTATCTCTCCAGATAAAGCCTCTTAATAGGGAATTACACTGGCGGAGTCATTAACCAGATGGATCTCACACGATTCACAGAGGAGGCGGGGCAGCGTGAACTTTGATTTGCGAGCAGGTTCTTGTCAAGCCTCTCTGTTACCTCGAAGAAGGTGGATCTGTGGCAGGGGTGGAGGCGGGCCCCCCCTTTCTAACCTGTTGGCCCAGGTCAGGGAAGCCACCAAGGAAAGAATGGGGCCTGCAGAAGCCACAAGCACCTGTCTCCTTGATTCAGGCCCCATTGTTTTGGGATCAACTCTTGTCAGCTGTCCCCGTTCAAAGGGAGAGCCAGGCCTGGGGGCGGGGAAATATGGAATCGCTGGCTGCCTTAGGTGTTCATGGGAAGGAAAGTGTCCCTAAGTTCTGCTGAGTAGCTTTGGGTGTGTGTGTGTGTGTGTGTGTGTGTGTGTGTGTGTGTGAAAGAGAGAGAGTAATCATTGTTTGATGTATTTTCTCTTTTTTTCTTTTACATAATTGAGGTAGAATTTACATATGCTGCAATACACACATCTGAAGAATACAGTTCAAAGAATTTTGACAAATGTACGTAGCTGTGTAACTCACACTCTTTCCGTGATGCAAAATGTGTTTATGAGCCCTAGACACTTCCCTCCCGCCCTTCGCCACCCCTGCCCAACCTTCAAGCAACCACTGTTCTAGAACTTTATGTAAATGGATTTATACAGTGTGGACTTTGGGGGGTGGTGAGGGAGCCTGGCTTTTTCACGCAGCATAGTTTTGCGTGTGTGACTTCTACGTGTTGTGAATACAATCATACTTTGGTCTTTGTACTGATGACTTTGTGTGTCCTGTTGCTGGATACCTGGTCTGTTTCCATGGGCTTTCTACTCGGAAGAAGCTGCTATAAAGCGTCTGTAAAAGTCTATTTGTGGATACATGTTTTCATCTCTTGGGTATGTACACAGGAGTGGAACTGCTGGGTCACAGGGTAAATTTAGCTTTTTTTTTTTTTTGTCTTTTTGCTTTTTATGAAGAGCCGCACCCACGGCATATGGAGGTTCCCAGGCTAGGGGTCTAACAGGAGCTGTAGCCGCCGGCCTTCGCCACAGCAACGCGGGATCCGAGCCGCGTCTGCAACCTACACCACAGCTCATGGCAACGCCGGATCCTTAACCCACTGAGCAAGGCCAGGGATCGAACCCGCCACCTCATGTTCCTAGTCGGATTCATTAACCACTGAGCCACGAAGGGAACTCCAGGGTAAATTTAGCTTTAAAAGGCATGGGCGACACATCTTCCAAAGCGGTACCATTTTGCACTGCCTCCAGCAATGGATGAATTTCAGTCGTCCATACCCTTGGCGACACTACCTGTTTTCAATATTTTTAACATTAGCTATCCTACTGGGCATTTAGTGGCATCTCACTGCAGTTTTAATTGTCATTTTCTTGCTGACAAAAGGCATTTGAGGACATTGACATGTGCTTGGTGACAATTCCTACTTGTTTTGTGATCCAGCGCATTTTGGTGAAGGCGTTTTGCAGTTGGGCGAGGTTAGGTTGGTTGAGAATATTGATCAAATCTTTTGTGTGTGTATATATATACACACACACACACACACACATATATATATTTTTTTAGTCAGTTTGCTCTAGCAGTTGCTGAAAGAAGTGTTAAAATCCTTTTAATTGCAGAATTGTTAATTCTGCTTTTAACACTCTTTGTTTTAAGTGTATCTGTGCTGAGGTGCAAACAAATGTAGGATTATTGTTTCTTCTTGATGAATGCACTCTCTTGTTTTGAAATGTCCCGTATTACCTCTGCTAATATTCTTTGTTCCGAAGCTCATTCTGGACAGTATTGATTTCACTCCAGTAATCTGAAATTTGGTGTTTGTGGGATATGACTTCTTCCCTCCTTTTGCGCTGTCTGCACCTTTGTAGTTGATATGTATCTCTTGTAACCAGCATAGAGTTACAAGGGTCTTACTTTTTTTGTTCTGTAATATACCCCCTGTTTTTGGTTTTGTTTGTTTGTTTGAGAGGGGCCATTCAGTATCAGAGTTAATGTAGTTACCCTGTATTCCTGAGTTTAAGTCTAGCGTGTTACTCTATGTTTTCTATTTGTCCCGTCTGTCTTCATTCTTTTTTTCTCCATTTCTACCCTCTTTTGGATTAATCAAGCCTTTTTAAGTATTCCATGTGTTTCCTTCTATTGGCATTTTGTTTTAAAAGCAAAGCATAATTATTTTGATAATTCCCTCCATTACATGAGAAATATATTTGTTTAGGTTTACATACAGGTAAAAGAACAAAAGAAATCCGTATTACTGCAGGCTGTCTCCAGATGACATCGCAAGTTACTCTTCTTTCTCTCTCCTACTTTCTGCATTAAAAACCTCTTGGCATTTTATTTTTTGTTTTGTTTTGTTTGTTTGTTTTTCTTTTTGGACCGCACCTGCACCATATGGAAGTTCCCAGACTAGGGGCTGAATCGGAGCTGCGTCTGCCACCTACACCGCAGCTCACAGCCACGCTGTGAGCTGGATCCTTAATCCACTGAGGCCAGGGATCGAACCCGCATCCTCATGGATACTAGTGGGGTTCGTAACCCGCTGAACTGCAACAGGAACTCCTCTAGAGGTAATTTAGATAGAGAACTCTTATTTTTAGTGGTTGCTCTGGAGGTTACACTCTGCACCCTTAAAGTATCACAGTCTAGTTTGATCTAATACCATATCTCTTCACATATAAGCACCTCACGAGTGAGTACTTCCGTATATCCGGCTCTTGCTCTTTGTTTTTATTGCTGTACATTTTATTTGTATAAATGCCATAAGCTTCATCATACATTGTTATTATTTCTGCTTTACACAGTCAGGTGCCTTTTGAAGATTTTAGGACCAAGAATAAGGTGTTTTATATACACCCACGAATTTGCCATTTCCACATTTTTCATTCATTCATGTAGACCTGAGTTTCTATCCGCGTTATTTCCCTTTAGCCTAAAGAACTTCATTTTGCATTTCTTATAATTCAGGTCTGCCAGCAATGATTTCCCTTAGTATTTATTTATCTGAAAATGTCTTTATTTGGCCTTCAGTTTTAAAGAGTGGTTTCACGGGATGGAGAAATTTAAATTGCCTTTGTTTTCATTTTAGTACTTTAATATCTTTAAATTTTATTTTATTATATTCTGGCTTGAGGTGTTTTTCGTTTTTTTTTTCATTTTTGTCATTTTAGGGCCGCACCCACAGCATGTGGAGGCTCCCAGGCTAGGGGTCTAATCGAAGCTGTAGCCGCTGGCCTATGCCACAGCCACAACAACATGGGATCCGAGCTACATCTGCGACCTACACCACAGCTCACGGCAACGCCGGATCGTTAACCCACTGAGCGAGGCCAGGGATTGAACCCGCAACTTCATAGTTCCTAGTTGGATTTGTTAACCGCTGTGCCATGACGGGAATTCCTGGCTTGAGTTTTTAGGGATAAAAAGTCAGGCATTATATCATTATATTTGTCACTTATTTCCCTGTACGTAATGTGTCTTTATTTCTCCAGCTGCTTTCAACATTTTTCTCTGTGGCCTACAATGTGCCTAGATGGACATTGTACCTGGGTGTAGTTTTTGTTTACAATGTACCTGAATGTAGTTTTTTTGGTGTGTTTACTCTGCTTGGGATTTGTTAAGTTTAGCTTTAGTGAATCCACATGCATTATTCTCTCTCCTCTACTTATGGGATTCTAAGTAGATGTGTGTTAGATCACGTCATACTGTTTCATGGGTCTCTGAAGTGCTGTTGGGGGGGTGGGGTTGGTTATTTATTTAAATCTCCCTCCCCCACCCCACACACCCCTCAACATGGATAACTTTTACTGTCTTCAAGCTTCTCTTCTACTGTGCCCTGTAAGCGGTCAAGCCTATCGGGAGAAGTGTTCATTTCAGATATTTCACTTTTCCAGCATGGCATTTCATTGTATTACTTTGGTAAATCTGCCGTCTCTATGCTGAAATCTTTCCGACTTTCGTCAGTTTTTCTCATCTTTGCATTATTAGTTGGCCATCTCCATAATGGTTGTTTTGAAGGCTTTGGATCTTTACCTGCCCTCCTGCATATCAGCTGTCATTGCCAACTTTGGTGGTTGCCTAATGATTTTGTATTGCATCCTGAATATCATAGGTAGTATATTGCAGGGGTACTAGATTTCGTTGTTTTTCCTTTAAAGAGTTTGACTTTTGTTCCGATCGGTAGCTAATTTACTGACAAATAGGCTCAACCTATTAAGGATTCCTTTTAGACTTTGCTAGGGCTGAACTCAAGTAGCTTTTGTTCTAAGGCTCGAATCACCCTACTCTGAAGAAGTACCATTTCTGACGGTCAGTATGAACTGATCGTCTGGGGTCTTTATTTATTTATTTATTTATTTATTTATTTTTTGTCTTTTTATTTGTGGCATATGGAGGTTTCCAGGCTAGGGGGTCTAACAGGATCTGTAGCCGCCGGCCTTTGCCCCAGCCACAGTAAGGCAGGATCCGAGCTGTGTCTGCGAACTACACCACAGCTCACGGCAACACCAGATCCTTAACCCACTGAGCAAGGCCAGGGATCGAACCCACAACCTCATGGTTCTTAGCCGGATTCGTTAGCCACTGAGCCACGACAAGAACTCCCCGTCTGGGATATTTATGAAAGTCTTCCCACTCCGGCTGGTAAGAAATCCAACCTTGCCCGATGTTAGGTGTCTTTAGGATTCCGTATTCAGCTTACGGCCCCCTTAGAAGCAAGTCTCTGCTACGCTTCGTGGAGTCTTGCCCTCAAATGCAGATTAAAATTTGGCCAGAGACGTAAGACATGTCCATAAAGGTTTCTAGGGTTCCTTTTCTGCATAGCTCCCTCATCTCAGGTACTCTGTCTCCCAAATTCCAGTCCCCTCAAGAGCCTCAGACTGTGATCTCTGTTTCCTCTACCCATGAGATTACAGTTCTCCGGGTTCCCCTTCCCTGTGCCCAGGTGTAGAAAGTGCTTTCTGGGCAGGAAACTAGAGATCTAGCAGCACCTCTTGAGTTTCCTTTCTATCAAGAATCACAGCCTGTATTGCCCTTTGCCCAATGTCTATAAATAGTTGCTTCATATATTTTATAGTTTTATGTTTATTTCCATGGAAAAGTTAAGTCTAATATTAATACCATTAACGGTGGGAACCAAGTCAGCCATCATTTTTAGTTATATAGAATTACGGCGTACTCAAGGAAGCCTGAGATAGTACCGCTCTGTGTTTGTGTAAGCTGTTATCACCCCCAATAAAAGGAGGGCTTTAATATCACTCACAGCCCCCAAATAGCAAATCAGGAATGGTTCCTATGGGAACCACATTAAGGTGACTTCCCAGGGCCATTCATGTGACCAGAAATGAGAATCGTATATATGGAATTGGAAACTTCATATCCATGTAGGGGCTTTTCTGGGCTCTATTGTCTTAGTCTGTTTGGGCTCCTGTACCAGAATACCATAGACTGAGAAGCCTGTAAAAAAAAAAAAAAAATGGAGAATTCATTTCTCACAGTTCTGAAGGCTGGTAATTCTAAAAGCAAGGCAGTGGCAGATTCAGTGCCTGGGGAGAGCCTGCCTCCTGGTCCATAGAAACTCATCTTCTCTCTGCGTTCTCATGTGGAGAAGGACAAGAGAGCTCTATGGGACCTCTTTTATTATAAGAGCACTCATCCCATCCGTGAAGTCCCCACACTTATGACCTAATTGCACTGTGCTCCCAAAGGTCCCCCTTCCTGAAACGACCACATTGGGAGTCAGGATTTCCACATATGGATTTTGAAGGGACACAAACATGCATGGAATTCTCTGGAATCAGAGAACCATAAAGCAATAGTTCGAACAAAGTACTTAGTGGCATTCTTCTGTACATTTGTAAGGACCTTTAGCAAATGTAGGAATGAACGGGACTGAGGAGAGATGCTGTGAGGGCAAATCCCATGGAAGCTGGCACATGCATTCCTCCTATTCATGAGCCTAAATGATCATTTTTAGCCTTTTTGTTTGTTCGGTTTTGTCCTTTTAGGGCTGCACCCGCAGCATATGGAGGTTCCCAGTCTAAGGGTCGAATCAGAGCTATAGCCGCTGGCCTACGCCACAGCCACACCAGATCCAAGCCGTGTCTGCGACCTACACCACAACTCACAGCAATGCCAGATCCTTAACCCACTGAGCAAGCCAGGGATCGAACCTGAGTCCCCATGGATACTAGTCATATTCGTTTCTGCTGAGCCACAACGGGAACTCCCATTTTTAGTCTCACATGACAGAATCATCTCTATCTACCTCTTTTCTCTTAAATGAAATCCTTTGCAAGGCTGCTCTGTCCAACTGGGGGTTATAAAGAATAGTCTGGAGCTTCTGTGTTGCCCAATCCACTGGCTACAGTTCCGAAATGTATTTGTACAATCCTAGGACTCAGTGGAACACACTTGAAAACCACCAAGCTGGAACATCTCCTGATCATATCAGCACCTCTTTAGTCCCTAACCCGGACCGCTGCCTGTGATAAAATCCTATGGTCCTCAATTCTGTCTGCACATGGGAATAACTGAGCGCTTTGAAAATGGCACTGCTGTTTAGGTCCCACCTCTAGAATGTTGACTTAATTAGCCTGGGTCAGATCCCAACTATGGGTTTCTCTCCGAAGCTTCCTAGATGATCCTAACACGCAGCCAAGGTTGGGAACCTTTAATCAGACAGTGTGCAGTTGGCTGCATTCCTTTTCTCCCATACTCAGCTCCTGCTCAGGCTTGAGCACTTTGCTTTAAGCCTCAGGGCTGGAATGCCAGGACTCCCCAGAGCTCTGGGGATTGGCCGGGATGCGCTGGGGATATAGAAATCCCAGGGTGGGAGGTCATGAACCCCTGCATGCCTCGTTCTTTTTGGGAGGACAGTATTCTCATCCACTCATGTAATTGACTCTTCTGCCCACCTCAGCATGCAGTGTACTTGGAAAACCTCAACAGGGGCTGGACTGTGTTAGAGTTTCTTACTATGCAGATTACAAAGGGTAATTCAGCGAGCCAAATAGGAATGCTCAGCGGTGCCAAACTGCACATCCTAACAGGCCTGCGGTGGTTTGCTCTGTATATTTACCACCCGAAAGGGCTGTGAATGTCATAGCAACCACAAAAGAGCCCCACCCCAGAGGAATTATGGTGTGAAAACATTAGATAAGTGGTTTTAAAACTCAGTTGTACCAATTTACATTCCCACCCGTAATGTGTGCTGGTTCCCTTTTTTCCCACACCCTCTCCAGCATTTATGGTGTGTAGACTTTTTCATGATAGCCATTCCAGCTGGTATAGGGTGGTACCTCCTAGTAGTTTTGATTTGCCTTTCTCTGATAATTAGTGATGCTGAGCATCTCAAATGAACTTAGTGGCAGAATAGAAACAGACTCCAACACTTTGAAAAACTTATGGTTGTCAGAGGGGACAGGTGGCAGGGGAGAGACAGACCGGGGGTTTGGGATGGAAATGTTCTAAAATTAGGTTGTGAAGATGCTTGTAAAACTGTAAATGTAATAAAATCCATTGATTTTAAAAAGCTCAGCTGTACATCAGAATTATCTGAGGAGCGTGGGGACATTCCTTTTCCCACCCTGGGAAATGGCAGAGGGGTATATTTGCACTGGAGCCCAGGAATCTCTATTAATAACCAGGGCCTTAGATGGCTCAGAGACAGTGATCCAGGACCATGTCTTGAGATGTACCACGTGCCAAAAAAAGAGATAAAACTCCCCATCATTCCCTCCGACTCAGGCATGTTTCCCTGCTCATGTAAAGAAAAATATCGAACAAATGGTAAATTTAAAATATGGGTGTCAGCAAAAAGTAGCACAACACAGCTAACCCAGAAGAGTAGTTTATCTTTCACAAAGTCACGCTTAATTTTTGGTGGGTTATACAATTTTTCTCAGACTTTCTCAGATTTTTCTCAGAGATTTTTCTCAGTTGTCATGTTGTCCTCTCATTGTGACAAACCTTGCTTTAGATAAGGCTGAGGTAAGGCTGGGTGACTTCCTTTCTTCTCCTTTCAGGGAATTTTAAGTTTCTATGCAGTACTGTATTGCTTGTTGTTAACAGTGATGTAAAAATAAAGTGCTTTTGGAGTTCCCTAGTGGCTCAGAGGGTTAAGGATCTGGCATTGTCACTGCTGTGGCGCAGGTCACTGCTGTGGCGTGGGTTTGACTTCTGGCCCAAGAACCTCTGCATGTCATGGGCATAGCCGAAAAAATAAAAGTAAAAATAACTCTTTTAAATAAATGAAATGCCTTTTCAAAAGAAATCTGACTTGTACCAAATTCAGATACATATGATTTATACATTGGTTCTGGGGAAGGGGATAGTTATATGCTTTACAAGATAATTCTTCACATTGCAGAAGGACTTGCTCCATAAACACATCCTGTAGGAGAGAAATCTGTCTAGTGTTTTCAAAACGGTGTTTCCCTGATGAACATTTGGCCTAGGCTCAATGTACATAGAAAGCACTCTTCTTATAAAAAGTAAGCCACACTTTCAGAATGAGTGTGGGTTCCGCAATCAATCTGTGGGGAAGGGGAAGCAGCCAAGAGACATACTGAGTGTGATGGTATTAAAAGTTTTCCATAAAAATAATCTGGCCCGATGTAGAATATCACCAGCCCGTCCTTTATTTGCTAACCCTTTCAGCGATAGCCCTGCCGGGGGGCTGAGGGTGCTATAAAGGCCTTCAAAGATTCAGGTCTGATTCCCCCAGAGAAATTCATAATCTGAAGAAGAAACGGAGTTTTCACTATGGCAATTAAGCATCCGACAGTGTCACTGCGGAGGCACGGGTTCGATCCCCAGCCTGGTGCAGTGGGTTAAGGATCCAGCATCTGTGGCGTAGGTCACCGCTGTGGCGCCGATTTGATCCCTGGCTGGGGAATTCCATATGCCGTGGGTAGGGAGTGAATGAATGAATGGATGGATGGATGACACGTGTGGCATGTGGGTTAATAAGGCCCCCAAAGTCCCCTGTAGGGAATCGTCTTCCCAGACACTGGAGAAGGATGGGAGGGAGAGCCTGCTTGCCCTGGAGTTGAGCTGGGAGCCTGTTTTGCCATGTCCATCTCTGTCTCGGTGGAGTAAGTGCTCAATCCTCAGTGAAGGACATATTGGAACTGACAGCGTCACCATTGTGTATATAATCTGTCATGGCTGACGGATGAAGAAATGGGATTTTGTGAAATGTAATGGGATATAGCCATCAGCCACTGCTGGAAGGAAGCCTTGTTCGCCTGAACCCCTTAAAAGGCACTCTTTCTGGGTCCTTTTTCCCCCTACACTGCAGCCATCTGAGCACAGGGTTTAAAGCACCATTTCCCCCCATTACTACCAATCCTTTGTTGTGCTTCCCTTTTGTCCACCCCGCCCTTTGATTGCCAAGCGCTCCCAGCAGGGCAAATTGCAGCTGAAATGGTAGAGACAATGGGATCAGGCAGCATCCAGATGGAGGCACTGGGAACCAGGCATGTTTAACTGCTTACTTTCAGCTGGGCTGTCCTGAGTGTAAGTGAGCGGGCCCCACCTTGCAGTTGCCGGAGTGAAATCCAGTCTCCTGACTGGCACACAGGCTTCCCCAAAGGCACAGTTAATTGGAAAGTGAAACGATTAATAGGAGAGGGGGAGACAACTAACAGTAAAAATTGCACTGAAGGGGAGTTACCTTGCAAGTGCCTTTGGGCCTTAAGTATTTGGGAAGGCTCTTTTGTTCAACATCTAATGCATCGGAGTGCTCCAATTTCATTATGAGCCATTATAAAATGAAGGATCGGTGGTTTATTGTCTTTTGTATGCAGCCATATATTTTGTCCTGGTAATAGGCATCTCAAATATTATTTTGTTCATTCAACAAAAATTTATTGAGAACTTTCTGGGTGGTTTGCTTTGTAGCAGATCCTGGAGATAAAAGGATAAATGAGAGTGTCTCTGACCTCAAAGTACTTACAGTCTAGGAGAGGGAGACAGAAAAGTATACAAATAAACGGCACATCGCATTATAAGGATTGTGATAGATGTCTTCACGAGGACAATGGTGTGTGCAGAAGGAATGGCATAAGAAATTAGGCTGGAAGGGGTAACTATTTCAGATAATATATTGCAATATACAGGTCATTAATCTCACTAATGGCAAAATGAAATACCCATAGTAAAATGTATGTTCCTTCCTGTATTCAATAAATGTTTATTGAGTATTTACTATTTGTCAGGCTCTTTGCTTAGTACCTCTGTGATGGTGTATAAAGGGTAGAACGGGGGACAGGCACTAATTAAATCAGTACAAAAATCAGGTGTAAATTTAAAACTGTGATAAGCACAACCAAGATGAGATACACGGTTTCATGAAAACTTATAATAGAGGCATTTCTATAAGGTAGGGGGGCCTCCCTAGAATTAAGCTGAGATTAGAACGTGAAGAAAGAGTTCGCTAAGGACTCTACAAGGTGCCAAAAATAAGAAGAGGGAACAAGAGGGAGAAACCGACGGGAATCGGGGGTCAAGATTCTAGCTGCTCCAGGGAGCCTCTCTGTGGTCTTCAGTATCCAGACCTGGAAAAGTGTCGAGGGGATGATGACAAGGGCCAAGTGTGGCTGCAAGTCCTGTTTTGCCAGGCCCCAAATAAGAACTTAAACTTTTCGCCCCACTGTAATTTCTAATCGGTGCCACCGGTAACCCTCAAGAATGTTCTAGCATGAGCAGTCCATTATTTTGTCACCTAAAGGAGTGGGAAATTGTGTCTCCAACCCTCGCTTCTAGACCTGTCATCCTGTGAGCATACACACAGTGCCAACTAATATCCAAAGCATAAGTGACAAACTAACAAAGCCCGGGCTCATAAAAGTAAGTAGAACTTACTACTTTGTGCCATGAAAGAGATTTCTCTGTTTTTGCCAAAAAATGAGCCGGGAACCTATGACCACTTCAGTGATACCTAGCAGACCAAGTGAGTGTCGGGAATGGTTCTCTAGGTGTTGATGATAACAGCATCTCTGCTATAAATTTCAAGACGGAATAAAAATTAAATACTTTTTTTTCCCTTGCTTTTCTCCTGGGCACTTACAGGCTTTGCTTGGGGAGACTCTCGTGACACTTAAAAAATATGGTTTAATAGTAGAAGTGGAGACAGGATTTCGCAAAATCAGGGAGGCAGAAAATAACCCTAGGTATTCTAGGAACTAGTGTGAATGAAATCTTGGTTGCCTTATTATATTGAATTTTTTTTTTTGTCCTTTTGCCTTATCTAGGGCCGCACCCATTTCATATGGAGGTTCTCAGGCTAGGGGTCTAACAGGAGCTGTAGCTGCCGGCCTTCGCCACAGCCACAGCAATGCGGGATCCGAGCCATGTCTGCAACCTACACCACAGCTCACGGCAATGCCGGATCCTTAACCCACTGAGCAAGGCCAGGGATCGAACCCGCAACCTCATGGTTCCTAGTGGGATTCGTTAACCACTGAGCCATGACGGGAACTCCCTATTATATTGAATTTTACCCATAATTCTTTCTGCCAGTTATGTTTTGACTCTTGGCAGGGTCTGTAAGAACTGTCTTCAAATACAGCATAAATCCTATAGCATCAATGGCAAAAAGACAGAGCTATAGATAGATTAGATAGATTAGATAGATAGATAGATAGATAGACAGACAGACAGATAGATATAGCTAGCAAGCTTGACGCATACATACATACATATATACATGCATGCATCAACAGACAGATACGTATTATAGGTTAAAACCTTCTGAATTCACTATGCCAGTCATCATACACTTCTCACTGGGGATATTTTCAAAGCTTTCTTAATTTACTAATGTTTTCCCTTCTTTAACAAAGGGTACTGCATCCTCTATGTATAAAACAGGACCTAAAATAAGCCTTGAAGAATGCTTCTTTGTATTGGTAGTGTAGTGTAAAATCTGTCTGGAACGTTGTGAACATATCTATATTTAAAAACAGTTTTAACATCTCACAATGATGTGTTCACTCTTCCTTCCCTTTGTGAGTTTATAGACGTTGGTTATAGCACAGATTTCTGGCTAAAGAGTCAGTCTGAGGAAGGTGCCAAAGTCTGAAGACATTCATGCAGAATTGATATAGGGAAAAACACAACAGACAGGTAATTTTCTTTCTTTTCACTTCTTCTCCATGCCCTTGACTGGCCCGCTTCCCCCATGTGGTCTTCACACGCGCACACACACCCTTTGATTCTCCAACTTGCACTGTTTTTCCCTGTTGCCGTGGTCCCTCATGAACTGCTTGTTTGAGTGCAGAGCTGCTGAACGCCAGGATAACCTCCAAACAGAAATGAACTGCAATCAGGAGTTCCCGTCGTGGCTCAGTGGTTAACGAATCCGACTAGGAACCATGAGGTTGCGGGTTCGATCCCTGGCCTCGCTCAGTGGGTTAAGGATCTGGCGTTGCCGTGAGCTGTGGTGTAGGTCGCAGACAGGGCTCGGATCCCGCATTGCTGTGGCTGTGGTGTAGCCCGTCGGCTACAGCTCCTGTTAGACCCCTAGCCTGGGAACCTCCATATGCCGCGGATGCGGCTCTACATAAAGGCAAAAAGACAAAAAAAAAAAAAAAATGAAATGAACTGCAATCGGCAAAACTGCAAGGGGAAGAGGGGTATTTGAAGAGAAGCCAGGGCTCAAATAAGCGGCTGCTCAAGTTGGGGAAAAGAGCACAGAGAGTCGGGAAGTGCAGGTTCTCTCCTGGACTCGGCCATCACGGGTGGGAGTCTCCATGGTTGAAATTTTAACTTCTTCTTTTGGAAAACAGAAGCGTTGGGCTGAGTGACCTTTAGGGCCCTTCCGGTCTCCAAACAGTTCTTATTCTGAGATTTCATTCAACCGAGATAGGTTAGCGTTTCCACTATTGGAGGAGGGCAGGGAGATAGACAGTGATTAAAGCATCCTTATTAATGTTCAAAATCAACACTATATTTGTATTAAAGCAATTGCCAAAAAACCTCCACAGAGCATTCTGGAATTTAAGGTGGCTGTTTCTAACTTTTAAATAATTAGACCTTTTGACATTAAATTTTAAATAGTTCCAACATGCTCATTTTTGTCTCTCTCTCTCTCTCTCCTTCTCTACTCCACCCACCCTTAGGCTTATGAACGGCCACAGAAGCACTTAGCAATCCATTATGACCCAGGCCTCCCACAGGACTTCACCGGTGACACCTTAAAACCAAAGCACCAGCAAAAAAGCAGCAGCCAGAACCACATGGACTGGTCCACCAACTCTGACAATGGACCTGCCACTCAGAATTGCTTCATCAGTCCAGAGTCTGGCAGAGAAACTGCAAGCACCAGCAAGATCCCAGCTCTTGAGCCCATGGCTTCCTTTGCAAAGGCCCAGGGTAAGAAAGGCAGTGCGGGGAGCACATGGAGTCAGCTGTCCAGCAGTAGCAAAGATCTGCTCTTGGGAGGCACGGTTCCATCTCCAGGCAACCACAGCTCACCAGCCCCGCCCAGCAGCTCTGCTGAGTGCAGTGGGCTTCAGCCCTTGGTAGATCAAGATGGAATAAGTGCCAAGGAGCCCTCAGAACCACCTACCCTAGGCGGCAAGAAAAAGTCCAGTAAAAAAGATGTGCTAAGTCAGACCATACCAAACTCAGACCTAGACTGGGTCAAGAATGCTCAGAAAGCATTTGACAATGCGGAAGGGAAAAGGGAAGGCTATGCTACAGAAAATGCCCAAGAGGCATCACCAGCCAGGCAGAACGTGAGTTCCGTCAGCAATCCCGACAGTGAATCAAGCCACGTCCGGATTACCATCCCTATTAAGGCACCCTGTCTAGATCCAAGCAGCCATAAGAGGAAAAAGAGGCAGTCCCTCAAAGCGGTGGTGGAGAAGATGATGCCCGAGAAAACCCTGGGTTCCGGCATCGCTATGAGCAGTGAAGTAGTCAGTAGGATACTTTCCAACCCTGAGGGCAACAGGAAAGATCCCCGTGTTCCCAAGTTGGGTAAAATGATAGAGAGCGAGCCCCCCTCCGCTGGCCTCGAGACCGGGGGAAATGCCGAGAAAGTCGTCCCAGCAGGCGTACCTAAGCAACGGAAGCCACCCATGGTCATGACGCCTCCGACCTGCGCCGATCACCCCCCGAGAAAGCTGCCGGAAATCCAGCACCCCAAATTTGCTGCAAAACGGAGGTGGACGTGCAGCAAACCCAAACCCACGAGTCTGCTCCGGGAGGCAGTCATGGCCACCTCCGAGAAACTGATGGTGGAGCCACCGTCCGCTTATCCCATCACCCCCTCCAGCCCTCTGTACACCAACACAGACAGCCTCACGGTCATCACGCCGGTCAAGAAGAAGCGGGGACGACCGAAGAAGCAGCCTTTGCTCACCGTTGAGACGATTCACGAGGGCACGTCCACCAGTCCGGTCAGTCCCATCAGCCGGGAGTTCCCCGGCACCAAGAAAAGAAAGCGACGACGCAGTTTAGCTAAGTTGGCCCAACTCGTGCCAGGGGAGGACAAACCCATGAGCGAGATGAAGTTTCACAAAAAAGTTGGGAAGCTTGGGGTGTTGGATAAGAAGACCATCAAAACTATCAATAAGATGAAAACACTCAAGAGGAAAAATATCTTGAACCAGATCTTGTCCTGCTCCAGCAGCATGGCCTTGAAGGCCAAAGCTCCCCCGGAGACCAGCCCCAGGGCGGCGGGGATTGAGAGCAAACTGGGCAAGCAGATTAACGTCAGCAAGAGGGGCACCATCTACATCGGCAAGAAGAGGGGCAGGAAGCCAAGGGCAGAGCTGCCACCCCCATCCGAAGAACCCAAAACAGCCATCAAGCACCCGAGGCCTGTTTCGAGCCAGCCGGATGTTCCCGCCGTGCCTTCCAACTTTCAGTCACTTGTGGCGTCTTCACCAGCAGCTATGCACCCACTCTCAACACAGTTAGGTGGGTCCAATGGCAACCTGAGCCCCGCCAGCACTGAAACCAGTTTTTCAGAGTTGAAAACTATGCCAAATCTCCAGCCCATCAGCGCTCTTCCAGCCAAAACCCAAAAGGGAGTCCACAGCGGGGCCTGGAAGCTGTCTCCACCCAGGCTGATGGCCAACTCCCCTTCACACCTGTGCGAGATCGGGTCACTCAAGGAGATAACGCTGTCCCCTGTGAGCGAGTCCCACAGCGAGGAGACCATCCCAAGTGACAGTGGCATCGGGACAGACAACAACAGCACGTCTGACCAAGCGGAAAAGGGTTCCGAGTCCCGGCGGAGGTACTCTTTCGACTTCTGCTCCCTGGACAACCCAGAGGCCATCCCGTCTGACACCAGCACAAAGAACCGGCATGGCCACCGGCAGAAGCATCTCATCGTGGACAACTTCCTGGCCCACGAAAGCCTCAAGAAGCCAAAGCACAAGAGGAAACGGAAAAGCCTGCAGAACCGTGATGATCTCCAGTTTCTGGCAGACCTGGAGGAGCTCATCACCAAGTTCCAGGTGTTCAGGATCTCCCACCGGAGCTACACCTTTTACCACGAGAATCCGTATCCCAGCATTTTCCGGATTAATTTTGATCACTATTACCCGGTGCCATATATCCAGTATGACCCGTTGCTCTATCTTCGGAGGACTTCAGACCTGAAGTCAAAGAAGAAGCGTGGTAGGCCTGCAAAAACCAATGACACCATGACAAAGGTGCCTTTTTTACAAGGGTTCAGCTACCCTATTCCCAGCGGAAGTTACTATGCACCCTATGGAATGCCTTACACATCAATGCCTATGATGAACCTTGGTTATTACAGTCAGTACCCAGCTCCTTTGTACTTGTCGCACACGCTCGGGGCCGCTTCCCCGTTCATGAGGCCAACAGTGCCACCACCTCAGTTCCACACGAGCTCCCACGTGAAGATGTCTGGTACAGCTAAGCATAAAGCCAAGCACGGGCTCCACCTGCAGGGACCCGTGGGCATGGGCCTCGGGGACGTGCAGCCGTCCCTGGCTGCTCCCAAGGCGGGCAGCGCCGGTCTGTCCGGCGGTCGGCTCCACAAGAGGAAACACAAACACAAGCATAAGCACAAGGAGGACCGGCTCCTGGGCACCCACGACAACCTGAGCGGTCTCTTTGCGGGCAAGGCCACGGGCTTCTCCAGCCACATCCTGAGCGAGCGGCTGAGTAGCGCAGACAAAGAGCTCTCGCTGGTGAGTGAGAAAAACAAGCATAAGGAGAAGCAGAAGCACCAGCACGGTGAAGCCGGCCACAAAGCTTCCAAGAACAACTTTGAGGTGGACACCCTGTCCACGCTGTCACTTTCGGATGCCCAGCATTGGACGCAGGCCAAGGACAAAGGTGACTTGAGCAGCGAGCCTGCAGACTCGTGCACCAAAAGGTACTCCGGCGGCGGCGGCGGGGACGGCGGCAGCACGAGACCGGAGACCCTGGACGTGTTCGGTGAGATGAACCCCCCAAATGACAAATGGGACAGTGATATGAGCGGGAGCAAAAGGAGGAGCTACGAAGGCTTCGGGACGTACAGGGAGAAGGACATCCAGGCCTTCAAGGTGAACCGCAAGGAGAGAAGTCCCTACGAGTCCTCCCTACCTCCAGGTAAGGCCAGTTTTTCTTCAGGCTCAGACTGTCTTTCTTACTGGCTGCTGGGCCCTGCCCTTCTGCTGTCCGCCGTCTTTGGCACGTTGCAATCACTAGATTGCAGAGAGGTAGGAGCTGAATGAAAATGGGTCTCCTTGCACGTTCAAGTCTGCTGCACAGTTTATGCATTGTGTCCTTGGCATTGACTGTCTTGGAGCCATTGCCTGAGAACCATGGGCCCAGGGCCAGCCTCAATAGCTACCTAGGCTACGGCCATACCCACTCGCTTTGCGCTTTTAATTAGGGACTGTATTCCAAGGTCGTCCTCTGATCTGATGATGCAATTTGCTAGTTGGATAAAGCCTCCAGAACTCGCTAGGAATACCAATAAGACCCCAAGAACAGCAAAGCTGGACGGGAATGACTGTCTAGTTTATCTGACATGCTAGTTTTAGGAGTCACACGCCCTAGGTTGAAACATCAACGGCAGAGGTCTTGGAAGCTGCTTGCTAGAGGATCCTGAAGTCTACTTGCTAAGGGAGCCACAGTTCCAGGCCATTTCCTTGTGACAGGTTGTGGGGGAGGGGCCTGGCTGAAAAGCACCGTGAACCTCCTGTCCTGGTGGGATCTTATCTCTGTGTCTCTTGGCATATCCACTGGGTATGGGATTTGCCCACTAATCTCTAAACTGAAGTACTGGTTGCTGCCAGGAAGAGTTCATCCCTTTTAAGTCACTGGCAGAATTCCTTGCTAACCTGCCTGCTGAGTGCCCCTTTGTCCCCATCAACACATCACACAGATGATGAAACTCTTGTAGAACAGAGTAGTTATTTACCAGGAAAAGAGGAGAAACTCCTTTCTTAGGAGTTTCAGGAGCTGCAAGGATTCCTCGTGCTCTCCCTGATCCCAGATAGTACAGCCCCTCTGGCCAAAGCCTGGTTTCAAGCACTAATCATCTGCGATAAGGTTTGAATTACTGCTTCACCTCTGTTTCCGACATGCACCCCTTGCTTGTCCTCTCCCTTCGTGGGGAGTCCCTAATTAGTGAAGGTGAAGGCAGTCTAGCCGTGAGGATTTAGAGACATTTTCTAGGCCAGCAGATTTCAGAAAGGACTATGATTATGAGTTACAAACCACTTGAAGATGGCCCCAAATCACCACTGCCTTGTGTGTTACCGTCGCAGTGGAGGTTCTCCTTGGTTAATGAAGAGTCCAATTAGCAGTCATGTCTCCTGCACTTGCTCAAGGTGATGAATGGCCCACACTTCACGTTTTGCCCAAAGTGTATGTGCTCTTCTGGGTTTCCGCACTTCTGATCATCAGGTGTTTTTTTTTTTTTTTTTTTTTTTGCTGAAGGTGCTTGTTTTTTTTTGTGTGTGCAAAACTCAAATTAAGCCCACCCAGACAGGAGTCGCTGAAAAGTTAAACTCAACGTGAGAAGTACTGTGGCTTTCTCTTTCAGTGTGGTGGAATTGATCTATAAAACCAGAGCTAGTCATGGCATTCTTCTGTTTTAAATTCTTTTTGGCATCCCTTAGCTAGAAAACGGTGATGTCTCACTGCTGAGAACCTGTGAGCAAGAATCCTAACTTAACGGACCTAAGAAACAAGGTCTCAGAGGCTAAAACCAGCCAGGGTTGCTCATCAGGGCTCTCAGCAGTCTTCCGGGTATCTCTGTGTGTTTGGACTGCATTACAGTTGGATTCTGGCTGCAGTTTGCCAGCAAGGGGCTCAACTCCAGTCACTATGTGTCTCCGAAGACACCCACGCTCTAGCCATACAAAATTCCTGGTGTTTGTATTCACATAGTGGTTGTTACATTTAAAATTCTCCCTCTATTCCCCAGCTTCTTATTTGTTTTTTAGCCAGCCACATGAGATGGAAAGTAGTAGGGATCATGACCATGTCATGAAAGAAAGCTGGGCTCCTCTTAAGAATTGGGTACTGGGGTGTGGCTGTGGTGGACGCCCGCAGCTGTAGCTCCGATTCGAGCCCTAGCCTGGGAACTTCCATGTGCCATGGGTGCGGCCCTAAAAAAGCACAAACATGAAGGAAGGAAGGAAGGAAGGAAGGAAGGAGGGAAGGAAGGAAGGAAGGGG
>PVHT020000286.1:1792328-1812383 GCA_004024745.2 Catagonus wagneri | reverse complement strand
GGCCTTAAGAATTAGCTACTGGACCCAACTCTGTTAGGAACTCTCTGTGTGACCTCAGGCATGGCATCCCACCTCCTGGGCTAACTGTCTGCCAACCTGTAATTCAGGGGGTTGGGCCAGACCTCTTTTGTATGGTATGTTTTGATAAAGCTATTTCACATGTATTTCTTCTTTTTGTATTTTTTACTGAAGTATAGTTGATATACAGTGTTGTATTACTTTCTGCCGAATAGCGAAGTGATTCAGTCATATATATACATATACTCGTTTTTTCCTTTTTATGTTATTTCCATTACGATTTATCATAGGACATTGAATGCAGTTCTCTGTGCTGTGTAGTAGGACCTTGTTTATCCTTTCCATGTATATCTGCTAACCCCAGCCTCCCACCCCGTCCCTCCCCCAGCTGCTTCCCCCTTTGCAACCACGAGTCTGTCTGTTCTCTATGTCTGAGTGTTTCTCAGATAGTTCATTTGTATCATATTTTAGATTCCACATGTAAGTGATATCATATGGTATTTGTATTTCTCTTTCTGACTTACCTCACTTAGTATAAGAATCTCTAGTTGCATTCATGTTGCTGCCAACGGCATTATTTCATTCTTTTTTATGGCTGAGTAGTATTCCACTCTGCATGTATACCACATCTTCTTTATCCATTCCTCTGTTGATGTACATCTAGACTGTTTCAATGTGTTGGCTTTTGTGACTAGTAGTGCTACAAACATAGGGATGCATATATCTTTTTGAATTACGGTTTTGTCTGGATATATGTCCAGAACATTTCACATATATTTCTTTTTTTAGAATTTGTTTTTATTAAAATACAGTTGATTTACCATGTTTTGCCAATTTCTGCTATATAGCAAAGTGAACCAGTCATATATGTGTGTATGTGTATGTGTATGTATATATATTCCTTTAATTCTCTGTGCTATAGAGTAGAAATATATATATATATATTCCTTTTCTTATATTACCTTCTATCATGATCTATCCAAAGAGATTGTGCTATATAGTTCCCTGTGCTATATAATTATTGCTTACCCATTCTAAGTCACATACGTTTCTTATAACACCTTTTCTGCAATCTTAGAAGGGAAATACTTGCATTCCTATTTTATGGATCAGGACACTGAGTCTCAGAAATCAAGTGACCTGGCTCAGTTCAGAAAACTGTCACTTTTCATGCTAAGCCCAAGGCTTTGCCCACTGCACTGCAACTCTACCACATTTCACCCAGCTAGTTAAGGCCAAGACTGGAACACAGATCCTGGTCCCCAGCCTGTTGCCCTGACGTTCCTCCACCACCCTTCCTCTCAGAACCCAATCTATTGTCTAATTACATGCCTTCCCCTAGGGCATCTTCACAGTGATTCTGTGATGGATACAAAAGGGAGTAATTAAGACAAAAAGCCATCCCTGTATTCAGTTTCTAACCAACGAAGGAGGATTTCTTAGAGTCTAAACCTTTCTGAAGATCAGTCTGGAAATACCTGTGTTGGCAGGGTTTCCACTTCTGTCCTTACTGAAATCCAGTTAAGTTATTTATGCCACTGCTTTGTGCTTATTTCTGTGTTGTATGAGGGTTTTTTCCTGAATACATTTTTTTTTTACAATAGCTTTCTTAAAAAATTTATTGGCGTATAGTTGACTTGCAATGTTGTCTTAGTTTCAGGTATATAGCAGAGTGAATCTGGTATATATATACATTTTTTTCCCACATTGGTTTTTACAGAATATTGAGTAGGTTTCCCTGTGCTATACAGTAGGTCCTTGTTAGTACTCTATTTTATATATAGTTGTGAACATTTTAATGAATCAATTTCAGTGGCTTCTGTGTCTGCCTGAGTTATGCCTGCTGTCCCTATGCATCCTGTCGAATACCTTCCTGGAACAGACCTGATTTCCTTTCTCCCCCTCCCTTCTAAACCTTGGCATCTCCTTGCCTATAACCGAAAATGTCCCCTCTAGGCCTGAACCCCTAAGGCATCAGGAAAAAAATGTTCTTAGTAGCACTCGGAACTCAATGTCAGAGTTTGCCAGGACTCCCTGAAAAGCATTTACCTTAATGTAATACACTCCAGAGAGTGCCAAGTCCCATTAAAAGATGGGAGACCGATAGGATGAAGCTGAGGTATTTCAGAGCCTTTATCTCAGTCAAGGTGTCTGTTTGGATGCTACCGAAGGTCATGATTAGAAATAAGCACCTGCACTTGCACAGCTTCTCTTCCTTCTCCGTTCTGGGTTGATTTCCACTGCATTGCAATGTCCGATTTCACATGAGCCAGCTAGTCTTCTCCAAAATAGATACGGCATAAATATAGATGTCGTTCTTTACCCTGTTGAGGACCAGATTTAGGAGCTGAGTGAAGAGAGGGCTTTGAACGCTCCCTGAGATCAGAGCTGATGGAAGACACCATATAAATGTAAGTCATTACCCGTTATGGAGAGAGGAATTAGAGACCCCATTTAGCAATAGCAGCAGTTTCACACTTCATTTCCCCTTTCCTGCTTGGAAAGTCATTCGTTCTCCACCCCCCCTGACCCAGCAGATGGATGCATTGTCTTGTGGCCCCCTTAGAACATACATAGAGCTAAGAAGTTACACAGACTCTTTTATCTTTTTTTCTGCATTTTACTCCTTCTGTCTTACTGCTTCTTGGATTTCGGGAAGCAGTGGCTCTTCTGACCTATTTTCTACATGCATACCATCTGGTGACTCTTCATTTGTAAAAATGCTTGCCTGGGGCCAGATAATGGCTACATAGTGGGAAGGTGCAACCCACAGACTCTCAGAGTTGAGAGACGCCTTATCGGCCCTCATTTGTGTCTCACTCCCACCAGGCACCACTGTCTCATGCACTCTGACATGCAGCAGATTTCCCAGAAGAGTAGACCTGTCCAAGGTTGGCAGCGCATAGTCAGAATGATGCTGTGTGCTCTCAGAACCCTGTTCTCGTGAGGCAGGGGGAGAGGTCTCTAGTGTGAATGATATTCTTCCTACTCCGACCTCTTGGAAGCAGTCTTTGCATACTTTAACCTAAAATTAGGCTAGAAACTTGACAACTCAACCGCCGTTATCCAGGCTCCCATCAGATGGAGAAACAGTGAGAAAGAAGAGTAAGTTTATACCAGTTACTTACTAAGGTTCAGTGCCGTTATTAGTTAGTTGCCATCCTGAGTCCCCAGTGTCAAGCCCTTTCCTCACGATGAATGGATGCTGCTAATTCATCCTTAACTCACCTCTCAGATGTCAGAATCCTGCCATGTAGGGAGCTGGATTCCCGGGAGCCTGGCTGACTCCACCTCTCCTTGAGCCTTCTGTCTTACCATTTGCCAGCTCCTCTTATCGGAACTCTGGGCATTTGGAGAGGCAGCCTCTACTGTCACTCACAGGCAGGAAATGAATGGCCAAGCCAAAGGTAATACTCAAGCCTCCCCCAAGCAGGGACCCAGATGAGGAAATTAACCACATGGATGAAATGTCATGAAAAACCTTGCAGAAGAAACATGTGTGAGGAAAGTTTTCTAAAATTGGAAGAGAAGGAAGAAGAAGAAGACTCATGAGGAGAAAGTTAAAACCAGGAAAGAAGAAAGAGTACACCATGGAAAGCTGATGAAGTGTGGTCTGTTGAACCTTAATCCAAGTTGAATTCTAGGTCATCCTGTCGGAGGAAGTGAAAGATTAATTAGCTCATGGCTGCTGTGTGGTTTAGCGGAATTATGAATACCTGCCCCAGCCTCATCTCCTACACTAACGAGCTGAAAGACCTCTTTATCTTTTTGACTCCCAGTTTTCCCAAGTGAGACTGGAACAATAAAAATTCTGACAAGACCCGATAGTGTACGTTTCTAAAAATCTCAAGTTTATACAAACACACACACACACCCCTAGACTGGACAGTTAGCAAGAAAATGCCCACAGGCTGGCTAATTAATTAGCTGTTCAATGAGGTTTCTAAACAGATTCCTCTGGTCCATGTCTTAATCTCCGTGCCACTCCACCGATGTTTGGCTCAAGTGACTTAGGCATTTGATCTCACCTTTCCAAAAGATGGAACCTCATAGGTTGCACTGGCAAATTAGCTTCTTCCTAGTGCAGGCTGAAACCACAGTCACCATGTTAGAAACGAATAAGTTAGAGCACTAACCTGACAGATTGTATGGGAGCAGAGAGAGCAAATGTGCATTTATATTCACACTCAGAAGTAAAAGATTCTTAATAATGTAGCCTAAACACCTCATTTAGCTGATGAGCACACTGAGGCTTAGGAAGGTCAAGTGACTCATCCAGTGATACATATCCAATTGGCAGGAGAGCTCAGACTTGAAAGTTCAACATCAGGCAGAAGGAAAGGGAGCAAGAGGGAGAGAATAAAAGAGAAAAGAAAAAAAAACAGAAAGGTGGGCTGTGGAAGAGATGTTAAGCTATATGTTTTCTTTTGCTGTGAGCTGTTGTAAAAGGTAAGCATTTCTTTGACAATAATTTGGTTTCCAGGCTATCTCTGGGGACCCATGTTTGGGACTAGAAACGATCTTTGTGGGCTCTGATGGAAGTCATTTTTTTTCCCTTTCCTGTCTTAACAATTGCACATACTTATTTTATCGAGCCTCCCACGGTTCCTCCTAAGGTTTCCTTTTGGAAACTAGGAATTAATCAAATTAAATGTTATGACCCACAACTTTCTGGCAATGGGGAAAAAAAAAAAAAGACAGACTCACAGCATCTCTTTTGCTATGTTGAACCAGAAATCAAGTAATCTGCCTTTGGAGCATGAAGTCTCCAGGCCATTTATCTTCCCACAGTTGGCAAACGTTCCTCTGTCCTGTTGGAAGTTTTTATGTATACCTCTGTGGCTTTGGAGAATTGTTTCGAAGATGCAGGTGTGGGTGCGGAGAAAGTCACAATTTTGACAGATTTGGCTTTGATACAACACGGAGCCTTTCTTGGCCAGAGAAAGCAGTACAGCGTGCCTTCCAAAAGCTGGCCTGACACTGGGCGGAGATAAGGATGGCGCCTTTGGAAGGACCTTCCAGAAAAGCATCTCTTCACTGTATAAATGAGCAAGCGATGTGACTGAATACTTGTTAGGATTGTGGCAGAAGCTTGTGCCATATAGCTTTTGACACAAATTGGCTGGATTCAAGGGGAAGTGATAAAAATAAGAGAAAAATATATTTATTTAGTGTCTAGTATATGCATGGCTTGGTGCAATCCTATGAGAGTAATTCAAGGATGAGCAACTTTGTGCTTTTGCCCTCAGAGAGGTTAAAATCCAGAAGACCCTCTAGTATAACCCAGGGGAGGAAAACAAACGCAACTCGTATGATAAGGCAGGGTCTGAGGGCCATCAGCAAGTCACAGAGAAGGTGCTGGGGCTGTCCTAAGGAGGGCGAGCCTCCCTCCTGTTTTCACTGGGGGTGGAGAGGTAGGATCATGAAATGCTGCTGTGTACTCATTAACCGTTCAAGATGGGTCTTGAAGGATGGAAGAGTCTTTTGGAGAGTGGAGACGGTGAGATGGTGATTGGGGGGGAGTGGGGATAAGTGCAGAGTGGAAAGCAAGCTCTGTAAACTAGGGTATTTAGGGGGAAATAGCCAAGACACTGTTTGGGAAGTGGTGTTTAGTTTTACTGAGGTTACCATCCACAGTTGGGGAATCACGGTAGATAAGGTTGGTAAAGAATGCTGTGCTCATGAGTTAGAAGGTTTTTCGCCACACTCCAGAGCGTGTGCTTGATGAAGAAGCCATTTTATTATTCAGGCAAAAGTCATGAAAGGGGAGTTCCCGTCGTGGTGCAGTGGTTAACAAATCCAACTAAGAGCCATGAGGTTGCGGGTTTGATCCCTGGCCTTGCTCCGTGGGTTAAGGATCCGGCGTTGCCGTGAGCTGTGGTGTATGTTGCAGACGCGGCTCGGATCCCGCGTTGCTATGGCTGTGGCGAAGGCCGGCGGCTACAGCTCCTGTTAGACCCCTACCCTGGGAACCTCCATATTCCGCGGGTACAGACCTAGAAAAAGACAGAAAGACAAAGAAAAAAAAAATGGCATGAAAGGGCCTCCCTCTAATTTGGATTGGGTAAACTTACCCCGTCTTTGCATTCTTCATATGATATTGTAATTACCCTTTCCTTGTTTGAACCATGCCCACTGCCCTACGCTTCCTTCCCCACCCCACCTTCTAGATTATAAGCATCCTGAAGGTATCATAATTCACTCAGGTGTTCAAGCAAACAAATAATAATGAATCATTCCTTATGCGTCTCTTTCCCTCTTTAGCCAAAGTCAGAGGTGGCTCCAGTACATCAGCCTCAGGCAGCCGGAAGAGTGGTGGCACATGAACAGAATTATAGAAATTGGAGAGGGAATCTGGTTGGTGTATGAAGAGCTGAGTTGTTAAGGCAGCCACGGGAGACTCTGTACTGAGCTAGAGATTTACCAAAGGGGAGAGTTGTGGGGAATGAAGAAAAACAGGCGGGGGTGGGGGGGAGCTGAGGTGAAGAAGGGGGGTTCTTCCTCACCTTAAAGAAGAGGCAGAATAAGACAGGGTCAGCGAGATGCAGAGAAGGAACAGCAGAAACATTGGAGGAGAACCAAGGGCTCAGGGGAGAACGATTTTCAGAAGAAGCGGGTGGCCACTCGGGCCAGAAGTGGCCAGCTTCACAGAAGATAAGGATGGATGAGAATATGCATGTACATTCTGGTGAAGATGACAGAAAGTTAACAACTGAGTTATTTTGTGCCTTGTGTGGGGGGCTGGGTGCCAAAACCAGAGAGCAAGGAGGTAATGAATAAGTGGGTGATGGGAAAATGGGGGCTGCAGGTGCAGAAAGTGAAACTTTGTTGTGGTTCAAGCAGTGCTCCAGCTTCTAAGAAGACTTTGTTTTCCGTAGTCAGCCCTTGATGGGAAGTGACACGCTCACCCTCAGCGGGTCTGAGGTCTCCAGTCCCCCGGTTCGGGGGGCCGGAGCCCTTTATACCATGTCATTCTGCCTCCCTTTGAAGGTAACATATTGAAAAAGTCAAGGTCATAGTATTTCAAAAGAGGTCAGAGGTTCCAGGCAGGCTCCGCTTTTTCTGCCCCACAGACACACAGGTCACGGAGATGGCTCCCTGCAAGTTTCTAAAAACTCTTTTTATTTTTTTTTAGGGCCACACCCGCAGCATATGGAGGTTCCCAGGCTAGGGCTCTAACAGGAGCTGTAGCTGCCGGCCTTCGCCACAGCTGCAGCAACGCAGGATCCTAGCCGCGTCTGCGACCTACACCACAGCTCATAGCAATGCTGGATCCTTAACCCAATGAGCGAGGCCAGGGAGTGAACCTGCATCCTCATGGATACTAGTCAGACTCATTTCGGCTGCACCACAATGGGAACCCCTAAAAACTCTTCTTTATGGTACCGTGGATATTAGCTTGGACGACTGTGAGTGCAGGGAGGAACAGGTTTTCACAAATTCTGGTAAATGGATCCTTTACTGAATGTTTACTACGTGCAAAGTATTGTAGACTAAAGGTTGTTTTCTTTGAGAGGTCTTAACTACTTTGTGAAATAAAATATATGTGCTGGTTCATAAAGAACTTACATTCTTAAACAATGATTGAGAGCTCTTTGTTACTTTACATATAACGTAATGCCAGTTACAACAGATGGGGAGCCCAGAACAAAAGAAAAGCAAGGAAGGGCTCCTGACCTCAAGTTCCTTATACTGTACTGAAAAGAGATGCAATTAACATCCATAAAACAGCCAGAGAATCAAGGCAGACCAAGTTTAATCCATGCCTACTCAGTGGCCGACCACAGGAGCCACAGTGTTCAGGGTCAGAGAGGACAACAGTGTTGGGAGAGAAGCAAAATCATAGACTTGCACCTCTGAGAGTGGATGAAGAGTGAGTGAGGCACCAGATGGGAGGTGCTGTGGAGGTAGGCATATGTGGCGGTACAGGAAGGCACCTGGCTAGACTGAAGTTAGCCATTGGGTGGGGGTGGGCTTGTAGGAGGCCTAGTTGCCATGCAGAGGATGTGAAATTGCATCTTGAAGGGAGGGGGCACACACTGCTGTTAAAGGGCACTGGGCATGAAGGGTGGCGAGCGTGGTGCTAGGTACTGGGTGAAATGCTGAAACACCAGGAAACATGCCTTCCTTCCTCCAAAACCTTGTAAAGCAATCAGGAGACAAGAGATTATGCAAAGGAATTAGAATAATGAGAGTCTCCCCACTAACGACTAGACACAAACACCCAAGCTACAGGAAGAAGGACCCATACAATAACTTTCAGAGTAGTAAGCTGCTGCATATTGCACAAGCAAGTTGATAGTGGTGTTTTCCGTATTACAGAAGGATTCAGAACAAGTCGGATAGACGGGAAGCATTAAGAGGGGAGAATTAACAGAGGAGAGCCAGCATGTCCCAAGAGCTGCCTCTGCTGTGGTTTTTCTACTCTTCCCTGAAGGGCCTGGGGAGCTTTAGAAGGTGGGCATGAGTGGGTCAGGAGACAGCTCCCGTGTTGATGGAAGATCTGAGGACACAGATAGATAAAAAGCTTCCCCTGGGGCTGCATTCCAGTCACCCCTTACATCTGAACGCGGCACTCTGCTTTTCAAAGCACATTTCCTTGATCTTCGGACTCCACTGAGATGGGTGTTACTCTCCCACTTGACAGGTGAGGAAACCAAAACCCAGAGGGTTAAAGTCTTTGTCCAATTCAATGAAGCAGTTCTGCACAGAGAAGAGTGCTAGGTTCCAGGTTTCCTGACTTGTCCCATCCATCACCTCTTGGTTTCCCACTGTATTTCCTAAGTATTTGACAAGGTCAGTAGCATGACTCAGTTTCTGAATCATCCCTCAAGAACCCTTGCCAGTGGGTTAAATATTGGAGCCCCAAATAAGGAACTAGCTAATTGTTGGAATCGCTAATAAGCAATTTGAACTTTGCTACAATTAGTTTTATATATGTCCAAAAATTAGTTATATATATATAAAAGTTATTGTAGCAAAGTGTATATATGTATGTGTGTATATGTATATGTGCATGTATATATAGGGAGCTCTATGGAGTCAGGATTAGCCAAGCCCCAGGGTGCAAGGCCAGTTCAGTTCTTCATCTCATCTGGGGAACAAAGACCCTGAGGGACCATGGATATTCTGAACATCACAAAGGAGATTCAAGGGAAGGACAAAAATAGTCGCATTCACTAAACACAAAACATTAAACTATTTAAAACTTTGTTATTTTTTATTTTATTTTTACTTTTGTCTATTTATGGCTGCACCTGAGGCATGTGGAGGCTCCTAGGCTAGGGGTCAAATCAGGAGCTATAGCCACCGGCCTACACCACAGCAACGTGAGATTCAAGCTGCAGCTCACGGCAATGCCGGATCCTTAACCCACTAAGCGAGGCCAGGGATCTAACCTGCATCCTCAGGGATGCTAGTCAGATTCATTTCCGCTGAGCCACGACAGGAACTCCCACCTTTGTTATTTTTTCTAGGAGATTTTAGCAGACTTATACACCTAGTAGGAAACATGCAAACACTTGCATCTTGAGAGTGACATAGGCCAAAAATAAAAAAAGACCAGAGCAAGCCCTTAAGGAAACCCTCTGTTTGGGTGTCATCTGCAATGTTAGGTAAATTGTTAGAGAGGAGACTTTATGCCAGTTTGAACATCCACCAGGAACTGGGATTGGGTGAAAGAACTATCATTCTGAACCGGTTTGCCATGTCTATATATTCCATGAAAAACTAGTACGCCACAGAGGTTTTTCTTATAAGACATACCCTTTGTGCTATTAGTTATATTTTTACTTTATTCTGATCATGCAGTTAATAAAGCCTTAAGTCTCCAATGTGTAAGACATAGTACTGAGCAGTGTTAGAATTATAAATATCTAAGGGCCATCTTGACATCATTCAATAGGAGTGCCATGGTCCTAAAATTCTGTCAGAATGTCTCCTAATTTAGCAAGGAACCCCTTTAGCCGTAGATATTTTTTTTTTTCTCTGAGGTCCCAACAACAACAATAAAAACGGATTCTCCACCCATTGCAGAGAAGAAATGATTGTTTGGAAAAACACATTGTTCCTTTTACTGTCATCTAAAATAATACCTGTAGTGAAGAAAACTTAGGATATTTAGAAAAATGCCTGTAAGAAAAAAATGAAATCACCTACAATCCCACTAAATAGCCTTTGTGATCAAGTAAAGTCCCCAGGTCCCCAGCTGATGGTAACTGCTTACCTTGCGTCCTTTGCTTTCTGCCCCTCCCCCACACAACCCACCTCCCCAGCAGCCTGCTCCCCTCCCCCACCCTCCCTCCCTCCTCTTTCTCCTCTCTCCCCATCACCCACTACGGTGCCTGATCTTTTCCATTTTCTCAAGTACTCCCCTGAACTGACCATCATAACCTTTCCTTCTGCATTCTGTGTTATTGCCCAAATGGGAATATATGTTAAAAATAAATGCAGCAACAATTGGGCATGAAAACCATCCAGATTTCCAGACTGCCCTATTTAAGATCTCCACAAGAATTCAAGCGTCAGGACAGCAACCAGTAAGGGGACAAATTAGTCACAGCTGAAGAGAGTTGCCAACAAATTTTCCCAAGAGTTGCCGGGTGTTGAGTGTTTCTTCCAAATCAGAATCTGATGCAGGGGGGTAGGGGGGATGCAATAAGTTTTCCAAAGCCTGAGATCCACGGTTCCCTCCTGCAATGGAAAATGCAACCAGCCAGTGTGTTATCTTACGAATACCACCCTCACTTCACAAACACACACACACACACACACACAGAACAAGTCAAGTTATAACTGCTCTAATTGGGCAGCATTGCAGTACTCACACCGAGGGCATTTAAAGAGAAGGAACCAGCTATTACTTATAGGCTTATGACACAAAGGACCGTCTGTACTTGCTTATTTTCCTCCCTGGTATACCTACGGATATTTCTAAGTGAGTTTGTAAAGCCAATAGTTCCCATTTCAAAAAGCGACTCCCCTGTCTTTTTTTTTCTTCCATTCTTCCTCAACCAGGAAGCCTGCATCGGCATAGGCTCTGAGACAGGAGTATTTGCGCAGGGCATCAGGCAGAGGAGACGGCACAATCTTCCAGAGTTTTAAGTCTTCAGGGCCGCAGTACAAATAAAATGTTATCAAATAAAATAGCGGACATAACGTTTCTCATTGACTTTTCCTTGTTGCAGTTGACATGAGTTACAACAGAAGAAGCTCTGGAGTTCCCTTCGTGGCTCAGTGGTTAACGATTCCGACTAGGAACAATGAGGTTGCGGGTTCGATCCCTGGCCTTGCTCAGTGGGTTAAGGATCCGGCGTTGCCGTGAGCTGTGGTGTAGGTTGCAGACGCGGCTCGGATCCTGCATTGCTGTGGCTGTGGTTGTGGCGAAGGCCGGTGGCTACAGCTCCGATTAGACCCCTAGCCTGGGAACCTCCACATGTCGCCTGTGCGGCCCTAAAATGACAAAAGCCAAAAAAGAAAAAAAAAAAGAAGAAGAAGCAGCTCTTTCCCAGTGGTCTGTCTTGGGAGAATCTTATCCCTGGGTTTCTTCTCCTGAGCCTGGTGAGGGTGCTGTAGTGGCCCCTCAAGTGGTTTCCCCAGCGCAGCCGGTCAGCTCCACCTGCATAGGGAAGCCCCTCAAACCCCAGAAATACTTCATTCCCATGGGCCGACCTTCCACCTGGCCAGAGTTGCACCTTCTGGGTGTCCAGCAATGCTTGTGATGCTTCTCCACTTTATTTTTCACTCGGGGGATCTTTTTTGGCAACGGTCAGCCCCAAGCAAAGCTCTTTTGTTTCCAGCCCCCACGCCCCAGCCCTTTAGTCTGTAACTAAAGAAATGACATTAATTATTGAAATGGAAAAAGAACGCAGTAGCTTTCCATGAAGCATCTCTGGAGGCAGCCGTAGGTAAATGAATGACTGACACCTGATGTAGACATAGTCATTCCTACTGTGTCGAATTCAAAATTCTTTATCGGGCTTAAAAGACCCTCCGTTATCTACCCCCGGCCTCACCTTGTTTCCTGATCATTTTCAGCTTATTCCCTTGCTGGGAGTTCTGCTAAATCTTCTCCTTATCTTACAGAAAATACTGTAATTAGCCCTTAATCTGAATCTCCCCCTTCCCATAAAACACCCTCTCCTTTTCCATCTGGCTTCCAAATCTTACCTACTTACTTCCTTAACTATTCTGGCATCTCCTGTTTTTCTGACATAACTAATATCTTCACTTTCAGTTCAGTGCTTATTCATATATGGCCTTGTATCATTTATCTTTATTTTAAGGTAATATCGTCTGGACTCATTCAAATACCACTCAGGTTGTACAGGACACAACTCACTAGCTTAAAAATAAATTCAGCAAACTCTAAGGCAGCGTAGTAGAGCATTTAAAAGCTTGGGAGTTAAAGTCTCTTGGATGCAGATTTGGATGCTAAATCCGCACTTACCAGTAGTCCGACCTTAGGCAACTGATCCTCTTTGATCCTCTTTTTTCCTCATCTGAAAAATGAGGCTGTTAATACCTACCTGGCAGAGTTTTATAAGAGCCAAAGAAAAGTAGAATATACATGCAAGCGTCCAGCACGCAGCTTCCCACATGGTCATTAATAATGTTCATTTCCTTTCACTTCCACTTTGGATAATATATTCAAGCAACAGAAAATACAACACAGCAGCTTTCTATAGAATTCTTCTTTAAACAGCAGGCTTTCTCTCCCAATTACGCTCTCACTGGGGCGAAGTTAAATCTCCTTCTGAACACACGTGTGCACACAGAGGGGCGGACGTCCGCTGGACCGCAGTTGTATTTGATGACAAAGACAGGTGTCAGGATTAGACAGTTATGGTGGCTAAGTGACAAAATACGCATTTCACCCAAAGATACCTGCCGGTTCACTGTGTCGGCATCATCCGCAGGACTTGGAAGTTCTCTTGAAAGAAGGAGGCAGTTTCAACCCTCTGTCGTTTGGTCTGCGCAGCCGGAATCTGTCAGCATTTGTCAGGGATGCCTGTTCTGAGGACCAGTTTCTCTACTACCCCAGCCATAAAAAATGCCGCGATAAGAGAAATAGCGGAATTTGTATTCATTTTCTATTGTTGCTGTAACAATCTGTCACAACTTTAGCAGCTTGAAACAACACAAGTTTGCGATCCCACAGTTTCTGTAGGTCGGAAGTCACAGAGGCTCCGCTGGGTCCGCTGCTTGGGTCCTCAGGGGGCTGAAACCAAGGTGTGGGTGGGACTGCCTTCCTGGCTGGAGGCTCTGGACAAGGTTCTGCCTCCAGTCTCATTTAGGTTCCGATCCCATTCAGTTCCTTGTGCTTTTAACCCAGTTACCTGCTGGCTGCTAGGCAGGGGCCGGTCTTTGCTCCTGAAGCTATGCATTCCTTCTTCTGCTTTCCAACTGGCCCCTCCAGCAGCATAGGGTCCACGCTGACTACTTTCCCTTCTCCCCCATCTCTCCGAACCCTGGACACTCCTCCCCCTAAGTTCCAGCATCTGGGACTTCCTGCTGACCCCTGAACACAGGTACCTCGTGCTTCCATGTGCTCTGTCTTCCTTTCAGAGCTACCAGAGGGGAAAATACTGACATTTGCCTCACGACTGTGTTCTCCACAGAATTCCCCTGGTGATCTGGTAGATGAGGGTCTACCTTATGGATAATTTTGAAAATGCACCAAAAAAAAAAAAAAGGCAATTACCAAACCACAGATTGCTTAGCTCTATAGTAAAGAACTCAGAGGAGGGAAGTTCATGGGCAGGTGGGAGTAGCCCGTGGGGTCTTCCTGGAGGAGGTGGTACCATACCCGGACCTTGAAGAGTAGGTTGGATTTGCGTAAGTGGGGAAGGGAGAGGAAGAGCTTGGGGTTAATACACATGTATATACAGTGTTCTCTGAAAAACTATTGATATTTACTCATTACATATATATTTTAAAACTCTTGGGAATATAAAAATAATGAGGAAAGGTCGCGCTTCTGTATGCATGGATTTTACAGTCTACTAGTTGATGCTGAAGAGAGAAAAAGCGAATGAAATAATTAACAACAAAATGTGATATAATTGGGGAGAAAAAATGCGACTGGTAGTGGGGGAGGCTGAATTGGTTATCTGTGAGGGGGGCCAGCTGGGTGGTCTTTCAAAGAGCTTTCTGTCAAGCGGTAGATTTTGACTGGGTGTTGCCAGCAAGAGGGGACCCCTAGGATCAAAAACAAGGCATGGGGACCACTGTGTCTTCCACATATTAGTGCAGCCGTGATATTACTTACCTTGACTGTTTAAGTAGTTCTGGGTCATCTCACAATTCTGTGACATGTCCGAATGACTTAACAAACCATTTCTTCATAAGCAGGCAGCAGTGGCTTTTCCTCTAACCCCTGCCTGAGCGATTAAGTTCTAATGACTAGCTCTGAGCGTGCGCACCCTGACAGCTAACCAGGAACCAAACCTCAGTCTGCAGTTCAAGCGTAGCTGGCACGCTAGGAGGAGGTGGCTCGGAATACGTATTAAATCAAAATATTTCTCACTCTTCATTTCTTGTCGCAGTTCAGAATCTGTGTTCTATCCCATGTGAAAAGGAAAATAACTCCCTTGTTTGAATTTCTTGCTGACATTTCTCTTTGGTGGGGGGCGGAAACGGGGGTTCACTCTGAAGGCTCGCTGGTCCTCACGCTAGAGCTCTGTGGCGTGTTCATAAAATACCAACCACCGCAGTTCTCGTAATCACAAAAACATGTGCCTCCTCCTTATATCCACTAACATTCTTTCTCTCATTAAAAAATAGAAAGTTCAGAAATTGAATTAGAAAGCTAAACTCGATATCTTAACATTCTTTTGGTTTCTAGAAAAGAGAAAAAAAAAAAAAAGGAAAGTCTATATAGCATTTCTGATTTCCCTTCAGTTAAATGTTACTCCTGAATGGGGAAAGTTGTATAAAAAGTCTGAAGAGTTGAAACGCTGACATGAGGGGAGGGTTTGCGTTTCCTCACTATTGAAGAAGAAGAAGAAGAAGAAACCCTCAGTTTTGTCTAATCTTTAGGAACGCAGTGCCCCGTCCAACCCACAAGCTGTTGGCAGCATCATAACGCAACACAGAATGTTCTTTTACGCTCTCTCCCTCCTCACAAACCTTTCCTGTGAAGTTATAAATGTCAGCATTCAGAGAGTCTTTTATTCGAATAAAGTACCGACTTTAGGTTGGGTCCTTAGGCGTTGTTTCTGCTGGCTGCACGCTGGAGAGGTGGTCCCAAGGAAAGCAGGCACACTTGGCCGGCGGGGGCCTAGGTTTGACTTTATTTGTAAAAATCTCATCTTCCCCTGCTACACCAGCTATCTGCTTTGGGAAGCTGTGATCTAGTAGCCCTGTGCCCAGAGGAAATTTTACCCAAGCCCTCGAAATATCCTCCTGACCGTTCAGAAGCTGAAGTTACTTCCATGGTCACTCCACAAGGCCATGCACGCCCTCATCGTCTCTTCACACCTGACCCTCTGTCTGTTCAGCGCTCCCTTTGGGTGGCTTTGCTGCAGCCTCACGTGTGTACCTGTTCATGGAGGAATCCCAAATTATGTCCACTCACCATCAAACAGGCAAGCAGATGCCCTAAAGTCCGCTGTTGCCTTTGAGTCAAAGAATCCTGTCTCCACATCTGATCGCGTTGCACTCTTGTGGGTAGGGACATAGATTTTGCAAAGTACACTACAGCCCCCAAAGCCGAGAACTCCTATTACTTCCTCAGGGAGCAGCCCTCGGAGATTGGCTTCTTAATCCAGGCAAAAAAGTGACCGGCACTCTCTGACTTATGGTAGTAGCCTGGAAGGAACCGGGAAAAGAAAGGGGCTGACCCAAGGGATCAAACCAAGTGATCTAGGACAGGTGACACGAGCCATCTCTGCCTCTGATTTCTCAAGTTTAAAACAAAGTTAATGATAGGGAATTCTCCTGTGGTGCAGCAGGTGAAGGATGTGGTGTTGCACTGCAGCCGCTTAGGTCACTGCGGTGGCACAGGTCCAATCCCTAGCCCGGGAACTTCCGCATGCCATGAGCACAGCCGAAAAATAAAATAAAATAGAGGTAATATAGTTTCCATCACATAGGGTATGTTTGCATTCAAAATTACAGCACGAGGTCTGACTCATAGGAAACATGCAATAAATACGAATGGTTGTAATTATTGTTGTTATTAAACCCATATTGCGCACCATGGTATGCGAGCCTTTGGTTCATGTTTAGCATACAGGGATCCCAGTTGGTGTTTAGCAGACTGTATCATTGTTGGTGTAATTTCAAATGCATGTGGTTGTTTTAAAGAAATGTGTAGGACATCTACTTACTTGGTGTCAGGAACTCTTCTACGCAAAGACCGATAGGACTCGGTCACTGCCCTCCGGGGGTTGCCATCCTATGGGACAAAGAGATGTCTCCACAGACAGAGAAGCACACCAGATGCCTTTGGTGCTGAAATGGTATGTCCCGGGTTCCAGGGGGACCAAATGAAGAGAGCAGTCTGTACCCCCTGGAGGACCAGAAAAGGTGGCATTTGAGTGCAGCTCTGAGGGCCTGCTGGCTGAATAGAGAGAAAGTACAGATCCAAGCATTGGCAGCAATGAGAATCAAGGCCAGTTCCGTGGAGTTCCCGTCGTGGCTTAGCAGATTAAGAACACGACACAGTGTCTGTGAGGATGCAAGTTCGATCCCCGGCCTCCCTCAATGGGTTAAGGATCCAGCATTGCCGCAAGCTGAGGCGAAGGTTGCAGATGCAGCTCAGATCTGGCCTTGCTGTGGCCGGCAGCTGCAGCTTTGATTCGATCCCGAGCCTAGGAACTTGCATATGCTGTAGGTATGGCCTTAAAAAGAAAAAGAAAAAAAAAAGGGACCAGAGCCATGATGCCTCCTGTCTTGTTAGGGCACAGGAGGATCCTGGGGGTGGCTGCCTGAGGGCTGAGACTTGCCCAGAGCTGATCTGGAGAGACAAAGAGGAGGGGCTGCTCCCCCAAGCGGAGGGGCTGGACCCCTGACCTTGCACTTTGGACTAAACTCAAAGGCTTTAAGCTGGCAGAGGGTAGAAGACAGGGTGACTGATGTGCTCAGAGGTGTACCTTAGAGCAGGACTTTTCAAAATATCTGTGGTCAAGAACTATAGGACTTGGGACTACGGAGAGAGAGGGAGAAAGAGGGCGGTGTTTAGGCTTGTTCACCTCTCACTGCATAAAAGGCCTGGAGGTTTTAGGCTAAGGCCCAGAGAGGTTCCCTACTTACTCAGATCCCATAGAACTCCGCCAGTGACTGATGCAGCCTCCTGAGCCCTGCCCAGGGGCAGGTGGTTGTATCTACCAAACCTGGGAAAACAAGGACCAACCAACCAACCAATGCATTGAAGAAAAGAAGGTATTCCTTGATCTTTTTTAAAATAAAACAAGAGGAGTTCCCTTCGTGGCTCAGTGGTTAACGAATCCGACTAAGAACCATGAGGTGGCGGGTTCGATACTTGGCCTTGCTCAGTGGGTTAAGGATCCGGCGTTGCCGTGAGCTGTGGTGTAGGTCACAGACGCGGCTCGGATCCCGCGTTGCTGTGGCTGTGGCGAAGGCCGGCGGCTACAGCTCCTGTTAGACCCCTAGCCTGGGAACCTCCATGTGCCGCGAGTGCGGCTTTACATATAAACAAACAAACAAACAAAAAAAGGCAAAAAGACAAATAAATAAATAAAATAAAACTAGAGAATCCCAAACTCTCACAGTTGGGAACAAAATGGATCAAGAGCCAGCAGTTATACCTAAATAACACCAGCCTTTTATAAATTTTATTTTCCACTCAAATACACTACATCGAGAAGAAGACTGATAGAGCAAAGATACCTAAGTAGAAATACCAAATTAACCTGTGAGAGGCTCTCTTTAAAAACCGGATTACTATCTTTTTGGTCTTTGGGAACAAGCACACATCACGGAGATGCTTTTTGAAGTGTGATTTGACCCATACCTGTTTATTAAATTCTCTGTGTGTAGCCCTGTTATCAATGCCACGAGGTGTCTGAAGATCAGTAAGGGATACAGAGACAGTACTGGAAATCCTCAGATCGAAGGAGAGAAGCTCTCTTCCATTCAAATGTTTGAATTTCTCTGACCTTAAGAGCACTGATACACTAAAAAAGAAATTCATCGTTGAGAACCTGGCACTGGGGTAAACACTGTCTGCATCTTCAGTTCCGCTGGATGCAGGACACTCAGCACCTCACCCGCGAGGACCATTCTGTTCATCGTTGACCACGTGGATGGGTTTTATACTTCAGTTCTACTGCCTTGTCAATCGATTGCCTTACATGAAAATAAATGCTCCTCCAAATACCTTTTCCTGTTCTTCTCATGTCAGCAATGCAGTCATTTAACAAATGTATTAATTATTTAGTAAGTTCCTAAAGTTTGAAAGCAGAAGATGCTGGGCTTGAGACTGATTGATGTTCTCAAACTCATTCTCAGCCTATCCAGCACCCCAAGACGTGTTCATGGGTGTTCTGTGAAAAAAAAATAATAATAATAATAAGTGTTTGATTTTCAAGTTTATTAAATATCAGAGTAAACAAAAATGTTTGATTAGTAAGTAACATCTCATAGCCTTGAGCATAGAAGAAAAGTCAGACAGTTAAATTTTCCCAATTTATCTGATTGCACAAGCCTTGTTTTTCCAAACACAGCCATTAACATGTCAAGGAACACTCACATTCTGCAGAAGTTGGTTTGGGAAATACTAATCTGACTTAATTCTCTAAAATTAAGAATGGCAGAATCAAGGCTCAGAGGGTTAAGGGTCCTGGCTGAGACCAAGTGGTCATGGCCAAGCAAGGCCTAGAACACAGGTCTCCTGAGTCCCAGGCTGGCCACTCTCCACTGTCTCTCTGCTTTGAGGAATTATTCCTCCAAATCCCCACTGCCACCTTCAGTAGACTGGAAGGGTGTGTATGTGTATTCAGTCAGCCACGAGACAAGCATTAAGGGAGGGGTGTGTGCATGTGTCTGTGTCTGTGTGTGTGTGTGTGCATGCATGCGCGTGTGCATTCATTCATTGATACATATATGCATCCACACCAGAACCTCGCAGGTCATCGAGGCCCCTTTCACACAAGACCCAGGAAATGCACTGGAGCAGGAAGCAGGTGCAGGGAGGAGACCAACAGCCGCAGTGGGGTTTGTAGGCCTCTTGTTTGCGGTCTGCATTAACCTTGGGCTGTTGCAAAGGCCAAAGCTTGGCTCACATTTGAGATCTGAAGCTCTGACATTCAAGAAGCTCCAAAGCAAATGAACCTGAGTGAGTAAATAATTAAACTACAAAGAAAAAGCCAGTATTGGAAAAATGTTAGCAATCTGGTGTAAACTTCAGAGAGCCACACTGCTGGGAGGTAATGTGGCCCTTAGCAGCCCCGCAGTGCCTAGTCTCTGCACCGGAACACAGGTGAGCCATCACAAGTGCATGGCCTTCGAGAGACAGGTACAGATCCTCAGGGGGCTTCAAGGTTCCATGCAGGACTGGTAGTGTGATCAGTGAGGCTTAGGGGCGCCGACTTCCAAGTGCTGTCCGGCCCCATCACTCACTAGCTGGGTGATCTGAGTGAGTCTCCTCTGTGGCCCACCTCCTGTCCATCACACCTCTCATGATGAATACTGATATCCTACATGCTAGCGGTGCTGTCAGGATTAAAGGAGAGACTTCACCTATGATGCTTAGAACAGATTCTTGCATATGGGAAGCACTCAAAAAGTATTTCTATTTCATATGGGTGTTATTCTCAAGCCTGTGGACCCTGAGATTAAAAAGAAAGAAAAAGAAAGAAAGAAAGAGAGAGAGAAAGAAAGAAAAAGAAAACACAGCCTTTGGAATGGGACACACCTGCACCTCAGTTTACAGAGTCCCAGCTCTGTGACTTACTAGCCCTGGGACTATATCAGAATATAACTAACCTCTGAGCATCGGTTTCTTTAAAATAGGGGGGGAGTTCCCGTCGTGGCGCAGTGGTTAACGAATCCGACTAGGAACCATGAGGTTGC
>PVHT020000286.1:1761005-1791328 GCA_004024745.2 Catagonus wagneri | reverse complement strand
GCCTTCACCACAGCCACAGCAATGCGGGATCCGAGCTGCATCTGCAACCTACACCACAGCTCACAGCAACACCGGATCCTTAACCCACTGAGCAAGGCCAGGGATCGAACCCGCAACCTCATGGTTCCTAGTCGGATTTGTTAACCACTGAGCCACAACAGGAACTCCAAGAATGTACTTTATGTTCTTTCTGATACCGGCTAGAAAGAGCCCAGGGTGATATCTTTGGGACACGTTCTGATCTATTTTGGATACTTACAGAAAAAGAAACGGGGGAAGTATGTTTGCACAACATATTCTAGGGAAAGAGAGTTAATTAAAAAAAAAAAAAAAGAGCAAAGAATGGAGGGACAGGAGATAAGCCCAATCTAAGTTTGGTTATAAACCCTGGCAAATGTTCAATCCAGAATGAGCACCAGCCAGAAAAACTGGCTGCAGCTGGCAAATGTCCCAAATCATTCTGTAGAACGAGAGCCCCATGAGTGGGGAAATGCTGCTTGATAGATGAATTGGATTGTGAATAAAATGCTGCCTTCCAGGCACTAGCCTTTGAATTACCCTGATATGTTGATTTAATTCAGATCCTTGATGTTTCCTGAGCATTGACTTTTTAACCTTAATTGTCTTCTGATTTATTAGTAAATCACTGCGCTTTTTATGTTTCCCTGGTAGAAGTTTAAACCTTGTTTCCCAGAATGATTCTGTAACCTGGGGCAGATCTTAGGGCAGCCAAGCTCAAAGCACAGAGGCCAGTCTGCCTGTAAACACTAGTGTTCCTGAAGCTTTAGCTCAGGGCCATGCAGCTGAGAGGAGGCTGTCCCAGAGTGCCCCTCCTTGGCACTGCAGATAGGAAGTTCTCGTTAGTTCCTAAATTCTTCCCCAGTTTCTGAGGAACAGTCTTCAAGTACTAAAAGGTTCAGTGGCATGACACACCTTTCAGGTTGAGGGCTACATACTCTCCCTATTGAGTCTAGGGTTAAGCACACAGCATCACAAAACCTTCCATCTTCCTAAAGCAGATCCCTGCTCCCACCGCAGCCAGGGTGGTACCCAGCCCACGGGCAACACTTGTTTGGGAAGAGCAAGGGAAAAAACAGCTCCATTATTCCTCTCCTTGCAGAGGAAACTGACAGTCACAATTGATGACATAAAACACTGAGACAGGCTCATTTTTTAAGAATGTCAATACAAACTTCATCCTCAGAGGCCTCGATTTCAAGAGGCATCGCGTTCACGTTCATTGCAAGCTAGCTTCTTTTCTGTTCTTACTGCAGAGGGGGCAGGAGAGAAGCCAGAAGCCAGGCTTCATAATGAGGTGTCTGCCTCTGCAGAGGAAACAATGTCGTTTTATCTTATGTCTCATGGTGATAATAATCACAGAGCCCAAAGAGACCGAAGCCAAAAAGTAAGCATGCAGGATCTAAGACTACTAGCGTAGTTCTCCCCAGAATTTACACTCCTCACAGCACCTTTCACCTCCTTTATCTGCTGATCCTCACAAAGCTCCCCCCCCTCCCCGAAGCGGGCAGGGCTAAATATGATTAACTCCATTTAACAGGTGAGGACACAAAATTTCAAAGGAGGACTGTTACAGAATATCAAAATAGAGAGCTGTGTTCTTTGCATCCCTAACAAAGTGGAGGGCAGCCAACATGGCGAACTTTATGGGTAGATGTGAAGATGTATGTTTATCAAGCCCCCTTCAGTCCCCTCTACCCTGGCCCGATGTGCCCGCCTGTGATGGCAGAGAGAGCTGTCGGCTGGCATTCGTACAAAGCTCTAGGATGCAATGCCATTTGACATGTCTCCGAAGATATCTTTATCTCAGATCTCTTAATAATAGACAATATCACCCCAATTTTTTCCCCAGTTTTATTGAGATAAAATTGACATGTAACTTTGTTTAAGGTATATACGGTAATGATTTGATAATATGTATATACTGCAAAATGGTAACCATAATAAGTCTACTTAACATTCATCGTCTCACAGAGTTACAAATCTTTTTTCTTATGATGAAAACTTTTAAGATTTACTCTTTGAGCAACTTTCAAATATACAGTACGGTGTTGGTGCTGACCACCAAATCCCCCAGACAGAACCTTCCCCATTTTAAAGGAAAATTGAGGATACTGAGCCTCAAGGAATGAGTAAATTGTCTAAGACCATGCACGTAATAAGTGGCTGACCCCAGCTTCTACCCAGATCTGTCTGATTTCAGAGCTGGTGCCTTTTCTCCTTTACCAAGGTACAGATTTGAACTCATTTGTTCTACAGTTTTTGGTAGGTAGGTTTTTTCCTCTCACCTCTGGTGTCCTGCTCCAGAAGCTGAGCACAAAGCAGGTCTGGGCTCCGCTCTGATGAACAACACCCCAACCCTGGATGAAATAGACTCTCATGGACACCCTGGCCCTTACAGACCCAACACAAATCTGCATGTTGGAATCCAAGAGGTCAGCTCCCGTCTGCTCAGTATTTTGCTGCTTGGAACTGTATTCCTGGTAACTGCCTATTTTTAACTTTATCCTTAAGCCTTTCATATTTTTTGGCCGTTTGTTCTAAGATGACTTCAAAGGAGTTGCCTTATTTTAATCGAATTCAGTGTCCTAGTGGCAGTGTCCAATAAGAGTTTGGCTCAGCTTGAGGTTCAGTCCACAAGCTCGAAACAAAACGGTAGGCAGGGAAGACTTCTGAATAGCATTATCTTTCATAATTACAACGATAATTTAGTAAAGCTTGGTCCATGGAGACAATCACAGCTGTATGTTTCCACTACATGTAGTGGAGTAACATTTTTGTTTGTTGAACAAATATGAAATTTTGAGCCACGTCGCTAGAGCTGGTGGTTTTGCCGTAAGAATTTGGAAGGAAATGTACCAGACCTAAGTGCTAGCAAATGGTCCACACGGATGTAAAAAATCACAAACAGCTCTTGCATAGTGAGGCTCTGCGAGAAACAAAGCACGGTCTCGTTTTGAGAAAACTCGCTTGACATGATTTAATATTTATTGTTCCTGAACACCATCTACTGTTTATATATTGGCTGCCAGAGGTGAAATATGTGACAGTCTTGTTCTTTTATTCATGTTCTTCCTTTAATAGATTTATAAATACAGGAGTTCCTTTCTGTGACTAAATTCACATTTCTGAAAACCTCTGTAGATGTTAACTTGGAGGTGAAGGAACCTCCAGAGTTCATCCACTGAGCGGATGCTGTTCTAGCGCCACTGAGCACTGGGCATCACTGAGCGCTCTGCTTGGAGCAAGGGAGGTGACGTTTGTTCTCACTGAGTTTGTATTTTGGTCTCCATGGGCCCAGACAATAAGCAAGGCAGTAAGTCTATAACAGAATTTCAGCTATTGATGGATGCCGAGAAGTCAATAAAGCAGGTTAAGAGGATATAGAATGACTGAGTGTATTTTAATACGAGTGTCAGGACACGTATTTTGTAAATTGATTGCCTAAATAAGTCTCAGGATATAGTTTGCACAGTAAACTGTTTTCCGGGCTCAGCATTATTCAATCACAAGTTGCGTCTTATTACAAGTGTGGCTTTAGGAAGGTAGATATGAGGAAATTTTACTACGAAAATGTATTAAAATAGCCAGTTGCATAGATCATAGAATCACTGAGTTGGAAGGAAACTTAGAGGTCACCCAACCGCAAATAGCTTCTCTGATTCACAAATACCTTCCTCCGCATCCCTCTCGTAAGGAAAAATTCTGGTGTCTGGAAACTCATTACTGTATAAGACAACCAAGACCCTATGTGAGCAGCCTCGGTCATCCCTGGCCTCTCTCATCTTCTCTGACATGCAGGAGTGTAAAAGGAATCTCCAAGGGCCTTTTCATTTTTCTTAAGCATGCACCTGCTTACGCTGAATGAATATCTCAAAGTTTCCAGCAGGAAGACAAGTGCCCCACAGCTGCTGCCAACTTCAGAAACAACTTCCTCATCTCTAGATTCAGGCTGTGTTTATGTGCAAGAGGTAGAAAGACCTCAAGGCATCGTTCGAGGGAAACAGCAGCTCCTCCAGGTAGCAAAGCAGAAAACACTAATTTTTCTAGGCCCGTGACCTTGCAGCCTCCAAAAACTGGTATTTCTCTCTGGATCTGTGTTTATTCTGTTGTTACACCAGTGTTTTCTCAAAGTGCGGTCCCTAGACCCACAGCATCAGCTTTCCTTGAGAACTTATCTGAAATGCACATTCTCAGGCCACATCCAGGACGTACTTCCTCAGAACCTTTGGGGCTGGACACCAACGATCCATGTTTTAACAGCACCCCCCACCCCCCCACACACACACACGCCCCGCAATTCTACACAGACTCAAGTTTGAGAACAGCTCTTCTTAATGATCTTTAAGTCTCTCGATTCCAGCTATAACATGTGAATCCCTAAGGCAGAGCAGTGAAAACCAGCCGGCCTCACTTGCCCCACCTCTTGGGTTCCAGTGGCTTCTCTCTCCCTCTCCCTGTCTCCCCGACACACACTCCTCTCCCCACTTTCTACCTCTCCCACCCCCGACGTCTTTCACTCTCTCAAACCAGCCAAGCTGCAAAGCCACCAGCTTCCAGAGGTGCCTCTAACTCCCAGGACATACACCTCCCTTAAAGAAATCTATACCCGGTCTTACATGGAATCAATGCGCACAGTCACCTTGTATCTAAGCAAATTGAATAAAGCTGGGAGCTCAAGCAAACCTGCTTATTTATCTCATGACAAGGGAAACAACTTTCAATTCTGCAGGACCTGACACCTTTGTCAATAAAATCTGCAGATTGCACAATATAGAGTTGTTTTAGAATTCATCTTTCTGACAATAACAGGACTTGCCAGGAAAAGAGCATCTAGGCATTATCCTGGCAGTCATGTCTTCGCCCTGTGGTCACTGAGTGCCTAGCCCGTGTTTACATGTTACATGGGGACCGTTCAGTGGATTTGCCTCCACAAAGAGAAGAATAAGGAAAGAATTTTAATGCACATGCCCCCTTTTGGTTGCTTTTCTTTTTCGTACATTTGATTCAGAGGCCACCAGATTTGAGGTTTTGTTTTTTGTTGTTTTTTGAGAAGCACTTAGTTTTAATAGCTGATTAGCCTGCAATAAGGTCGAACTTGTGTTTTGTTTCTAATTAGCAATAAAAACAACAGGGTATTACGTTTGCAGTTGCTTCACTGTAACATCTTTGCGAGATTTTCTATTCACGCTGTTTGAAAGTGCCATATACATCGGGAATGTGCATTTGTATTCAGAGCGGGCATATTGTAGGAAGCATAAAAAAGCTCCCCATAAAGTGGAAGTTTGGGAAGGTGGGGTAGGGTTGAAAGTAGTAAAAAGCCCCTCGATGGCTCAGTTGTGTGAACTGAAGTTCCTGGTAGAGTGAATCGCCATTTGTGGCTTCACAGCTCTGGAATAAATGACACTTCCAGTAACATTCTCCTATACAGGTGTAAAGTATACAGACTGGAAAATGGTAGCATCATTGAAATGCATAAAAGCAAAAAAGTCTAAGAAGCAAGCATATGGCGGGGAGCTGACCTGGGAGGCAGGGGTTCTGGCTGGGGGCTCCTCACACCACGCTGCCTGGAGCAGCTTGCCCCGTGGGGGAGGCGGGGGCTAGAGCACAAGCTCCATCTTCCACACCTAATTTGGATGATTCTGTGATTATTCCATCATTTATTCCATCATTCCCTGCCTGGAGTCTTTTTTTTTTTTAACCTTTTTATTTATAGCTCTGGTTTGCTTTTTTTTTTTCCCCTTCAGCTCTTCTGAGTGGCTGAGTTATTGAAAAGCTTATTAAACCAAACATCAGTGCAACTTTTTGATTCTATCATATCAGTAAAAGAACAAACTCTGTGAGTTATAAGATAAATTGCTGTCCATGTAGGTAATTATAAAGACTGTATTTTAAGTAGTTCCCCTCTAGCCGAATATGTGACTCTTCTTATTTTATTTCTGTTCCCAGGAAGTCATATTATTCCCTGTTGACTTATGAAGGCTTTTTTTTTTGTCTTTTTGCCTTTTTTATCTAGAGCCGCACTTGGGGCATATGGAGGTTCCCAGGCTAGGGGTCTAACAGGAGCTGTAGCTGCTGGCCTACACCACAGCCACAGCAACGCGGGATCCGAGCCGCATCTGCGACCTACACCACAGCTCACGGCAACGCCGGATCCTTAACCCACTGAGCAAGGCCAGGGATCGAACCCGCAACCTCATGGTTCCTAGTCGGATTCGTTAACCACTGAGCCACGAAGCGAACTCCATGAAGGCACTTTTAAAAGCCTTTCTTGAGTCCACTTTTAAAGGCTTTAGAAATGACTATGGTGCTGTGGGGCGGGGGGTGGGAGCACCCCAAGCTTTAGCAAGGTGTCTGACTGGAGTACGAGTTTCCTCTACAAAGCCAGTTCGCAGCCTCAGGTCACCCTGTGTTTCTGTACTTGATTTTATCGTTGGCAGCACAAAGCCTAGAGCCATGAAGGGATTTTCCCAGGATCATAGGATGACTTAATTTCAGCCACAATTATCATCGTAATTACAGTATGTGAGCCCTCTGAGGAGTTACTGAAAATCCCTGTCTAGTATTTCCCTCAGGCTCCAGACCCCCAGACTTTGTAGGGAACTAAGTGGAAGCCAGTCCTATTGAATGAATCCCAATTAGGACACTGAAAAAAATGTGAGGAGGTAGACCACAAAGGAACCATTTTATTACACGGTCATCGGATTGGATGCTTTTGGGGCGTATCAAAAGAAATTTTTTAAAAAATAATAAGTAATTGCTCAGGGCTTTCTAAGTGATAGGGACTCTTCTAGGTGCTCTAGATGCATAGTCACAGTTTTCTGTTAACCAGCCCCAAGGATCAGGCGCTATCACTATCCCCATTACTCAGATCGGGAAAACGAGGTCCAGAGAGGGGAGGCAGAATTCTGGAATGTAAGGCTCGAAGGGATAAGAACCAATGTCTGTGCACCAATTCAAGCTTGTTGCGAAGTCTGTATGCTGCACCACTGTACCACAGCCCTGCCACTCAGGGCGGGTCTGGCAGTCTAACCTTAATCCCTCGTGCCGTCGTGCCGCAGCAGCAACCATCATACGTCTTGCCAAGGAGCACCAGAAATGCCCATTCACCCATGCCGGCTTGAGTGACTTCTTTCAGGCTTGGTGACAACTGTAAGGCATCAGCCTGCTTCAGTAACCCCTGCTTTCCATCCTTTCCCGATAGATGATGCTGGTATGAAACTGGGGGAGAACAGTAAATCCCTGTTTGCTGTCTGTCTTTGCACAAGTGGCCCATCTTTTCTGAATTTAAGCTTTGTCCTTTACCAAAAGATAATTAATTGTTGGGCTTGCCCTTGTGGCACAGCGGAAATGAATCTGGCTAGTATCCATGAGGACACCGGTTCGATCCCTGGCCCTGCTCAATGGGTTAAGGATCTGGCATTGCCATGAGCATGGACGTGCTTGAGTTGCAGACGCGGCTCAGATTCCACGTTGCTATGGCTGTGGTGTCCTTGCCCTGCCTGTCTTGTAAAAGGTGCAGAATCACAAGGCCGTCATTTATAACTACAAAATAACATTCGATAAGGTGTTGTCGTTACGATTATGACTATACATCAGAAGGGTGTGGTGTGGATTAAATGAGGTCATACATCTGAAACACTTAGTTCTGATAGTTCCTGGCACACGGGGGTACATGTTATTATATTACTGTTACCGTTATTGTTACCAATGTCCCCTGCAATGAATTAAGTTTACATAAAAGGCTCAGTCCCTGCTCAGTTCAAATTGAGAATGCTTAATGCCTCTGAGGTAAACAGTAGGAACTACTGTTTCCATTTTCAGATAACTTGTGACTTATTTTAGAGTCTGTCTTTGTTCATATTTTACTTCCCTAGAGCTATGCTATTCCTCTGTGCTCTTTTTACCTTGCATGTAATGATACAACAGTAATAATAATAATTCCGGCTAAATGTGCTTACTAATATTGACTGTCTAAAGCTATGGAATCCATCAAGGAGCACGGCTGCATTTATTTTGTATGAATCTCACACAAGGCCATGGTTACTTGTGCACAGATTCTTTTCCTTCCCCTAAACGGTCTTAATTTAAATCAACAGTCCAACTGTTCTGTTTTTACAGTGTCCAGGTGCCAATCTATCCATTTTTCAATAATCGCTTTGTAATCTACCATTTAGGATCTTCAGGGTTACTTTTAATCAGATTTTAGGACTATAGAGTCCCCACTGTTCATTCACAGTGTCCAACCTTTAACCAGCTTCATTGTCAGAAGTACCATGATTTCCTCCCAGATTTACAGTGGTGCTCAGAGAGATCTTTCAGGGGAAGCTAACATAAGCTTTCTGTTTTAAAAACGGTATTTGAAGCAGAAAACTAGAGTATTCAATACTCTAGTAGAGTCTTGTTACCAAAGGAAAACATGGGCAATTTCTAGGCTTTGGGTCTTAAAGTAAGGAAGACAAATATACGTTTGACACAGAGTATCCAAGGAACAAGTGTGAAGCGCTAGAGCTTGTTCTCCAGTACAACCAAACATTCCCATCCCAGTGGGCAGTGCCCCTCGGGATGTGACTGCATCATCTTATCCCAATGACACATTCATAGATTAACATATTCAAAGGTCCCTCCAGAGAACAGCCCTGGATTATTTTGTTGACTCCTCCTAGTTGTGTATGATATTTGAGATACGCTGGAATAGGGTGATTGTAAAACACTGGGGATCAATGCCACTGGGGCCGAAACCCCAAAATGAGGACTGTTGCCCGTCCAACAGTGACCAGACAACACAGATTGTGGTACAGCTGCCTCTGCTCAAATGTTTTGAGGCAAGAGACTTTGGAAATTCTTTTAAAGCTCTGCCACATTCTTTTGCGTATTTGAAATATCTTCATCTTTGGAAGGACGATGTGATTTATGGAAACAGCCAAAACACTCGGAGCCAAGTCTGGCAGGGAGGTCAAAAAGGGTAATGTTAGTTTAGAATTACCCGTTTTAGATAAGAGTGCTGTAAGGGTTTTCTCAGCGATGACTGGTTTGGTTCTCTCAGTGAAGATCAAGCAGTTTATTATCTTAAGCTTACAATAGAAAAATCCACATAATTAAAACAAATTTCATATTGCAAACCTCATTCTTTATTTCCATTTATGATTGCATTTTTAGCAGAGTGGCATTGCATGCACATGTAAAACGGAGGGCATGTGTGGGAGTCGATCATGTATAGATAGACAAATTAATCTATAGTTAGACAAACAGACATGTATAGGCAGATATATTTATATATACTGTTTCTCGTGGGATATTTTTCACTGCCTTTTCCCAGACATAGTTTCCAGAATTCTCCTATAAATGTGAACCTTTTTCATTGTTGATATTCCTCTAAGATAAGCAATGCTTAACCTTTTTTTTAAGGTTGCATACTTATTTTAGAATCTGCTAAAAACCGTGTAACATTTTGTAGAAGAAATAGAAATGTATACACGTTCATGCGATTTGGAAAGGCAAGAGCATGAATGCTGAGTTCAGAAGTTTTGTCTCAGGAGTTAGAAAAGTGGCTTCAAATTCCATATCATGGGATATATTTATAAAAGCAAGTTAAGCTTTACTTTTCCAATAGAAGCTGCCAATTATTTATTATATAGCATCTTTAGTTTTAGATTGCCTAAGTAGGGCTAAAAAATGTGATAATAAAGGGTAAGAGTGGGTCACTTTGTACTGAGAGTTAGATATAGCAGACAAGATATAACTTAAGACTCTTCCGCTACAAAACATTTAAACGCTGAATAAACTGTAAAGAACATGTTTTTAAATGCATACGCAGGTTAGAGGTGTGTGGGGTGAGTCTTAGAAGCTAAAAATGATCAGAAAGCACTAATACAAACAGGTAGATTGACTTAAAGTTGATAGGGTTTCTGGAGGCATCTGTCTATCCTTGGGTAAACAGGCTCTTCTGTTTATCGAACTTCACATAGGAAACAGAAGACACATCCCACATTGCAGTGCACATGCAATGTGGGATGTAAGATCCAAACTCCCTTCATATAAGTTACACTTTATAAGGCAAAATCCTCAGTTAAAGAGTAAGCTAGACCATAACCCAGCTCACAGAGAGAGAGGGCAATCTTGCGTGTCTCCATGCTGGTTGGAGGGACCCAGAAACCTCTGAGAAATCTTAACTCCAAGACCATTTTTATATGAATAAGGGCCAAAATAGATACTTGTAATTTGAAAATGACAGAAAGCAAATTTTGGTTTAGTACACTCTTGGGTTGATGGAACCCCTAGGCTCCTAGCAGGTGTGTATTATGTCTGAAAAAATGCATTTAGAAACCCCTTGACTCATAGAATGCCAAAAACAGGAATCACGATAAAAAAAAAACAATGCAAAATGCATGAAGGAACAAGCTTATATTATAAGAGTCAGCAAGAACAACAAAGAGTTTAATTAGACTCACAAAGAGTTTAGAGTCTGCAAAATTGTGAATCACCCTCAAATATAAACTAAGTAAGCTTGATGTATTTGAAAATATAAAGTAGGGTATAAAAAGAATAAGTACAATATATTATGAAATATGACAAGGTAGATTTGAAAACTACACAAGTAGAAATTCTAAAAATGAAATATATAATTATTTACACTAGAAACACAGTGATGTATAATATAGCAAACTGGTTATAACCAAAGAGAGTTGATTATTTCCAGTGCAAATAATCATTGCACTGGAAGATGAATCCAAAGAAATTATACATGATATAGACAGAATATAGAGATTTCCTCTAATAAACAAAGATTAGGATCATGGGATAAAGAACAGATTTTTGTACATTTTATTGAAGGTCCAGAAAAGAAATGGTAGAAGGAATAGGAAGAACAATCACATAAGAATTTCTAGGATTAATGAAAGACATGAATCTCCAGAATCAAAAAGCCCAAGAAATTCCATTAGATATGTGTACACCTCCCTCCCCCCAGTATGAATCTCAAAATAGGACCCATTGTAATCAAACAGCACCCAGGAGGAAAAGATAAATAACCTTAAAAAAATTTAGGCTTTTAGCTGGCTTCTCTATGGTAACAACTGCATCCAGTAGCTTCAAAGTGCACAAAAACTGTTAACTTGGGAAAGTACTCACAGCAATACAATATATTTATTTCAAATACAAGATATTTCAAATATAACAAAATTGAGACACTTTTCTACCAGTAGACTCTCCTAAAGAGATTTCTAAAGTGTGTACTTCAAAATGAAGAAAAATATTATCCTGGAAAGAAGATCTGATGTAAGGAGATATATTGAACAAAGAGAACAGAAAAATTGTGGCTAATTCAAATATACAATCCAGGTTGTGCAAAATGTTTTTTTTTAAATGTCTAATTTGTAGTGTTAAAGACAATATAAAAGTAGAATACTGACTAATTATAATATAAAGGGTTAGGAGTAATAAGTTTGAATTCTCAAAGATTATTGTTTTGAAAAAGGCTAACAAGGTTAACTTTCAACGTTGTTACATTACATATGGGCTTTACAATGTCTAGGACAGCCTATGAACAGCATTAAAGGTATATTACAAATCAGTTGGGAGGGGGAATGAGGAAAAAATAAATCAAAAAAAAAAGAAGAAACATAGAAGTTGTGCAACAAAATCTACAAATAAATCAGTAATCACAGCGAACATAAAAATTAAAAAAGATCAAGCTGGATCTTCAAATTCATAATCCAGAAGTATGTTTGTAATATATCTACCTAAAACAAATAGAAACATATGACTGAAAATAAAGGTATGGGAAAAAATATACCAGACAAATAGTAATGGAAAGATGTAATACTGATATATTAATATCAAGCCAAATAGCCTTTAATGACTTTTGCCTTAAAAATATTACTGGTGGTCAAGAAGATCATAATCCGGCCTTAACGACAGAATGTTCAGTTAAAACTAAGATTTATAAACTCCAATATGAATGTACGTAATAACATAGATTAAAACCAAATAAAGCAAAGATGACAAAAGGAGAAACTGACAAACGTAATCTCAGAATAGATCATTCCACTTATCTTTCTCAGTAATGGGTCCAACAACAACAACAAAGAGAATTGCATAAGGATATAGTAAATTGGAGAAAAACAACTTGCAAATCTCATTTAATAAACATACATAGATGTCACATCCAACTAATAGAAAATACAGCAAAGCACACATAGAACACTAATGAAAATTGAGGACAAATTTCAAAGAATGAATGTCATAGAGATCATATTCTCTAACAAAAAGCAATTAGATTAAACCTAAAAAGCAAAGATCACTTTAAAAACCTCAAATCATTGGAAGTTAGAAAATATATGTCTAATTAACTTTTGGATCCAAAAGTTTAGAATTGAATATTAGTAAAAATACCAGATATCAAGATTTGTGGGCTGCAGGTAAGTTAATTCTTGGAAGGAAATTTATAAATTTAAAGATTTATATATTATTTTGGTCACACTCACAGTATACACAAATTCCTGGGCCAGGGATCAAACCCACACTATAGCAGTGACCTGAGCCACAGTAGTGACAACACCAGATCCTTAACTTGCTAAGCTGCCAGGGAACTCCTAAGTTTACAGATGTATATTAGAAAATAAGAAGGGCTAAGAGAAGAAAGTTGTTTACATACAGCTTAAAAATTGGAGGAGTTCCCAATTTTCATGGCTCAGCAGAAATGAATATGACTAGGATCCATGAGGATGCAGTTTCAATTCCTGGCCTCGCTCAGTGGGTTAAGGATCTGGCACTGCTATGAGCTGCAGTGTAGTCTGCAGACATGGCTTGGATCTGGCGTTGCTGTGGTTGTGGTGTAGGCCAGTGGCTACAACTCAGATTCCACCCCTAGCCCGGGAATCTCCATATGCCACGAGTACTGCACTAAAAAGACAAAAAAAAAAAAGAAAGAAATTATAAAGATAAAGCAATGAAATGATAAAAAATATAGAGAGTTCTTTTGTGGCTCAGGAGTTAAGAATGTAGTGTTGTCACTACTGTGGCTTGGGTTGCTGCTGTGGTGTGAGTTCAATGCCTGGCCCGAGAATTTCCACATGCCGAGGGCAGAGCCAAAAAAAAAAAAATATATATATATATATATATATATATATATATATATATATATATATGTTATATATATGTTATATATACATACACACACAGATATAGGACGTTAACGGAGATAGACATTTGTTTGAAAAGATTGATAAAACTAATGAATTTATGGCAAGAATAACCAAAGGGAGAAGGGAAGGATAGAAGGCAAAGAAAGATAATAGAGAAAAAAGAAGAAAAACTGTATTTTGCACGCTATACCACTGCAAACGCTACACTTGAGTTGGGAAGACTAACATGCTATGAGCAACAAAGTGCCAACGTATTTGAAAACCTAGATGAAACAGGCACCAGTTTAGAAAAGAATATAACTTACCAAAAGAAATTCAAGAAGAAATAGACAACCCAAATTTTCCTTTAATCATTAAATAAATTAAATCAGTAGTTTAAAATATCCAATAAAACCCAGTCCAGAAGATTTTCATTTAGCTCTACCATGCATTCCATTTTCACACAAACTCACCCACAGCACAGACAAAGGATCTCTCCCCAAAATATAGCCTAGGTCCTCATTACCAAGCACAGACAGAAAATAAAGAGGCCAATTTCATATAAACATAAATAGAAACCCCCAAACAAAGTGATAGCACACCTAATCTAGCAATGTATTTGAAAAAAGTACTTTCTGACCACGTTTGGCTTAACCAGGAATACAATTTTGATTTGGCATTAGAAAATATGGTGATGTAATTCACCATATTAACAGAAGGAGAAAAGCCATATGGTTATCTCAATTGATGCAGAAGTCATTTGGTGAGAGTTAACGTTCTTTGTGATAAAAGCTCTTGGCAAACTGAGAATGGAAGGAAATTACCTTATCCTGATAAAGCCTATCAAGGAAAAAACCCCAGTAGGCATTGTACCCAACAGTGAAAGCTTCCTTCCCTTTAACATTAGGAACAGGCATGGATGCCTCCTGTTAATATTACTATTGCAAGTTATGCTAAGGGTCTCAGCCAGCAAGACAAGGAAAGTCAAAGGAATTTTTATTCCTTTTTAGCATAAGTTTTTAGCATAACTTTTTAGCATAAGTTTGGAAAAGTAGACACGAAAATTTCATTATTTGCTTATCATGGATTACCCTGAAATCCGGAAAGAATATATGAATAAAATTAATAAAAGTATAATAAGACTGAGTTATAAATAAATGTAAACAAGCCTTTTTGATGTGTTTCTATGTTTTGCAGGTATATAGAAATGCAGGTTTATAATGACAAAAAAATAATATGCTACCTAGAAATAAATCCAGTAAAATGTGTACGATTTCATTTTTTAAATGAGATAAGCAAAGTATTAAAAATAAATTTGGGGAAAATATTGATAGAAAAACTCATAATCATAAAGGTATCGGTTTTCTCCACATTAATCTATAGACTTAATTTCAGTCATAACTTCAAGAAGCAGGAGTTCCCGTCGTGGTGCAGCAGAAACGAATCCGACTAGGAACCATGAGGTTGCAGGTTCGATCTCTGGCCTTGCTCAGTGGGTGAGGGATCCAGCGTTGCTGTGAGCTGTGGTGTAGGTCACAGACGCGGCTCGGATCCCACGTTGCTGAGGCTGTGGCGAAGGCCGGCAGCTACAGCTCCTGTTAGACCGCTAGCCTGGGAACCTCCATATGCCATGAGTGTGGCCCTAAAATGACAAAAAGACACACACACACACACAAAAAAAAAAAACTTCAAGAATCAGATTTTTGGAACTTGATATGGTCATTTTAAAACTCATTTGGAAAGTCTATGTGACAGGTACAGGAATAGCTAAAATAGTCCCAAAGAAGAAAAGATGGAGAAACGTACCCTACTAGATACACAGACCCACTGTTCTATGGATTACCTAATTAAATATGATAGGTAAAACTTTAAACTTTTGGAAAACACTTTATGACTTCAGGATTGGAAACTATTTCTTAAAACAAAAAGGATAGGCTGTAAAGAAATGATAAATTTTACTATCTTAATAAAAATATTTATCAAAAGACATTATAAAGGTAGTGATAACCTACCAACTGGGAAAATATTTGCATTTCACATAACCAAAAAGGGAGGAAGAGTCAGAATATTTAAAGAACTACAATTTAATAAAAAAAAGTAAAAAAAATAAGCCAATTTGGATAAAAGACATGAAGAGACATTTCATATAAGAGGAGCGAAGAAAAATGGTTCACTTCATTGGTAATAAGGAAAATCCAAATCAAAGCCATATCCACCAGATTGGCAACAAAGTCTGGTACTAATACCAATGGTTGGAAAAGCTGTACAGCAGTGAGAATTCTTTATATCCTACTGATGAGGCTATCAGCGGGCACAATCACTGGGAAGGAATTTGGCCTTATGTAGTAAAATTAAAGATGTAAGCCCTCCACATCTTTTTACTCAGCAATTCCATTGCTAGGTGTCTACTCTGGAGAAACTTGCAAATAGAAGATGAATACTAGCTTGCTCACGGGAACTTTTCTTTCTTTCTTTTTTCTTTTTTGTAATAACTAAACATTGTACGTAGCTTGGGGGGTCCACTGACAGGAAAAAGGATTTTTTAAAATGTGGGATATAGATACAAAACAATGCTATTAGCAAAGAAGATGAACAATTCAGGCACACCTACACGCATTACTCTTGGATAAACCTCAGAAATTGGATGTTTACCAAGAAGGAAAACATGACTTTCTGTAAAGTTAGCAAGTATGAAAAAACAAACAGTATATTATTCAAAGATACACACACACACACATGTTTGTATGTATGTCTATAATAACACATTGAGAAGGGGAGGTTCGGCAGGGTTGCCTATTTTTTGAACATGGCACAAGTTCCAACCAAGAGGTTGGAATATCCAACAAGAGGGTAATGAGAGCTAAAATCTAGTCCTTTGTAACTACTCCCAAGCTTTTTGCCCTAGGATGAGCAATGTGTCTCCACTCGGAGGAAGGGAACCTTTTTCAAATTTACTCAAAGACACACCACGTTAAGGGTGGAGGTAACATACAGGGAAGTGTCAAATGTATTGGCAATATTATCTGTCTTAAGCTGGGTGATAGTACATAATTAGCCATGTTATTTATGTTTCATAAGAGAACATATGAAGAACATATTCTTAAAATATACATACTCATGCACAACATACATAGGTAATTGCATATGTAATGTCAATTTATGCATATAGGTGGATTATACACATACTATATTTGTATAAGCTTTGTACGTGTGACATATATCTTATAATTTTAAAAGTTTGTATAAAGCACATGGCATTAATATGGCACAATAATAAGTGCATTTCTTAATATGGCTATTTTATTAACTAATAAAAAGTGAGTAAATAATGTATTTCTTATGGCTAATCACTACTTCTCTTGGGAAAGAGTGTATTTTACGTGTTTCTATCCCACATGTAACCTTGCCAAATGTTTGTCCTGATCTTTGTCTGGGAAATGTCTTCTCAGAGCTTTGAGGACTGTCAAAGGTATTGAGAAATCAGCACTGAATAGGGCCATGATGAAATTTGAATGAGGTGACCCCCAAACCCAATAGAGTATCTGCTGTCCTTGCTGTTCTTTCTGTCTCTAAAAATATAATACTTATGAAGCTGCAGAGAATGGCATCTTTAAATAAAGCCTGATGGTCAGGAACGATGTTTGCCGGGAAGATGAAAAGTCTTCTTAAAAGAGTCCCACAGAGAATGACGAACTAGCGCCTGCTCGCCTGGGTCCAGGTTGTCAGCCAAGCCAGGCTCTAGGCTTACCGCATACCTAGAACTTGAGGAGAAGAAGGATGTCCTATGTGGAGTCAGGGGCCTGGAGAGAAGCCAGCCTCTCTCCTTAGCTCCATTCAGTTCTGCAGTCCCCTGGGGAGCATGTCTCTGTGCCCGTGTCAGCACCACGGTGAGAAAGCCAAGCACCACTGGCGCTGGTACGTCTATCCATGGAGATGAAGTGGTTGAACTGACACTAAGAACCTTCCCTTTCGTATACAACTTGACAGTTCTCAAAGGGTTTCCACACGTGTGATCCCATGTGCATTTCCAAGGGCTGCTGTGAAGAGAAAATGAGAAGAGCCGGCATTAGCATGTCGGCTTCCTAAGATGCAGAAGTTCAAGCCCATGGAGCGGAAGTGACTTTTAAAGTCTAGGCAGGTAGATCTACTGGCGATTCCTCCAGTACTCTTTACTTCTACGCGATGGATTAAGGAAGAGGCAAAGGAGAAGACAGAGGGAAGAGCGTTAAAGATAAGGGACTGGTTGAAGAAAGGGAGTGGAGGAAAAAGACAAAATGATAAATGCCCAGGCTGAGGCAGTGAGAGTTGGCAGAGGCAGGTCTCAGCCAGGAAGGTATACTCCAGAGTGTTTGCTTTCAGCCCCATCCCTCCTCATGGGGAGAGCAGATTAGGATGAGAGGCAACATTTGGCACAGGAAAGCGGTGTAATCAGGAATGAGCAGGCCCTCTTAAGGGTATCTGGACTGAGAGTTGCAATTTAGGTTTGTGCGTTCTAGGACCTTCTCTGTTTTTTCTTCACAGCAGCCCCCATCAGGCAAGCAGCATCTGCCCCTGTGATTCTGGCCGATCATCCAACTCTCCAGAATAGACATTCCCAGTACCCTGTAGGTATCACCCAGCCACCAGGACCTCAGAGTGGGCTTGAGTCTTCACAGAAGCCTACTGTTCCAGGACCCCACTCTGTAGCATGCATACACCTTCCACTATTGGCACAAAGAGAAGCCTTATGCTTGGCCTCTTTGCCAGTTGGCTCCCAGCTCTAATCCTTAAGTACTGCACCAATGCCAGTGTGATGCTGAGTATTCCTGTATAACTTTTTGCCAAGACCTGGCAAGATGCAATCGAAGACAAGAATAAATAGTCTCCCTTTAGGTGGAGGTCAGCATACAATAGTGCAGTTCTTGAAATCTAAAGATTGAGTTTTTTCAACAAACAATTTGATCTCCATTGCCTTAGTGTAAATTGGAAATGAATACCATATCTTTAATGCTAATTAGGCATTGCATTACTTAGTCTTCTAGGCCTCATGTAAATAACAATTAGCAATAATTTAGCAGTTGTACATGCTGGCATCTTCTAAGCCATACCATTGTATACCATTCCAAATTCCTTTGCATTAATTAGGATCATAAGCCAATCAGTACTAATTAGGAAGAAAATAAGTATAATAATAAATGCAACAAAATTAGTGATTTGTATCTGGTTGGTAGTTCCTTCCCTCTGCAGTTCATCAAATAGTCTTAATGCGTAGGAACTTCTTGTAATTGAAACTAATTATGAGGTTTCCCCTGCTACTTTGAGCCTCATGTTCAAATCCCACGAAGCTCATTAAATAAGTAACAAAACTGGAATCTTTAACACATATTGTAACTTGGATCATGTTAATTAGCGCCACACGCAAAAGGCAGTGAGAGGCCGCTTAGCAGCCCCTGCTCCAGTTAAAGGGAAGGGAGACTGGAGTCTTTACAGTTCTTCAGGGCTGTGAAGAAGCCAGGCCAGTGGCAGAATTGCACTGTGGTGAGAAAGTCCGGGTGGTATTTCGGGGGCAGAGAAAGGACTTGGAATCCCAGGCCGAGCTACGTCCCGACTAGGCGTGTCCAGCAGTCCCCACCGTGTAGGAAAACATGGGAGGGGGGTGCTGGCCAATTACAGGGGACTCTTGTTACTCCAGGAACTTGCCCCACAGTTCTGTGGCTCTTACTGTGGGCCAGTGACAGGGCTTTTCCCCTCCAGGTTGAGCGGTGAGCAGGAAGGACCCCAGAGAATTCACTTGCCCTGCAGATTGAGGCTGTATACACAGAAACCCATGTGTCTGTTTCTAGTCAGACATATGTACCATTCAGTAGACATACTGACTGTATTCACAGCTTCCAGCACTGATCCTCACGACTGCCTTTCCTTTTCCACACTCAGTGAGATCTGTAGATCGCTCTCAAGGTCTCGATGGAAAGATGATTAGAAACCCGCCCACTTTCCAGGGTGCCTCGAGCCTCGCTCGCAATGCCGTGGAGCAGGCTAAAAAGTCACACACTCGGCACAGTGCTGGGAGAGGTTGGATGTGGGCAAGTAAATCCACAGGGTTGTTGGTTTATGTGCACCCACCTACAGTATCAGAACTCCATAATAATATTATTTACCGCTGTTTTATGAGATGTCATTCTAAGCCCTAACAGAAAACACTTGTTACTCTACCACCAGCTTGATGAGAAAGAAGTCATGACAGGATATTTCCAGTCACCTAGTTGAAGCAGAGCTAGCGAAGTCTTAGGCTGTTAATGTTAGCCTTGTATGTTTGGGGATAGAATCGTCTGGTTCTTAGGTAATACAAAAATTAATAGTCCTTCTAGCATCATCCGAGGCCTCACTCCTAAATAAATTAATAGTCCTGGACATCCTTCTAGCATCATCCGAGGCCTCACTCCTAAATAAAGCAGCTCCTGCTACCTGTCTAGCTCACAGAATCATTCATTTTTTAAAAACTCCTGTGGCTCTGACTATCGAAATGAAAGCCGCTTTTGCATCATTCCATGTGGTTTGATGAGAATCTTATGGGCAAGTCTGGTCTCCCAAACCGGACCTATCTGTTGTTCAGGAGCAAGAGTTATCCTGTGTCATGTTCCTATAATAGCTGCTGACCAGAATCACAGTTTCCAAGAAGTTTTGCTTCATGGATTGATAAAGCATTTAAAAGATCATCCACAACTCAGCATGGCAATGATACTTTGAAAGTACAAAGACGTAATTTTAATGATTCTTATATTATTCATGGTATTTTATTTATTTTATTTTTTGTCTTTTTTTAGGGCTGCACCTACGGCATATGGAGGTTCCCAGGTTCAATGGAGCTATAGCTGCTGGCCTACACCACAGCCACAGCAACTCCAGATCCGAGCTGCATCTGTGACCTACACCACAGCTCACGGCAGTGCTGGATCCTTGACCCACTGAGCGAGGCCAGGGATCAAACCCGCAGCTTCATGGTTCCTAGTCAGATTCGTTTCCGCTGTGCCACAACGGGAACTCCATTCGCAGTATTTTAAATGTGATGTGGAAAAAATAAATAATGAATTAATATCATTTGTTATGAGAGGGGTGGGAAGGCAAGAGATCTATAATCTTGATGTTTTCTACCAAATGATACCCGAAAAGAATTCTGGGACATGTGCACTGTGTATTCTTGCCACTGGCATTACTTTATTTCATATTAATAAGTTATCAGCTTGGGGCTTTGTCTGCACATAGGCACAATGGAATAGAAAGTTAGAACAACTTAACTCATGGCAAACCCTCTTAGTAACCACTTCATAGTTGGGGAAAATGGTACTTTGCTTGTATTGCTGAAATTAGCTGACCTGGTTAATCCATCTAATACTGGTTGATTAGTTTGTGTGTGTATGCAGCACCCCCAGCATCATACATGAGTACTTTGGAGATGTAATTCTGCATCTTATAATGCTGAATAATTGATACGCCCTGCCACTAGTAGCTTACAGTCTGGTTGTTTTCTTATCAAGGGCTTGTGACGAATCCTAATGAAATTAAATACGGCTGAATTAAAACATTTAACCGAGAGAGAGAAAAAAGCAGAACAAAAAACTTGCCAATATTCTTTTGTCCATAGTCCAGAGTTACATTATATGACAATGATCTGTTTGCATACCCGCCTCCCGCGCTAGTACTAGACTCTGATTTCCTTGCAGTCATGAAGGCCAACAATGGGTCTCATATGGTATTTAAGCAAGAGGGACCCATTTGCCATAAGGACACCTAGACTGGGCTTCTGAAACAAAACTCCCATCCCCACTAGAGGATAAAATAGAAGGCTGGTCTTTGTTCTTAGGGACCCAGTGCAGACATTGAACCTGGACAGACAAGAGCACAGTAGTGTTGGTAGAATCAAGTCATTAGGCAGAGGGACAGTCACAAGGGAGAAGCAGGAGCCAGGGATGAGAACCAAGCCTGGGGGCAGAGAAGGATGGCAGTGAGCAGCCAGCCTGGATGCTGGTAGCCCACGGGTTGCCTTGAGGTTTTCTGTACATGCTCCTGACTGGAAACAGGGTGGGGGGTTGGAGAGTGGGGAGGGGTGCAAGGACAGAGTTGGAGACTACAGTGAGAGCCCCACGAATGATTACGAAGCCCCCTCTCCATCAAATCTATTCAAAATTCATCTAAATCTTACTAAATAATTGCTTGATTAAAAATATACATGTGTATTCTAAGCTTTTACCTCTTCGGGTTTTCTCATTGAAAAAAAAAAGAAAGTAAACCAGAGTTGTCTTAGAACATAATGAAGACTCTAAGCAGTAACTAAGATGCTGCTGAAAATCCAGTGTGAATAGATCTGGAGTATACCACTGAAATGCGCGCGCACACACACACACTCATACACCACAAAACTAGACAGGATGCATGCTTTACATTCTTCTCCACTTAAATGTGATGCTGAGTTCCAAAGACAGCGTGAACAGCAAAGATGCGGCCAGGAGGTACTGAAGGACTCAACCAAATGAAAGTTACGGAAGCCCAAGTCCTGGCTGTTTTGCAGACACGAAGCTTCTTTAATACGTGTGCATTTGTTTGTTCACGCCTTCATTCATTCTCCCTACGCGGTCATCTCCTCTGAACTCAACCCTGCACTAAATGCTCGAGCCACAGGGGCAGCGGTATAGCATAGGGGTGGCTGCATGACAGGGAGTCAAGACTGACTTGGGTTCAAGTTTTTGGTAAGTTGCATAGTAACTCAAAGCCTTGGTTTCCCCATGTGTAAAATGAGGACAGTGTTAATTCCTACCTTACTGGGTATATGAGGGTTGAATCTGGTAGGTCTGAAAAGCTCTCAGAGCAGTACACGGTACGAAATAGGTGCACAAAAAACGTAAGTGGTGTCTGTTGTTGCTTTTAGATGTCAGTAGTTTAGATGAGTACAGTGTAGAGGGAGGCACATACCGGCTCGTGGTTAAGAGCTAACGGCGAGCGCTGTCCACATGCATGGGTACTTGAGGAGGCGATGGGTCTCCAGTCTCATCTCCATCTGCCTCAAGCAGAGCCGGGCTCTCCCAAAGTCAGCAGTGTGGTCCAAGAGACTCCTCTTTGAAGAGGAGGCTGGGATAGACATGCTTCACGGGTCTCCAGCTCTGCACTCCCTCAGCAGGAAGGAAGTAACGCCTCTGGTGGCACCCTGTGTGCTGGCCACCGCTCGTGGCTTTACAGACATGTCCTAATTTGAGCTCTGCAAAACCCCTGCAATGAAGGTATTGCTACTTTCCATTTAGTTATGGAAACTGACGCTTAGCAGGGCCAAATAAAGTACCCAGGATGGCACAGCCTAGAAAAGGTTGAAAAGACATTGAGTGCCCACAGCCGTGCCCTTAAAGTGCACCGCCTTCGCTTTCAGTTGAGTCGTTCTGAGAATTCTCAGGAAAGTGGTCCAAGACAAAACAAAGTCTCAGCGGGACGTTGCTCCTGCAGAGTTCCCGGGAGATGCTCCTCTTTGCATCTCCAGATCGTGTGCCCCTGCCCGGAAAAAAAAAAAAGAAAATAAAAGAAAAAAAGAAAACTACCTAAAAATACCTCAGATCTGACAAGCTTAAAAAGCTCCCTCAGAAAATCTTCACTCCCCACACTGATCTCTTTTGGAAAAAGCAAAGTCACTCCATCAACTAGCTACACTGATGAAAAACAGACCCAAACCGAGCATTCCAGAAATTCACTATAGAACCTAGGTTTTCAGATCTGGGATCAGAACAGGACACAGAGTGGAAGGGGTGGTGGATGGTGAAGGTTTTGGAGAATCTTTTCTTTTTTTTTCTTTTTTGTCGAGAGGAACAGATTACATTCTTGAGTCCTTCACCATGTTATAAACAAAACTAAGCACACAGCATTCCTTCCGAAGCACATGGCCCTGTTTTTAAAACACGGGTCTGGTCTCCCTTGGAATTTAGTGTTTGCCTCAGTACCGTTCTTCCTCTTCACTTGAAATTTACTGGAATTCATGCTATTAATGGTGATACGAATGGAACAGCTCTTTCATTCATCTTCTCTTCTCCCTTGTCTCTCGCTCCACACCCTCCGTCTTTTATGCTTAGGTTTTTAAGCCTGTGAATGTTTCCGAAGGCAGTGCCAAACTTTAAGTGCTGCTTGCTGTTACCTTGTGTGGGTGGCTCTCCCCTTGTTCCTACAACCTCCGTTTTTTTTGTGGTTCCTTCTGCAGTGTCCTCAGACCTCAGAGGAGCCTCGCCTGAGGAGGGAGTGCTGAACTTTTCTTTGCATGGAAAGATGTTGGTCCTTTCCACCTTTTCAGGCCAGCAGAAAGAGCCAAAAGAAAATGTGATCTCAGGAGACAGTGGAAAGTTGGATGAAGACTAGAACAGTGGGGCCTTTGTTCTCATTACTTCTTTGGGGAATGTGGTCAAGGACGTGGATCGTTGATGTGGGCAATGAATAAATTGGTATATACGAGATGTTAGTAGTTGAGCAATTAGGGAGTTCCCATCGCGGCTCAGTGGTTAACAAATCTGACTAGGAACCATGAAGTTGTGGGTTCGATCCCTGGCCTCGCTCAGTGGGTTAAGGATCCGGCATTGCCGTGAGCTGTGGTGTAGGTCGCAGATGCGGCTCGGATCCCGCGTTGCTGTGGCTGTGGCGAAGGCCGGCGGCTACAGCTCCTGTTAGTCCCCTAGCCTGGGAACCTCCATGTGCCGCACGTGCGGCTCTAGATAAGGCAAAAAGACGAAAAAAAAATAGTTGAGCAATTATGTTAAGCCATTTAAGAATTGTAGAGATACGTTCCCAGGCAAATGCACAGGTCCTTGTCTCAAGAGGCTCTATCACCTTGCACGAAGGTGCCGTTTCTCAAAGAATTTTGGAAATATTTCTGGAATTGCCTCCAGAAGTTTTGGTGTATTGATTTGCTTTCTGCAAGGTCTCCCTTCCATTATGTGTATTGAGTCCAGGCCTACGCAGGGGATGGTTACTTTCCAATATTCTTTTGTCCATAGTCCAGAGTTACATGATATGATGCAAGGTGCATGAATATACTGGCAGTCTTCACAACGCAGGGCCATCAGGAGGCCACCTTTTGGGAAGTGACTGCTCTGGACTCAGCTTCTGAGCATTTTTTTCCCACTGTAAACATGTGAGGAAGACCACCTGCATCCTTACAGTCAAACCATGTCCTCATGTGGGTCAAACAAAAGATTCCACTTCCCTTCCACATAGGATCCCAAGAAATAGTGGCATCATGGAAAAGAAAAATAGCAAGAAATCTGAAAGCTCCTTTTCTTTTCTTTCTTTCGTTTTCCCCTTTTTTTTTTCCACTTTTAGGGCTGCACGTGCAGCATATGTAAGTTCCCAGGCCCTAGGCTAGGGGTCGAATCATAGCTGCACCTGCCAACCACAGCCACAGCAACATGGGATCAGAGCCATGTCTGTGACCTACGTCACAGCTCATGGCAACGTGGGATCCTTTACCCATTGAGTGGGGTCAGGGGTCATCGAAACTGAGTCCTCATGGATACTAATTGGATTCGTTACCATTGAGCATGACAGGAACTCTACAGAAAGCCCCTTTTCATAAATCTTTAGAAGGCATTTCGTTGCACAGGGACCCACATTTCTGCTGATACTTTAAGTAAACATGTTGACTTTCTCTTAAAGCTCTGTTCTATTATGTAGTTGTGGTTGTCTTGTGGCAAAATGGTATCCCACGAGAGTAGCGGTTTTTAACCTTAGTGCAGTTTTGTCTCCAAGGAGTCATTTGACAATGAATAGAAACATTTTTTTGTTGTCACATTGGGCTGGGGAGATGGAGGTTTCCTACCAGCATCTAGTGAGTAGAGGCCAGAGATGCTGCTAAACATCCTACAAGGCACAGGACAGCCTGCCCCCAACCCCTAATCACAAAGAACTGTCTGACCCAAATGTCCAGAGTGCTGAAGCTGAGAAACTACACCAGAACAAGTCTCAGATGGTGAAAAACTGAGGCAGCATATGGCCTAAGCGTGAACACAGCCCTGGCAAAATACCGTGCACACCCTTGGCTTCTTTGAGCACAGTTTTGTATAGGGGCCAATTACTGTGGTTCTCTTTAAATCATACCAGGAAAACAGGAATGTTCCAAGTTGACTCTGCCCTTGGCATCCCAAACTCATCTTTTCTGCACCAATGTTTGGTGGGAATATTGCCTTCATTCCATCCTGTCACAAGTGCTGTGCTGAAGACACACCACACCTCTGCTATCCATGCTTTGGTGATCTTCACTTTCTATTGTGTAACCAGATGCCCGTCACAGAATCAAAGTCTATTAGAACGGAAAAGGAGCCCTTGGTTCTCTTACCTGGGAGGAAACAGAAATCTCGAGAATTCAATTAAGTCTTCAGGTAGGTAGAAATAGAGCCAGAATGAGAACCAGGTCTCCTGGCATCCAACCTGGGGTCTGTCTCAGCACCTTATTTTTAACACACATCCTTCATGTAGGCATGAAGACCAGCAGCCCCTGGTCGACTGTACCTAGCTTGTAACAGATTGCTTTACATGTCTAGGCGGCGGGATCTCGGGCTCCACTCAAGGATGAGAGCGTACTTCTCCCTGCTGCTGGACCCGGCAGAGTCTCTGAACTGTAAAGTTCAATTCCCTTACTTTTCGGCTGAGATGAGAGAATGCTTTCTTTCTTCAGTTCAGTCCCCAGGTCATTTTTTAAAAACGTCATTAATTGACATCAGGAGCGATCCTGATAAGCTGCTCTCTCATCATGGTCAGAGAACATCCCCGCAGTACAGCTGATGTGGGACAAAGGAATTCTCATGGATTGTGGTTGCTGTTTTAAAAGTAAATAGGTTGGGAGTTCCCATCGTGGCGCAGCGGTTAACGAATCTGACTAGGAACCATGAGGTTGCGGGTTCGATCCCTGGCCTTGCTCAGTGGGTTAAGGATCCGGCGTTGCTGTGAGCTGTGGTATAGGATGCAGACGCGGCTCGGATCCCACGTTGTTGTGGCTGTGGCAAAGGCCGGCGGCTACAGCTCCTGTTAGACCCCTTGCCTGGGACCTCCACATGCCTCGGGTGTGGCCCTAAAATGATAAAAGGCAAAAAAAAAAAAAAAAGTAAATAGGTTAGAGAAGCCCAGTGATCTGAAAATCACTCTAAGGATTTTGCCACCGTATCCCAGGGAAGGAATGAAGCCAATATTGTGACAAGACAGACATCAACCAACATCACTACTTAAAGGAAAACTTTATGTTAAGAATGCACAACCTCGGCAATGAGTCACATTTTGTTTTCCTTGAAATTTACTGGTTAACGAAAGTGCAGATGTTCAACCCTTAAAAATAATTTCCTCAAATTAAGGTGATTTTCAAAACAGTCTTGGGCTCACCCTCAGGTAAGTAAGAGAAAGTATTAATAGAGATATTTTGGATGGGAATACTGAGCAGAGGAATATTCAGCCCACCAGCCAGAAGGGGGCCTGGTTGAAGATGAAGCCTCTGATAGAGTTCTGGTCATAGTGTCAACAGACTCCTAAATTTTAGAAAAAAACTTCTAGGCCACTCAGACCAGCTTCCAGGAAGTGTGCACTGGGTCTGGGTTCGGGACTTTATGTCAAAGAGGGAATGTGAGGCAAAACTCAGGGGAAGAGATGCGAGTACCGTAAACAGTGGCTTGAAGGAGGGAGAAGGCAAAACCGTCTCAGAGTCACCAAAGCCAGGGAACAAACTTTAAAACTATTCAAGGCAGGAACCCCTCCTCCGGGAGGGGTTAAGGTCTCTCATCATGGCATGACTCTTCCTTCACTCAGCGTCTCTAATTAATATCTATCTGTGCCTGATAACTTGCCTTTTAATTGTTCTTTGTAGGTGTGTTCAGGGTTTCTGCAACTGGTTAGTTCACCAGAGCTGTCATAACCAAGTACCTCAGGCTGGGGGGGGGGGCTTGGACAGCAGGCCAGCACTGGTTGCTCCTGAGGGCTGTAAGGTGGACTTGGCTCCACGCTTCTCCCTGCTCCTGGTGGTTTGCTGGCCATCGGCGTTCCTTGACTTATAAAATCATCACCCCAATCTCTGCCTTGGGGTTCACCTGGTGTTCCCGTGATGTGCTTGTTGTGTCCAAATGTTCCCTTTCTGTAAGGACACCAGTCATAGGTAGATCCCCCACTATGACCTTGTTTTAACATGACTACTTCTGTACAGACTATTATTTCCAAACAAGGCCACATACTGGGGGTTAATTAAAACTCCAGCGTATCTTTTCTGCAGGGGACACAATTCAACCCACAGCAGCAACTAAAGCTCAAGGTCTTATATCTATTTGGCCTCTACCACACCTGGCTAACTGTGCAGCATACAACAAGCCTGCTGGTCCATCAGAGGAGCAGTGTGAGGCCCGAACGCGGGCAGAACACATGGTCTGTCCGGCTGAGGGTCTGGTCTCTGGTGGCGGTGCAGAAAGCTAGTTTGTAAGAGAATATCGTGTAAGAGTTTTCTCCAAGCCGTGCCCTAGTTCCACCCGCTTTACCCCTCCTCATTAATCAACTGCAGAGTCAAGAAAACTCCGAACTCAACCAGGCCATTAGTGGAAGAGTTAGCCTTCCATCCCCAGTCAACTCATTGCTGAGCCTGCCCTCCCCACCCCATCTCTTCCTAAATCTGTCTCCAGTTCCAGCTTAGTTCAGTCAACGGAGTACATTCGTTGTGCGAGCTGTTGATTTTTCTCTGTTTCTCTCATAACAGCATACTATATTAGGCAAGTATTCTCTTTCATGTCTGCTTCTGTCTTCCTCTAGATATGTTTACTGTAAAACAATACACATTCTGAGGGCTTCTTGTTAAAGGGAAACAAAAGATCTCCAGTAATGCTTAAAAGCCCACTTGGATTAGTATTCTCCCGTTCAAGAACTTGACATTGACTCCAGGAAGCCCACCAGCTAAAGTCTATATTCCTTATACTGATGATCAAAGCCTTCGGGTAATATTTCTGCATTCCTTTCCAACATCTTCCCGTGTGTACCCTCGTACATCCTTGGCACCAAGGTGTGGTATCTTGATCTCTCCCATATAGCCTTTCCCAGATAACAGCTATAATTTTCTGTTGCCCGTTTTTCCTACCATTGCTGTATTCGTTCACAGATTTAACCTGGGACTATTGATAACTGGAGACCCTCAAAAATGAGGACTTTTCTAAATTAAGTCAGCTGACTGTATTTTGTTTCTTTGAAAAGGCCCAAGCTCTTGCTTAAATCTAACATGATCTAATAGCCTTAAAGCTATTCTGAGGATTCAGGAGGTTTCCAGGTTGGACCACGGCTGGACCCCTAACATCGAAGTGGATCTGTCAGTTCAGGCCCAGAAGTTCAGAAAGGTATTTGCTTTGAATCGCCTCCAGAAATCCAGTCATGCCTCCAGAGCCTTCTGGGGAATGGCAGGGGCTCTCTCAGAGCTCCTGAATTACCAAAATTTCAGATTGTCCCAAAAAGTGACGCCCAAAACTTCCGACGAGTTCCTAAGAAATCCGGTGCTCTTCATTCGCACAAAGCAAGAGGGAAGTTCACAGAGAGCTCATGATAGCTCCCTGGCCATCGTTATTTCATCTCTGCCCCCTTTTCTTGTGGGGTGAGCAACAGAAAGCACATTCTATCCCCTCCCTAGTTTTCTTCGTCAACCTTTTGGGTGTTGCGTTAAAAGACATATTGAGATATAGTCAAGTTTTAAGAGTTTGAGCAGAAATTGATCCAAATTGAGCGGCATCAAACTGGAAATGAATCCGAGCGCTCCACCGACAGGAGCTCAGGGAGACACTTTCACGGGGAAAGAAGAGAAACACACCGAGACAAGTAGTTGGCTACAGCTTAATCCGTTGCCTGGTTTCCGAAAGGCTCGTGGGCTGTGTCCGATTGGTTGCCCTTAGATTGCGATTTCTTAACCTGGAAGCGTTTCAGCCTTCAGTTTTGGTTAGTTTACTTATGTAGGCAACTCAGGTCCTAGAGCCTCCTCAGTCTAATGGCCCCCTCTTTGACTTTAACAATTGTATGGGTGTAAAGTCTCAGTGAAAATATTCACAGGCATCCTGATGGGTTGACCCTGAAGCCTGGTCCTGGGAGGATGTATGACCTTCCTCAGGGGTCTGATGGAAATTTTACCCCGTCTAGTTATTTCTCTCCTGCCTTCTATCAGGATTAAACCTAGATGAACTTCCAGGAAAGTCAGCCCAGGATCTGCTTCCAGGGAAATGATGATGCAGGCGATGACATCCTGTTCTTCTCCCAAAAGAACAGCTTGAGAGAAGGTCCAAAGAGCAAAGACTTTGGAGTTCAATAGATCGAGCTTCTACCTCCGAATCCGGGTATTTACCAGCTTCAACCTCAGGCAACATATTTGAGATACCTGAGCCTCAGTTTCTTCCTCAAAGAAATGGGTGTAATAACCCACACCTCAGAATTCCCTGGTGGTGCAGCAGGTTAAGGATCGGGTGTTGTCACAGCTGTGGCCCAGGTTCTATCCCTGGCCTGGTAATTTCCGTATGCCACAGGCATAGCCAAAAAGAATAATAGTGGCACGCACCTCAAGATACTAAAAGGGCAGCAAAGATAAATAGCCAGACTCCCTGGTTGCCTTTCTTTCAGCTCAAGGCAAGATTCTGACTGTGCTATAGGCTGGAAATAGCAGACCCCAGCTCCTGGCAGAGCGTGGAAGCCAGCGCTGAAACAGCCAGGTGGGAGGAGGGAACCAGACCCACCTCCCCTCCTCATCATCCAGCTGGGTCTGGAGCTCACGTGGGCTTGTGGCAGCTCTGACAGCAGAGGCCACAGAATAGCTAGTGTCTCCTTCGCTGTGGGGTAGGATGCGGTGCCTCCACAGATGAGAAAACGGCGGAGACTGGGGACGCAATTGCCGTCTTGCACTGTGGTAACATCTCTCCTCTTAATGAGGGCTCCTGAGAAGCCCTGTTCTCAGAAGGAAGAACGTGGGAAGAGCTCTGTTCTCTCCCAGCCACCGATCTTACCGACAGGGCACCAAAAGGAGTTTTGCTTTCAGCGCTGGGCCCTGCAGCCAACCTCACCAAATGCTTTTTGGCATCTGTCAACAAGGAAGCTCAGTCTGCAGCTGCAGCAGCAGGTGCTGGCTGCCAGGTTCCCCCTGGCAACCCAGGTGTACTCCAGGTTAGCAGCTCTGCCTTGGAGCACTGGCCCCCA
>PVHT020000286.1:1723904-1760905 GCA_004024745.2 Catagonus wagneri | reverse complement strand
GGGGGGGGGGGGGGGGCGTTGTCATCATTCCATCTGATTCATTATCATTCATGGATTTGCTCAGGCCCTTGGCTAATACGTTTATGACTCGGGAGGGCACTGCTTCCAGCCACGTGATAATTCAAGTTTGTATGTGTACGTTTTGCGGAAACGTTCCCGTCTAGGATCTAATCGGGGGCTCTCTATAAAATCATGAGTGAGATGGAGTAGGAATTCCATGCCAGGTGTGTTTTGGAGCTCAGACTCCAGTTCAAGGTCTTCTGAGCCTTAGCGCTCCATCCTTCCTCATCTTCCACGCTGCTCATGCCTCCTGCTAGCCCCTGTGTTTCTGTTTCCAGTTGCCAGGGAACTGTTTAATCACATGTCTTTTTCTCTGATCGGTTGTGGTCTTTCCTTTGGTACACAGATCAATGCCTGTTAACCACAGTTGCCCGCCCCAAAGGCTCTGTTACTGAGCAGGGCGGGAGGAAGAGAAAAGGAAAAATCCCAAGATGTAAGAGCAGCCTCTCCCCTTCACCAAGCCCGTCTTCTCCCTGCTCTGCCGGCCCCTAGCTCCAGCTGCTTCTAGCTACCCCAGGAAGCATGTGTGGTCATGAACTGACTGATGTACCTCCTGGAGTTTCAAGCTAAGTGGGGCATCCACAGACACTTAACCTGGGTCCAGAAGCATTTTGGTTAAAAGATCATTGGGTGCTTTTACCCCTGGCGTGTTGGGAAATTCGCACCTTAGCAGACTGTTAATTTCTGATGCTTTTTAATATAAGAGGAAGGCTGAGATCAGAAAAATCCATAAAAGTCCATATTGCCCAAATCACACACACACACACACACACACACACACAAATGCTTCCTATAACTTTTTCTCTAACTTTTTAGGAACGTGACAGTGATACGTGTCATGACATTTTTTTTGACTTAGACAGATGTTAAAATGTGTTTGCATTCCTTAAACAAATAATTAGGTACACACGAAGGCAGCCCAGACGTTTATCAAAACATAGTCTCGAGACAGCAAGATAGTGATAGTTCGTTACCAAGAGAACAATTTCTAGGACTCCTCCCCTCTTTCTTAATTCACAATTAACTGAAAATAATAACAACAATAGCAACCATACTAGCGAACACTTAATGAACATTTGCCATGTGCCAGACATTATGCCAAATACGATGCCTGAACTGCCTATTTATTCCTCACAACAACCCTGTGGACTGGGTACTGCTAATATTTACAGGTGAGAAAATTCAGGCTCAAGGCGATTATGTAATTTCACAAGGTCATTGCTAATATAGCTGATGTGGACTTAGACTGGAGTCTGAGGGAAGACAAAGTTCTATTTTCTTTTTTTTAGCTTTAGAGCAAATTACCTATTTTTACCACTTTATTCAGGTATATAATTTACGTGTAAAAAGCTGTACATACTTAATGTATACAACTTGTGTTCAGGAATAAATATATATCTACGAAACCACTACCACCATGAAGGCCATAGACACATCCATCCTCTCCTAAAATTTTCTCCCATTGCTTTTATTATTATTTTTGTTGTTGTGAGAACACAGTGTAAGATCTGCCCTCTTAGTGCTTTGCCAACAGTCGCGTATTGCATATTTAAATGTCTCTTATTTTAGAATGCAGAAGTTAAAAGGCAAATGTTAATTTTATACCTAGAAGCTGATAGAATTGTATATGATATTTAGTAAGAAAACACAATTTATGTAGTCAAGTCAAATCAAGCATCTACTAATGTGGATGCTGTGGGGACATGACAGAAATATGCAGCACAGTTCTAGGATAGAAGATTCTACAGTCTGTTAGGATTGCAGATGTAAACACATGGTATAATCATCACTCACCAGTGATGATTCTGATTTGATTGGAACAGGACTGTGTTAGATGCATAGGGTAGAAGAGATTTGCACTCAGGTAAGTGTGACAAATATTGTGGCACCAGCATGCACAGTGCCAGCCACCTGGAAAGATCTGGTTGATATTAAATGAATAAACCACTATGTAGACCAGTCTGTCCAGTGAAAAAATTCTCAAGCAGCGGCCCCATTGCCTCAAATAAAGACTGGGGCAGCATAAACTATTTTACAGCAGGTATTGTGTTCAAAGTACTGACCCCAAGAGCAAGGTAAGGAAGTGGCGCCTTTGTAGGAATCACCAGAACTTTTCCTTCATCCAGAGTCTTATCAGAAAAATAGAAGTTCCCATTGTGGCTCAGAGGGTTAAGAACCCGACATAGCATCTGTGAGGATGCAGGTTCAATCCCTGGCCTCGCCTCAGTGGGTTAAGGATCCGGCGTTGCCACAAGCTGTGGTGTAGTCACAGATGAGGCTCGGATTTAGGGTTGCTGTGGCCATAGCATAGAATCCAGCTGCAGCTTCAGTTTCACCCCAGCCCTGGAATTTCCATATGCCACAGGTATGGTCCTAGAAAGAAAAAAAAAGAAAGAAAAAGAAATGACTGAAAGAAAAAGAAATGACAGTATGCTCACTGTCATACATAATTTACATACAGGTACAGGCTCTCTCTTTCTTTCTGTCTCAGGAGCCAGATAGAAAACAGTGTAATGACCAACAGCTGCTGCGCAGACTACTCTACACCTCTCCCATGTGTGGCTGGGTCCTCTCCCAAAGCTCAGCTTCCCAGGCATGGCTGTCCTGGGCATGCCCTGGCCCTGCGTGCTGCCTCAGGAGGTCCTCAAGGTCTGGATGCCTCCTCTATCTACTGTGTGATCTCGGGCATTCAATTACTCTCCGAAAGTCACAGATGGAGATTGCATGAATTCAAGAAAAAAAAATCCATGGAAAATGTCTAATCCATGGAAATGCTTTATACCTGTTAGTTCTTGTTGCTGTGGTTGTTGATAATGTTGTTAGAAACACTTGTAAATTAAAAAAAAAAAAAAAAACATATCCAAGCAAAATAAATATGCTAGCATGAAACCAAAAATAAAGATCCTAGCTTAAATATAAGGGATCTAGAAATGGTAGGAGAGTGATCTCTTTTCATACTCTAGCATTAACCCGGGGTTGAGGAGGTTTAGGGACAGGCGTGAATCTTGGTATGTTAAAGCGCACTTGAGACTTGCTTTCATCGTAACGTAAGACAGGGAGACATGGAAATGATTGTCATGAAGAAGTTTACACTCACAGATCCTTAGAAACAGGAGGCATGCCATGCCATGCCATGCCTGTGGCATGTAGGACCACACAGGGAAGCACCAGGCCAAAAGCCTTTATTGTGATTTTTGCGGGAAGGATGGGGTGAAGCAGGAAAGGGAGATTGGGAATTAGCTGGTTTGAACAATTTTAACAGGCCCTGGGATATAGAGACCACCCCTCATTGGCTGGTACTTGGCCCTAGTGTGATAGGGAGAGGGGGGTGCAGAGCGGTTCAGACAGTGACAGCTCCATAAAGGAGGCAGCTGGAGGAGACAGGTTCTGGATCGACTGGTTTGCTCATGAAAAGCATGCTTTCCAGGGAGTTGTTTACTATCTCTAGGAATAAGCCAGCCCTGAAAGGAGTGGTCTCCTCAGGATGAGCAAGGTCTCAATGTCATAAAATATGGAAAATAAAATATGGGAATAAAATACACAATCAATGCATGTGACAGGAGTAGGGTTTGTCCTTATAAAAGGCACAATGATGATTTCCATCCAGCTTACAACCAGCTTGGCTTCTGGGTCAAGGACTCCCCTGGGCATGGTGATGATTTCCATCCAGCCCACAACCAACTTGGCTTCTGGGTCAAGGACTCCCCTGAGTATCTCCATAGCAGTGTAGCATGCTGGGTTGGAGCAGCAATGGTGCCCTCGCCCCACTTCCATTCCCAGTGGTCTAGGTGTTTCAGGGAGACCCAAGAACTCACCCCTTTGGCCTTCCATCCCATCCCATCTACCCCTTTGCATTTGATAACTCAATTGATGAGAGGCACTATGAAAATCTGGTTGCCTCAGCCCAATGGGAATTTTGAGAGACCGATTTCTAGAGCTGGACCCACTTATACTCAGACTAGTTAGGACAATATTTGCTGTTTTTTGAGCAGCAGCCATTTCATGTGCTTGCCCTTGTGTCAGCTCCTAGGTATCTCCAGTCATGCTGTGAAGTCTGGTTGTGGTTGACAGACAGAGCTCACCCACCAGGTTTCTCCACGCTCTGTTTTGAAATTTGCTTGCAGGCAAAGGCATGTGGTGTTCAAGACACTTGGAAATACACAGATGTGTTTAAGCAACGTGATTTCTTCTCAGGGTCTGCCTTAATTCAATAGCCCATTTATTCTTTCATTCAGCAAGAAAATAATGTCTGGCAGATTTTTTTTTTTTCTGAATTCCCAGGCAGTACAGCCAAATGAATGACTGAGCTTTGGGACTCAAATTTTTCAAAGTGGGAGGCTGGGGAAAGCCAGCGTCTGCTGTACAGTGGGCAACCAGAATGTAGGCTGAGGGAGTTAGTGAAGACTGTGTGCAGCTATCCATGAAGCAGCAACTGGACCTCATACAGACCGTGGCAAGGAGACAGAGAGTGAGTGATCTCAGAAGAAGCAGTTTCATTCCCATGTCACCCAGGTAGCTCTGTCTGCTTCACTGGCCACAGGGCCTCCCCTCACTAAACAGGGTCCATCCACCCCATCCCTGGAAAATAATCAGATGCGTCCTCCTGCCCTCAGGTCAGGGCAATGCATTTTAACTGAAGCCCATGAAATCAGAGACATGGTTCCTATAGGTAGGAATAAATTAATAAATATGTTCTTTGTTAACTGGAAAACCTGGTTTAGCTTCCTGTTACCATCTGGTCTGCTGGCTACCTATTGAATTTCCTCCTGGTACACACTCAGGAAACCAGAACATAAAGGGAACCCATCATCTAGCTCTTGAGAGAGCCATATATCCAAGAAGTGAAGAACAAATGCCAAGAACACATTATTTTATCCTAAGTCTTTGGAACTGGCTTCCGTGGCTTCAAATTCTGACTCTGCTACATACTCGTTGTGGTAGGAGATGGAGAATTGTTTACCCTCTTTGTAAAATGGAAATAAAGATAATGCTCCTCCCATGTAGACCTGTTGGCAAATGTGAAATGAGTCAATGCATGTAAAGGACTTGCAAAGTGTCCTAGCATAGTGTGTGTGCAATGTAAGCATTTGCTATTCCTATTACTAGCACAGTCATGAAACAGAGAGTTTGGGGAACCGGAACATATCCCTCAAATGACCAGAGGGTAGCCCTTTCTGGCTGCTACTCTGTAGCATCAGGGGTCTCTCCATCAGTGCTAGGTGTTCTGGGACGTGGAGAGGCAGCTCCTGGAAGCTGGATCACTTCCCACAGGTTTTCTAGGATTCATGGGTGCAGAGAATAGAAAAGAGCCCTGTGCCTGGCCAGATCAGAAGAGAAGGAGCTGGGTGAGCCCCACCCCCAAGACAGGAGCAGGAACTAAGATATTAGAGTAAGGCCATCCTCTCAAGAGCCCTTTCCACTCTCTTAGGGATGTGAGAGTGGTGGGATCTCCAGGTGCATATAACAGGTCTTCTCGCATTTTGGTCCCGATTCAGAGACCTGCCAGCTCTGCATCCACAACTGCACTGGGCCTCTGATCCACCTTCCTCACCATCACCATGAAATCTCTACCTAAGGCCCTCACTTAGTTAATATGTATTCCATGCTTAAAAGCACCCGCACCTTTCCCAAGGCCTGGAAATATGTCAGACAGTTACAGGCTTTCCATGCCTCCAGCCACCCCATCTGTGCCCTGGGCCTGTCAGGATCATCAGAAGGCTCAGAGGCCTTCTGAAAATGTCAGACCCACTGTGCTAGCATGAAATGCCAATGGAGCTTCATACCTGTTCATTTACCTTTTTCATTGTTTCATACCAACAGGAACCTGTGTAATGAAAGGCAATGAGGGAGGGAATTGGGGTTAAAAGTATGTTATAGAAAAAAAATCTTGGTTTCAATATAGAAAACTGGATCAGGGCCTATACATATGTTTACCCGTAAACACCTCTTTAACAGAGAGAAAAGAGATTAACATTTGGTCAGGGTGATACTCTGTTCTTTTTCTTTCTTCCTTCCTTTCCTTCTTTTCTTTCCTTCCTCCTTTTTTCTTTCTTTCTTTCTTTCTTTCTTTCTTTCTTTCTTTCTTTCTTTCTTTCTTTCTCTCTCTCTCTCTCTCTCTCTCCCCCTCCCTCCCTCCCTACCTCCCTCCCTCTCTTTCTTTTTTCCTTCCTTCCTTCCTTCCTTCCTTCCTTCCTTCCTTCCTTCCTCTCTTTCTTTCTTTCTTTCTCTCTTTCTTTCTCTCTTTCTTTCTTTCTATGGCCATGGTCATGGCATAGGACATTTCCAGGGCCACAGATCGACTCTGCACAACCCTGGATCCTTTAACTCACTGCAGTGGGCCGGGGATCGAACCTACACCTTCCCATTGTCCAGAACCACTGCAGTCAGGTTCTTAACCTGCTGCACCACAGTGGGAACTCTGATGTTCCATTCTTGAGTTAAATGCTATTTCATAAGAATTTTCATTCAGTCAGTCCTCTTATTTACCACATATGAAGAATTATTAGGATTTACACTTAAGGAAACTGAGGCCCAAAGTCCCCACCACTAAGAGGTTGCTCCTCCAGATGGATGGTCCCTCAAAGCATCACCAAAATATATTAAACAACAAAAGACAGCCCAGGCATGAGAAAGCTGACCGACTGCTTATTTTCTTCAGAGAGGCAAATAATTAGTTTGAGCTCTTGCCGAGTTTCCTAAGAACTGGGCTGGTGGGGGTGGGGGAGGTTTCCCTTTATGTATACTATTTTAGGAAAGCCCATAATTGAATCTAATTTCTGCAGCTGCCATTAGAAAGCAGGATGGCAGCATCAGCAGCATCAGGGAGAAAACAGAGACCCGCGGAGCAGGGTGGGATGTGCCCCCTGCAACTGAGAGGCCCTGGGTGAGGGCCAGAGCCATCTGCCCTGTAGGGCCACCGAAGCCAGGGTCGAGCCCCGTGGGGAAGGCAGGAGGGGCGCGTGCCCCCCGCCCCAGCTCCCACCTAGAAAGGGCGGGCGAGCATCTCCCAGAGTTCCTGTAGCGGGAAACCTTCTGGATCTTTGTTCTCTCTCCGCCACGGCTTGTAAGTATTAGCCTGATGTTGTTTACTTCTTCTCCCCATCTCTCCAAGGAATATGATTCACACGTTTTCAGATTTATTTGAACAAAATGCAATAAATATGCTGCTTCAATTTTAACTGCTGGCCTGTAGCCAGGGTTTTTAATGAATCTGGCCTGTGCTACTGAAGTGTTCCAGGATCTCCAGGGCTCTGGGCACTGTGAGATTATATACACTGGTGTGTGTGCGCGCACGCGCTGGAGCACGCACACGCACACACACACACACACACACACACACACACACACAGGCACAGGCACCTCCCCACCTCCTATTCCCTGGAGGGCCTGTGACTCACAGTCAACTGCAGGTTTTTCAGAGCTGACTCTGGTTAAATTTAGCAGGAGCCTTTATTGTCCAAGGAGAATCCATCTCCTTTCACGGCCACGTGGAAATGCCATCTTTCCATTTTTCTCTCCTCTGCTGGGAGTGCTACACCCACCTCCAGAAGCTGCCCTCGCAGCCTTTTTTCTCTCCCTTTTTTCTTCACAAATGGCCACTAGACCAGGCCCAGCCTGGGGAGAGACGTCCACATTAAAAACAGCTGGATATGCGGGCTTAACATGTAGGTAAAAGGACTCCCAGTCGATGTTGACCACAACCAGTCAGTGCTCCAGGCTTCTGCACGGTGGGAGAAAACAGGAAGGGGGATGCTCACAAAGGCAGTCCTGGGCCTGGCACCCCTTCTCAGAAAGAGGAGGAGGAGAAGGAAAAGTGCAGCGGTCGACCTGGGACACACATCTCCTGGACCCTGCCCTTTAGTAAGTGTGGCCAACAGAGGGTGAAACGGAAGGATCTGCACAACGGGTCCCCTCCGGTGGCCCCAGCCTCCTATTCTGGAGGAAGATGATCAACAAAACCGCTGAAGCTTCAAAAACCTGAAACTCCCAGGTTGTGTGCCCAGAGTGAACAACACTTAAAGCCATTATGGGTTGGCATCTGGGAATTCCCTCAGAAGGAAGGGACCATTGCCGTTAGGGCCTGGGATGTGGTTTCCCACTGGTGACAGAGACAAAGAGGTGGCCCCAGAGACCCTATCTATCAACGTGGTGACCAGATTCTGCCTGGCTGTTAAGAGACACTATGATCTATTTCTCTTCTTTCCAAGAACAAACCATAGTCTGATCCCTTCTGTTAATACCAGTGACTTTTCCTGATGTCAGAAGTCCTTGTTAGCTTCTCCTCTTTTGAAGTTACTATCAAAAGCAAATTGCAGATTGTTCTGCAGGGGTCTGACCACCCCATTCCATCCCCATCTCGTTTCATCGCGTCCTCCAATGCGATCTTCACAATCATTAGGCACAATAAGCAAAGACACTTGTAAGTCAGACACCTGGGCAGACAAATAACACGAAAGGCCTGGCTGCCCTTAATAACTGGGGAAGGGTACCAGAGCACAGAGGTCCCCCCCCCCACTTGTTCCTCTCCCCCTCCTCCACCTGGCAGTGGCAGAGCTTCCTGTTGAGGTGGCTTTACCAACAGCATGCAGTGTGGCTTCCGGGAGCTCTTGTTTGCTCATCAGTGGAAGGCTTTTCCCAGTCTGGTTATTCAGTGATTCTGACACCCAGGTGACAGACTTTGGGTGGTTTTCCCTGGACATCTTTTACCCTCTTAGGACTTGACACCTTCTCTGTGTTCCACTTTGTTGAAATGGAATAATACATAGTTCTTATTTCTGCTGTGATTTCTCTTATTTGGAGTCATCAAAAATTCTTCCTCTTATTTACAACATTCATGGAGTTGTAGAATGTTTCCTATGGATACTGGAGGGAAAACCCTATCTTGTTTCCCCTTCACGTAGTGGTTAGCAGTGCTGTGGTTTGTGTGTGTCTCTCCCATGCACTTTTCAAGCACTCACGCAGCCCCATTCAACGCATATTGGTTGTTCACACGTTCTCTCGCTCGCTCTTTGCCAGGTGGACACTGTTGGAAGCATATGAGAAATACAGGACACAAACTCTTTTCTCAACTTGTTAATTACCATATTGGGAAGTGAAGATCATGCTGTATGATGATGATAATGTTAATAACGGCATGCCTGTTAGGAGGCAGGCAATGTGCTAGATACTTGATAGATTTTACTCCATTTAAGCCTCAGCAAATTCCTTAAGGTAACTCTTATTATTTCCAGTTGACCCACAAGGCATCCAAGGCTTGGATTAATTCATCTGCCCAAGGCTAAATAGTGATTAAAGATGTATCTGATCAATTCTATGAGTTTGAAATGTCACATAACCAAGTTTTGAACTGAGTTTGAACAAGGTCTGCAGAGCAGTGGTGCAGGTAGGTCAGAGGGGTGGGAGTTCTGAGTGAGGGAGGAGAACTTGCTGCTTGAGTTCACACTGATGGGAATAGGCAGAGACTCACCCTGGGCAATGGAGAGGAGGACCCAGGCCAGAAATGAGAAAGAGAATGTGGGCTCCCGATGGCAGATGTTAAAATGAACACCAGAACATTTTGCCACCTCCAGTCCTCTTTTAACAACAGACAGACCTTTGCTGAGACCACGGGGGAGAGAGAGCTTCCACCTGCCCAAGCCTCAATCCCAGTCACTCTTTATGCTTGATGCCCTTCAAGCAGATTCCTGGTTTGACAAAGGGATGCCCTCAGATAACTTTGATTATTTTTGAACTGGGGCTTATAAAAACAAGTACGTTCCACTTATTATATAACCAAGGCTGGAAAAATAATGTTTTACTGTCACTTTTATTAGTTGGGAAATGTAATAATTTCCAAGTTTGAGAAACACAGTCGGAATTTTTTTTTTTAATCTTTTGTAAAGTCTTGCATTTGCTTCATTGGCACCTCTTGGCTATTCCATTTGCTCCCTGAATCCTGGTTTCCAGCTTCCTTTCCTTTCTTAGGAAAGCTTAAGTCAAACATGGAAGTTATTTTTCAGTCCTGAGTTCATAGAGATTTTCCACAGTTGTGGCCTCATTGCACATTCAATCAGAATGTTCTTTTCAACAGGTTCTGCATCTTAATCCTACATTAAGCTATTACCTGCTTATACCCAGGCCAATGAGACAAAATTAAGAAATAAGCTATTTGCTGACAAAAGTTCTTTTCCTAAACCTTTGCCTCAAGAAAACTTCCCACTCTTTCTGTCACTTTTTTGGAGTCCAGATGCTAAAGCATCAATCTGTACTTCTCATAGCCATAGGGAAGGAGAAGGCTGTTGAAGGGAAAGCACCGGCAGAGACTTGGATTCAAATTCCTGCTAACATTAATCTGGTGAGACCCTGAATGTGTTTCTTAACATCTCTGAGCCTCATTTTCTTTCATATATGGAGTATAGGTAATATTGTCTATTTCATTGGGTTGTAGGGAGTTTTAGATTCAAGGTTTGATCTTCAACCAAAGACAGTTAGTTGGTCCAGAAGGAATCAGAAGGACCTCATGAAAAAGTGGCACATCCTCCTGAGACGCTTTCTCCATGAGGCGCCCCCCACAGCCCTGTGAGCATCTCACATGACGGAAGCACCCCGATGAGCCTAGACCTGCCTGCATTTCCCAGGCCTTTCACGTCCAGAAACCATTGTGTTCTATTTGGTTTATCTGACAGCAATGAGATCTCTGCTGTCTTCTCAAAAAGCAAAGGGCTTCCCACACCTGACTCTCAAATCTTCCTTTATGATAGCCGGGGGACTTCCCTCCCGTTTAAGATCACAGGAGACTCTTCTGCCTCCTCCAGATGCAGACTCAGAAGGAATCGGAGACCATAAAGAAATTCAGGACCAAAGGAAGTGTCATGTGCAAAGTCATGGAGCTAAAGATGAGAAAGGCTGGCAGTCGCCATCTCCTGAGCCGCTGCAGCCCTTCCCCCCCACCCCGACCCGGCAGCTTTCCTTCATGACTGTAAACCATGTTATGGGCACATGAAGTCACCCTGTATGCAGACACGACTGTCCAGCAGGATTCTGCATGAATTGCGGGGCCACTGTGCAAAATATTCCAGACCACCTGAGTGCTGTGTGGCTCATTCTCTACTGCATATTTATTCATAAAGGTGGGGTGTTTCTGTGTTGGACTCATCCCAGCATTCACTCTTCCTGTTTCTAGTGGTCAGAGATTCGAGTTGTGTGGCTTGTCTTTGGTTAGGGTGATAAGCATCCCTGCCCTTTCTCACTTTTTATGCTGATTCTTATGCTGGGCAGCAATAGCGTTTTTAACAGTCTGCCAACAGCCTTTCTTCATTACAGCTACTCAATAGATGTTTGTTAAACAAAAGAACAAGTGAGTATACACATGAATATTCCCAGCACATATTAATCCAGGGGTACTTATGACTTGCTGGACTGCTTCAGCTACCAAATTAAACAAGCCATGAAATTTGAATTTAGTAAAAAGAATTTTGTTTGGGCCAACATGCCAGCTAATAACTGCTTTGACTATTTTGAACAAGTTGTTTGGATGTCAGGATTTAAAGCTGGGATTCCTTAAACCTGCTTGTTTAGGAAAGTGGTCACATGCCACCTTTGCTCCCCTGGCTAAGCTACCTGTGTGGTTTTTATCTGCATGGCCATCCTCTTAGGCTGACAGAATGTCCACTTGCAGTCATTGCTGTTCGCTTGTCTCCTTGTCTCTCTCCAAACCTCCCATTTCCTCTCCTGTGTTCTGAGCTTCTTTAATAATCTGAGCATCAATAGGAGATTTTGTACTAGGAACGACATCCTTCAAAAGCTCTATGAAATACCAGCTCAGGAAGACAGGAAGAAAAAATGTGGAACCCTCAGTGCAGAGGTATTCAAATCCCCACTTGCAGAACACATACATTAGGCAGGAACTTACTTTTCTTGAAAACATATAACTTTCTGGGATTTCCTGTCATGGCTCAGCAGTAACAAACTTGACTAGGATTTGCATCATGAGGATGTGGGTTTGATCCCTGGCCCTGCTCAGTGGGTTAAGGATCTGGCATTGCTGTGAGCTGTGGTGTAGGTCACAGGCATGGCTCGGATCTGGTGTGGCTGTGGCTGTGGCGTAGGCTAAGTAACTCTGATTTGACCCCTAGCCTAGGAACTTCCATATGCTGGCAGTACAGCCCTAAAGACCAAGGAAAAAAAAAAGGAAGAAGAAGAACATGTAACTTTCTAAAAGTTGCCACATGAACAAAACAAAATTTGATTTACCAAGTGATTTGAACAAGGCTTTAGGCATCTTCAGGTTAAGGCCCCTAACTTGCTCATCAGTGTTTCCACTTTAGTGCTTTAAAGGGAAATTCTAATGCACAGTTTGCCCAATAAAGATGAAGCATGGGAAAAGGAAACAGAGGGAGGGCAAGTAGGAGCTGTGAACAGTAGGGCACACTGGTTAAGCCTTCACCACCAAAGGCTGAATTTCTACCCTTAGTGCAGAAAACTTCTCTTCTGTTGGCCACCTTCTCAGAAACCTACCAGGAGCAGCTTTTGTCCCCTCTAATCACACTTGTACCCCTGGGGAGCAAACCGTGTCTCCTCTGTGGCTGGTTGTCTGTGTGTCTACTTGGAAGCCTTCCTCATTACGCACAATGAAATACAAACTCCCAGCATCATCCCCAGCCTGGCCTGGGGCCTCTCTTCTGCTGCATTTTGCCCACACACCCTAGAAACTGTCTCATAACCACAGAGGGATTCTTGCCTTTTGCCAACACACGATTCCATTTTATGCCTCATGCCTTTGCACCTGCTGCTCTTTCTTCCTCTCATCCCTTTTCAGCCAACGCTTCCAGTTTTTTAAAGACCCAAGTGAAATGTCACCTCCTCGGTGAAGTTTATCCTGACCCGGCACGGTAGTCACTTAATTCCTCTGAATGGTTATAGCTCTTATTCTTGAAACTGTTGTCTTTATCATAGAGTACTGAAAATGAGTATTTACATGTTTACCTCCAGCACTTTGAGGATGGAGATTTATCTTTGTATCCTCATTTTTAAGCCTAGAGGTAGGCACTGAGATCATTTCCACTATTCATGAGAAACTAGAAGCACAGAGAGGTTAAATAAGTTGCCCAGGTCCAGACAACAAGTAGCTTGTAACTCTGTGATTTGAACACAGGGAATGGGGGCTCAGAGCAAATCCTGTTAACTACTCTGAAGTGCTACTTTTCTTTAAAATGATCATGTCGGGATTCCCATCATGGCTCAGCGGTAGGGAACCCAACTGGTGTTCATAAGGACTGGGGTTCGATTCCCGGCCTTTCTCAGTAGATTAAGGATCCGGCATTGTGGTGAGCTGTGGTGTAGATTGTAGATGTGGCTTGGATCCCACATTGCTGTGACTGTGGCGTGGGTCAGCAGCTATAGTTCCGATTCCACCCCTAGCCTGGGAACTTCCATATGCTGCAGGTGTGGCCCTTAAAAAAAAAAAAAACAGGAGCTCCTCTTTTATCTAAAATCATATCATGTCATGTTGTCCATTAGCTCTATTTGTGTACCATGCAGTGTTGGAACCAACATGGGCATTATCCAAACCAAACTTATTTGGGGCTACTTGAGGGTCTGGCAACAGTGAAATTTCGTTCGAGGATGGTAGGGAGAAAATGCACCGCATCCCATTTCTTGACTAGAGGTTTGCATAATCAACCAAGTAGAAAGAAGTGTTGAGATGCATTTAACCTCATTAGTTTCGGTAGGACTGACTCTCCAATCCATCAGAGTTGAGCTACATTAGTGAAACTCAACTATTTTCAAATCTCATTTACATAATGGATGAGATGTGAAATGAGCCCAATGCAAGGGGAGCTGCCCAGAGGCTCTAAAGTTTATCACAATATGTGAGAGTTCTTTTAGATCATTGCATTAAATTTCCACTAACAAGATAACAAATTAATTGCATTACTGTACTAGCCCAAAGTGTCTTGAGTGGAGAGTACCAGTGAGGAAGGCCGCCGAGATTTCAAGGACTGTGGGTGGGCAGGGATGCTCAGAGGGATATGACAAATGTTACCTGAGCTCTCTTCTGCCCCTTTAAGAAATTCTAGGCACCTCTGTAATCTGATGGTGGACTTTGGCTTTATTAGTGAGGTAAGCGAGGATGAGTAAATCAACTGTATCAGACAAGCCTCAGGACATCTAGAAATTGATCATTCTGCCGAAATAAGCACTCTGTGTTTATTAGCTGGGAGTTCATCACTATCACTTCTCCTCATCCAATTCCTAAGAGATTTCAAAGCCATCATCATGGTATTAGCTCGTCTGACTGAACTACTAGAGATAAAGATTAGGAGATCTATCTAATGATGGGTCTGAGTTCCCGTGATTTTTTTTTTTCTCTTCCCTTGCAAAGAAGAGAGCTTCTCTAGCATACGTTCCGTATCTATATGTGTATGCCTACACACAGTCACAATTGTGTTTGCAAATCATTTCATGATTTCGAGTAGTGGGACAAAGGTGGTTTCACTCAATAAAGCTCTTAAAACAATGCATCGTTCCCAGGTATGAGGCAATGACTGCTTAACAGGGGCTCTCTGTATGTGAAACTGACTCTGTGGCTGCCGCTGTGTGTCCATACAGTGCTGATATTAGACTAAGAATAATTAGCTTCCATAGCCACATTTATAATCCTGACATCCTTACATGGCCAGACTCCTAGAATTCTTGAGAGATGAGTACATGTTGGACCGATCCTTCACAAACCAGCAAATATGCATTTATCTATTTATACATGTATTTATAGACACACATGCATTTAAGCTCCTGATATCAAGCACTGTTCTCAATATGGCTTCTAAATAAGCAGTAATCAAAATGCAAATAAGGTGACCCAGTTAGCATCAAGATCTGTATTACCATGCAGATGTGCTCTGCAACTCTGTGCTCTAAAGGTAAAAAGGAAGAAACTGCAAAAGAGGCTTATGTTAACCAGAGTTAACTGCCGGGCCCTTCACATCAGGGAGAATCCAGAGAAGAATCTCCCAGAACCAATGGTCTTGGAGCTTGGATAACATCTGCCGTTTCGGGCTTGGTCTGTTTTAAAGCTGCCCTGTGAGTGTAGCATAACAAGCATGCACCAGGAGAGCAAGAAGACTGCTTCTGCAAAGTCACAGAATGTAACCTTTGTAGCACAGAGCCAACACACTGGCCTGAGACAATCCATGAGTAAGGCTGGAGTCAGTCACGTTCCTGCCACCTACACTCTCTATGTAACGCTGGGCAAAGCAAGTTGTATCCCAGAAAGGACTGGGCTAGTTCTCTTCCAGTTCTAAACTGCCATGGTTTCTACCTTGCTGAAGCTCCTTTGTGCTCATCTGTTGATGAAGGTTATACCATGCGTTAGGTGCATTGGCAGCAAATTCCTAACCTACCTGATCACCAAGGATATTAAAAAGAGCATACTTGGTGCACTGTGCTACTAACCTGGTTTTAATTACATGTGTGCATCCTCTCTTCCCTTGTTAGCATCTTTTGAGAATCCCTTTGTTATATTTTTCAGAGAAGCAGGTACGACTCTGTTGAGTCGATACTTTTTTAAGCATGGGAGCAGTTCTATCAGCATTCTGTTTGGTTCTGTCTGGGCTTAGTCCTTCTGGGTTTGTGTGTGTGTGTGTGTGTGTGTGTGTGTGTGTGTGTGTGTGTGTGTGTGTGTGTGTGCAGGAGTTGATTTAGGTAGGCGAGGGTACTAACCTGAGTTTTAAAGTATCTTTGAACCTTAAGCTGTGTACAAAATCTGTTCTGTGTGTGTATATATGTGTACACTTTTTTTTTTTCCCTAAGAAGATGTCTGTGATGCAGAAAGATGAAAAAAACCTCCAAAACAGGATGTTTCTTCTTGCAGTTTTGATGTTTGCTGTATTTCCCATTCTGGGTGATGTCTTTGGGCAGATCTAGAAAGTACCTCTCACCTGATGTGACTTTTTCACTGTAGGATGAGGAAAGATTGACTTCTACATCATTGGACTTTACTGCATGCAAGATTCTTTCAAATAAGTCTCTGTGAAGGTCCAATAGACAAAATAGTATCTTCTCAGCCTGTTTCTTCACTTCTAAATTAAGAGAAACAAGAACTGATCAGATTGTCCAGCAGTTTCTCTGAATCTAGTCCACTTAGAATATTCGATTCTGACCAAGAAGAAATGGAAACATAGATGCCAAGTTCATCTAGGAATTGGGAAGCAGAGCCTGAAAGAATGCAGTTTCTCAAAACTCCAGTCTCTTAACTTTCATATTAACAAATTATTGGTTCATATTATAGTTCATTAACTATAAGCATTTATCAAATATTTATTTTTTTAACTCAGTGAGTTTTATTAGACTTATAGTTGTACAACTATCATCACAACCCATTTTTATCACATTTCCATCCTTTGTGTCAGCCTTATGCTAGGAAGATATAAGAAAATGATATAAAATCTCTGCTTCCTGGGGAACTGAAATCTTGTCAGGGGCACACATGACTTGAACATATGAAGTAAGTTTAAGATGAAACAATTTCTGCTAAGACGATGTAGTGCTAAGTATTAATACTTAACACGGCTGAATGCTTACCGTATTGAGGCGCCCTAAGAAGTGTTTTCGTATGTGTTAGTTTTTCTGTTACTGTTATAACAAACTTCTCCAAACTCAGTAGCTTAACCAACACAAATGTATTATATTACATTATTGGAGGTCAGAAGTCCAAAGTGAATCTCACCGAACTAAAATCAAAGAACCAACAAGGCTACCTTCTTTTCTGAAGACCTTAGGGAAGAATCCACTCCCTTGCCTGTTCCAGTGTCTGCAGGTTGTTCGCATTCCTTAATTCACATCTCTCCTCCTCCATCTGCAGAAACAGCAGCTTAGCCTCTGTCTTACCCTGCCCTCGTCACCATGTCTCTTTGTCTGGCTCTTCTATATCCTTCTTTTACTTTAACGGACACTTTAGATTACACTTTGACCACCTCATCCTCAGGGATACTGTCCAGATGTTAAGGTCAGCTGATTAACAACATTAATTCTGTCTACAACCTTAATTGCCCCTCGCCAGATACGTAACACACGCACAGGCTTTAGGAATGGGGGGTGGGGCATTATTTTCTGTCTGCCACAATATTTATATTTAATAAATAATATAATAACTATATTAATAATATATAATAATATATAACATGATAATACTCCTTTAATCCTCAGTAACCTCATTTGCTAGATGAGGAACTGAGCACAGAGAATTAGCATGACTTGCTCCAAATCACACAGCTCGTAACGTGGGTAGTCTTACGCCAGAGAATATGAATATGTTTCTTCACTTCAGCTCTACTCTATACTGAAATCAGTTTTAGATTAGAGGGTCCTGTGTGAACAGAAGTAATTAGGGCGGCTTCCGCAGAAGGTTTGGGCCCAGGAGAATCGGTGGTCCATTCATCGGTCTGGCACTAGAATCTATCAAGCTACATGCTGGGGAATCAGAAGAAAGTTAGGCATGGTCACTAACTTCTAGAATCTTGAAAGTTGCCTACAAGAACTGTCAGGGAAATGAACAAATGATTACACAGCAAGAGATAAGTCCTATTGCAGAAGTCTATCCAAGATGATAAGACAGGCTATGCGGGAGGGAGAAACTAACTTTACCTGACAATGAGATGTGGGTTTAATTTTTCCCAGCTGCCTCTCCAAACATATTTTTCAGTGTTTGTTTTGCACAGCTCAGCCCAAGCAACTCTTCTCTCAGTCACACAAAGAAGCCTTGTTATTCCTGCTTTTACTCTTGTCATTTCCCAATCCTGGCGGCAACCCCTCCTCTACTTCTAATTATTGAGTTCTACTCATCATTCAAGACTGGGGTTTTTGTACGTGTATCTCTCTCCCTGAGTTGGTGGGTTAGCCCCATTCAGAGAGGGTTTGTATTCCCTGTGCTTAACAGTACTTGGCACCTACAGGGTCTTAATGAATGTTGAATCAATGATGATGAGCACAAGACCACCTCAGATCCCACTGAGATCTCATTTTCCTCCTAATAAGTGGAAGACTCCTTTGGATTCCTGTCTCATTTTGTTTGTCAGTTTTGTAAATATTCCACTCTTATTCCACTCTCCACTTGTAAACCTTCTCTGCAAAGACGGAGCTGTCATCTTATGAATTGTGCTATGTGACAATCAAGTAACTTGTGTTTTTGTTTGTTTTTGTTTTTGTTTTGTCTTTTTAGGGCCAGACCTGCAGCATACGGAAGTTCCCAGGCTAAGGGTGGATTCGGAGCTGCAGCTGCCAGCCAACACCACAGCCACAGCAACGCCAGATCCAAGCCACGTCTGCAGGCTACACCACAGCTCACAGCAACACTGGATCATTTAACTCACTGAGCGAGGCCAGGGGTCAAACCCGCATCCTCATGGATACTAGTTGGGTCTGTTACCCGACTAGTATCCATGAACTGAACTAGTCGGGTCTGTTACCCTACTAGTATCCATGAACTGAACCACCATGGGAACTCCACTGTTGATTTTCCCCCCCTTTTTTTTCTTTTTAGGGCCGCACCTGCGGCATATGGAGGTTCCCAGGCTAAGGGTCAAACCGGAGCTACAGCCGCTGGCCTTCGCCACAGCCACAGCAACAACGCCAGATCCGAGCCGCATCTGTGACCTACACCACAGCTCATGGCAATGCCAGATCCTTAACCCACTGAGCAAAGCCAGGGATTGAACCTGCAACCTCATGGTTCCTAGTCAGATTTGTTAACTGCTGCGCCACGAGGGGAACTCCTCCACTACTGATTTTTAAATGATTGACTCCAAGCTCACTGAATAGTATTCTACTTGAGAGTGACTTTGCCTGAATTTCATGCCCCAAGGACCCTAGAATGAAGTTGAGATCATTTGACACAAAATGTATTGATAGAGCCACCACCCATGACTGAGCAGGTTGTTAGTTGTTCACTCTCTATTGGCACCTGGCTCAAGAGGAGAGGCACTGAAATCCAGCTCTTGCTCCTCTCTCCAAACTGTGATCGGTGGGGTGTATGTGCACACCAGAAGCCAAACCTTTTTCTAATTTTCACAATGGAGCCCTCTTCTTGCCAAGATTTGGGTCCTTGGGGATTTCCACCTAGGTGGGACGTCTTTTACAAATTCACTCAAAGATACTATATGGGTAGCAAAGGCTCTGGCTTTGGATAATTAGAAAGTTACTTTAGGATCTTTCAGTATCCTTATAAAAAGTAACGGCTACCTTATGCTATGTAGAGACTGTTAGAATGTAATTCTTAGAAAACATAGGGACTTCAACTGCTTTGACCAGCATCATATCCCTGGTAGGGTAGGTGTTCGATAAATACTTGTAAAATTAATGAATAAGATGATGATGCAACAGATAACATTTTTCCTGACTTTGGCCCAGAAAAAATATTATTTTCCAAATCCCAATAATATCTACTATTTTAATTCACCTTATTCTGTAACACATATCCCCGTATTACTATGAATGACGTTCATCTGCAAACAAGAAAAAAGAGCAGTGGGAGAATTTGAAGAGACAACCAGTATATGAGAAAAAGGATTATGAACAAGGTTTTAGGAGGAGTTTCCACTTGTAGAAAATATGTCATTTTGGGTTTACCCAAAAGTCAACGTGTTATGGGACAGAAAAAAACATTGAGTTGAATCAGGAGGCATGGATTTCAGCATCACGTCCTCCACACATATGATATGTGAGCCAGGGCAAGTCACCTGGTCCTCTGTGCCTTGGTTTTCTTATTTGGAAATGTCGAGTTTCACCATCTGCCTCTTGTCATCCACAACGGTGTTGCAAGGGGAAAAATGACATAATGTTTGTCATCGTTCTTTGCAAGATTAAAAACCACTGCTTGCTCAATTAAAAAAACAAAACAAAACAAAAAAAAAAAACTCTCAGTCCATGCCAGGCTCTGCATTCTACAGTAAAAGGGCCAGGAAGGTGACATTAAGGAACCAGCCTCCCGGAGATCTTAGTCTTTCACTATACCTTAGTCCTCAGTTTTGTCTCCAAGAAACACCTGCCTTTGCACATCTTAAAAATACAGAATTAATTAAGCTATTCAATAAGCCTTTATTAATCACATAGTATTTTTCAGATATATTGCTTTCTGAATTGGATGTTACCAAATGAATTACATATGATCTCTGAGTGATGATGCTATCACCCCCCCTTTATTTTAAAGAAACTGTGAGATGAAGACCCAGCCAGGAGTTAGGATCTAGTTCTTACCACCTCTTTCCAGCTGTGTGATTTTAGATAAGTTATCTGACCTCTTTGAACTTCCATTTTCTCATCTAAAAAAAAAAAAAAGGGAGTAAACAGTATCTGTCCCACAAAGGTTTTGTTTGTTTGTTTCCCTGCAGACAAAACAAGATAAGCAGATTAACTTTATAAACCTAGAGCAAAGTACAAATTACTCTATGGTAAGGCTGGTTTTTCCTGTCCAAGGTCACAGATCTCATTAAAGGGATCTTGGTAAAGACTGCCACTGTAGACCCTGCTTTTCCTCCATGACCCCCATAACCTTGAGCAACCTGGGGAAGAGGTAATTGAACAGCAACTTTGGAAGAAACAGAATCAAAATATCGAAGCTATCGACTCAGTATTGACTCACCCTTAAGGCAGTAAACAGTGCTTTGGTCTCTGACCTTTCCGCATCCTGGGGCAGTCAATAACCTGGCCGTTAGTAGATGCAGCGCCTGCCACTGATTCTGATTTGGGAGTACTTTAACCTTGAACTGAGCTCCAAGTAACCAAGGCAACAGGAAATCAGCTTCTGAGTCAGAGGAGTAGGAATCCATAAATCAAGTCCCTAATGCAGATGTGGTGTGCAGGTAAAGGTTCGAGAGCATAAGTGGTCTCTGAGAAATTACCTTTGAAAATGAGTGACTGTCCCTTGAAAGCTACAGCACAATTTCAAAGACTTAAAAAAAAAATGTATCAATAGAGGTCAACAGGTTATAGCAGACAGAGTGTGTTCATACAGGTTTAAATTTTAAATTTCCTCTTGGCTTCTTTGTCTTAATTGTGAACAGATGTTGGATCCACAAAATTATTAACATTGTTATTTTCTCCTTAAAAATATACTGGCCTTCAAATATGCAAGCCTCGGTACAAGTTGTCCTGTGCTGGGGTTTGGGGATGATCTAAACACATCTACCAGCTGTGTCTCCACACAGTCCGCTGTTCAAAGGTGACAGAGTGATCCTTTCCCAGATCAAAGCCATCCTCACTGTTCCTCAGGCCCCAGTGGAAACAGCATGCTTCAGTGGATCCAGTGCTATATTTGGGTTTCTTTATGGTTGATCTCCAGCTTCAAAAATCCCCCTCCATGGAGAAAGATCATCCAGGTCTAGGTTAGAAGGAACTTGCCAAATGTCCCGCCACCCGGCCATCACCCAGCATCTGTGAGAACTTAGTTCTGAAACATTCCCCATTCACCTGGTCCTTTGGTTACCTCTCCATGGAGCATCAGCTGTCACCTGGGATGAAGGGACACAAAGACTTCCAGTGGCCAGCCCGCCCAGTGTTCTCTCGCCAGGAGGAGTCACTGCTTCCAGTCTCCTGAGACCTCTGCTCTCAGATTTTGTGGGTTACAAGTGATATTATATTAACTGTTGTTTAAAGTTTGTCTAATATTCTTGCCCGCATAGACTACTTCTGGGTTGTTTTCCTAATCTTTTCAAAACTAAAAAAAAAAAAAAGTCAAAAAAAATAAGGACTTTTTTTTTCAATTTATCTTTAAGTTCATTGGATGACAGCTAGCGAACTGTACTATAATCCAGAAAAATCTTAAATTATCTAGGGTTTTCCAGACAGCTAAATAGTGACAATCTGAATTATAATGTCTTAAGTGTCATTTTATCACTTTAACACATTCTGTACCATAAATACCTGAGTAGCAAAGTACACCCAAAAGAAGTGTGATCAGATCTGCTTTAATGAAAGGGTGTGAATTGCCAACATTTGCGTGAAAAAAGGTTCAAGTAAGAAACAGCTTGAAATCCATCTCTTCCCAAGTAAGCACTAACTGATTATCTGCCTGTTAATCCTGTTTATGGTACTGTAATATCATCATCTGAGCGAAGAACTACTTGCTGCACTGTGTCCACAGGTACGAGGAGGACCAGTGAGTTTTTCCGAAGGAACTGTTACCCAATAGAACCATAGGAGTTCAGAGTTCCCGAGGTGTGCATGCGAAGGAAGACCGCATCCATTGATGGGAACAGGGCCGTGGTGGCACAGAGTACCCCAGCAGGGACTTTTCATCAGATTCTGGCCTGCTGTCTCATTGCAGATAAGTTAGCTGCAAAACTCATTCAAGCACATCGGTCAGCCTGCCCCAGTGACCATCCTCTAAAAGACTTCTAGGGTCTTCCCAAATTGTGCTTTTTTTTTCCCCTCAGTAGAAAAATAATGTAATACATGTTTGTGGTTTAAAAATATATGTATTAACAATAAAGAAGTCTAGGGGGCAAGAGTAAAAACTCCCTCCTTGATCTTCCCAGTGCGTTCTTCCCTCGGACTCACCACGGTTAACTGGATGCATCTCCTTGCAGATGATTCTGTTTGTGTTTTACAGTATTGTGCATGTGCCTACCTTGCCCATCCCTGGCACACCTGCGTACTTTACAAACGGGTGTCATCCAGGGAGCATGTAATATTTGCTGAACTTCCGGATTTCTGGATGGCAGTTCCCTGCAGTCTCTTCTGTCACAGAATTTGATGTCTGCCCACTCTCACTGTCAACACTGCTATGAGATACGAAATCTGCAAAGCGAGATGGTATTGTAACGTCAGTGTTGTGAGAGCACAACTCCACAAATGGAAGTTTTGGAGATTGTGTGAAGAGTGGGAAAGTAAATAAAAGTGTCAGCATGACTTGCCTCCTCAGGTGGTTACAGGTGTGAGGCTAGGGCCTCTGTGTCCTCGGCCCGAAACGTGCTGTCGGTAGAGAGGGACTACGGTCTACCATGCCAGGTGTCAGAAGAGGGCCACGGGGACCCTGATCCCCGGGTTTAGCATCTGGCTCCTCGAAAACTTCCAGATGTGACATTAAAAGCTCTATGAGTTTGGTTAGTTCTTTCCTTTAACATCTCAGAAATGTGTGGTCCTCATCTGAAAACTTAAAAAAAATCAGCAACCGCCATACTATATGCTTCCCAGGGCTGGGTATCAGGCCCAAGAGAGCTGATCTCACTATGGGGTTAAGACCAGTGGGAGGGACCGGTGTCACTTAAGTCGGTTGAGGTGGGGAAAAGAGCCAAGAACTTGTGTGAGAAAGCCCCGTTTTCTTTTTTCTCTCTTTTTTTTTTGCCTTTTTGCCTTTATCTAGAGCCACACCCACGGCATATGGAGGTTCCCAGGCTAGGGGTCTAACAGGAGCTGTAGCCACTGGCCTTCGCCACAGCCACAGCAACGCGGGATCCGAGCCGTGTCTGCGACCTACACCACAGCTCACGGCAACGCCGGATCCGTAACCCACTGAGCGAGGCCAGGGATCGAACCCACAACCTCATGGTTGCCACGAAGGGAACTCCTGCCCCATTTTCTTTATAGTTACTCTCAGTGGCATGTAGCCTACAAATAAAGTCTGAGCAGATGACTATTTGACATGGATTCAGGTACCTCCAGCCTCATAGATGAGTTAGAGAGTGACTTTTTTTGCAGATAGGGATGTCAAAGGTGCTCAGAAATTGTTGGTCATGTCAGGGAAGGGAACCGAGGCTTTGGTGGCTGGTTTCCGTTTGGTCTGAGCAGCAAGTTCCAGTAGGGATAGTAGTAAGAATAGGAATAGTCACCACAGGAAGCAGGTATATAGCGTGGACTAAGTGCCAGATGCTTTTGATTGACTCCTAGAGACCCTCAACCACCCTTATCAGATAATACTATTCCATCCCATCTGCATGGTTATGGAAGTTTAAAGCTTGGAGAGGTTACGTAACTTGCTCATGATCACACAGCTGAAAAGTAAGAGAGCCTGGATTCGAGCCAGCAAACAAGACTCCAGAACATTTGTTTGGTAGTGAATTTCCAGGCCCTTAGAGAGGCACCTAATGAGAGTCCTTTTAGCATCGTAATGAAGCAGGAGATAGATGAGTGTGGAGAAAGCACAGGCAAGGTCTACTAAGAGATAAGAGAGAAGATAGGTGCCAAGGAAATGTAGACACAGGCAGGCTGGTGGGGGGTGGGAAGGGAGAGAGAAAGACAGACAGACTGAGAGGAAAAGCAAAAGAGGAAAGAGGAACATGTGCTTTGGAAGTCGTTGAAATCACTTGTATGGGGGCCATCCTTCCAGGCTTCCTCTGGCCAATTGTCTTGCTTGCTTCATCCGGCTTTGACCTGGCTCAGGGCCCTGTCCTCAGGATGGATTTGAGCACAACAGTCTCTGAGACACTGACAGGTTGTACTGTGTACCTTTCTCTGACCCCTGAGGGGCCTTTCTGCGAGTGTATAGATCTGGAGGTCTCCTTGACCTTGAGAATGAGAAACGGATGGTCTCTACCTTTTATCCAAGCAGGATGCTGCTTTTATCTTGAAGTTGTCTGTCCCCCTGGAACAGATTATTGTTGCTCACCCAAGGACCCATCTATCTACTGCTTCAGTAAAGACGTGTCTTATGATGTTTATTATGACCAGACACTCAAAGACCCCCCAAGTCTGTCTCTTCCTTGGTCTAGTCACTGTTGTCACCCACAGGTCCCCACAGGGCATTTTCCACCTTCAGCAGGCCAGGGTCTCATCTGAATCACCTTTGTTCCTCACCCATGACTTAGAAGTCCCTCTCCTCAGCACCGTGAATGCCCCTTCTTCGCACTTGCTGCCCTGGCATGAGCTCCAAGAAGCCCCTCCTCACATCTTCCCACACTAATCCCTACCTCCTGGAACTCCTCAAGCACCTAGGATGAATAGCACACAGGCCTGGCCAGCCTTGTTGCCCAGTTTTCCCATCTCATTTAGTCTTGCCTCCCCAGAGATGAGATGAGAATCCTCTCTAGGATAGGACCCACTTCTCCCCTCCATACTGTGCCCACCACAACCTCTACAAAGACAAGCTTCTTGGCCCACGGAAGGCAAAGCGTGCCTGATGGATTACACTGCTTCACTAGACCTGAGCCCCAAGCCCCACTTCCAGGCAGCCAACCCGAAATGTTGTCGATCCTCCCCTCCGCCACAAAACCAGTCACGATGCTAAGTTTTTTGTTTTGTTTTGTTTCCTTTTGTTTAAAGATACCAAAAAGGTCATTTTTGTACCAGAATGAGGTCAGGTCATTTGATGATTTCCTCGGGTCACTTTCTTTTTTTTTTTTTTTGTCTTTTATGTAGAGCCGCACCCGTGGCATATGGAGGTTCCCAGGCTAGGGGTCTAACAGGAGCTGTAGCCGCTGGCCTACACCACAGCCACAGCAACACGGGATCCGAGCCGCCTCTGCAACCTACACCACAGCTCACGGCAACGCTGGATCCTTAACCCACTGAGTGAGGCCAGAGATCGAACCCGCAACCTCATGGTTCTTAGTTGGATTTGTTAACCACTGAGCCACAAAGGGAACTCCCTCACTTTCATGTTTTATGTTGTCTGTCTTCCTGTGTCCTTAGAATAACTGTAGGCTTTGGCATTATTATTTTGTAGGGCTACCAAGTCCCCACTTAAAAGTGGACCAAACAGCAACGCATGGTAAGAATGAGGGCTCAGTGTCCACGACGATGACCAGGAAGAAGCCAGCCGCCATGGACAGTGTTGCAATTCCACCAGCTCCAGTGTTATCTCTCCTTGCTGCATCTGCAGCAACGTCGGACGCAGGTGAGAGCTTTCCACATGCTTTGGGTTCACCCCAGTGAAAGTGGGCATGGACAGTCCCCTCTAGGAGTGTGCTGTTGAATACAGGTACGTGTCCTCTGCTCAGTCAACCTCCCACAGGCACCAAGCATGTGAGCTGTTTAGGCCCTGGATTTTTCAAGTGGGAGGAGGTCTGAGAAAGGAAGGAGATCGTCTCAGAACCTGGAGGTAGAGGTCAGAGAGGAGCAATAAGAGTATGAATTATTCTTTATCAAGCCCCCCCCCCAGTAATCACTAACCTCTGCCTATATGACCTACATGTGTTGTCTCATGTAACTCACAAAAGAACTCTGTGACTAAATACGTATGTCTTCATTCCAAAAGAGGAGGCTAAGGGGAAAGACACTTGCCCCAGAACCTGTGGACAGTCAGGATTCCAACTCAGGTCCAAAACCCATGCTCTTAACCACCGCGTCTTACTATCTCCTGTGCTCACCGGGGTTAGGAGAGAGTAACCCGCGTTTCCCTGAGGCCTTGATTTATTCTACCCCACGATGTCACAAATTCCTCAACAGTCACGAGAATCCTTGCTGGCAGTTGATAGAATCCAAACTCCTTACTCAGACTTCCCGCCTGCTCTGCCTTGCTCTACTCCCCCTCATCATTCTGCACGGATCCCCACCCCAACTCCACGTTGCCACGCTCATCCCTACCCTGAGGAACAGAGACCTTGGACTTGGTTTCATACCTTTGTTTGAGGTCAGCCTTCCTCAGTTCCTGTTCACATTCCACAGATCTTCAAGGCCCAGTGAGTCACAGCTCTGAATGCCTGTGACATCCAGTGTCTCTGCAATGCCCATACCACCCACTCCTAGACGGCATAAGAAACTAGCTTCTCCCTCGTGACAGAACTGTACATACCAGAGATAGAACCCAGGATTGAGATTCTCGCTATCTTCGTGGCACCCCGAGTGATGGCACATTCCATAAAACTTGTTGAATTAATACACTTTTAAATGTTAAGCATATTGCAGTATTTATAGATGCCTGTTATGATTAGAAGCCCAGGAAGAGACTCGTTACTGATATTCACTCTCCAGGCATCTTCTAATTCAGCAGGTTGCTTTAAGCAGAAAACTCAACTTGTCTGCCTCCCTATCTCCTGCCTGGAAATCACTGGTAATTAGAAAATGAGCCCATCTGAAATCACATAAAGAAATATTCGGAATGACACTTCCCAAATTGGGTTTCACAAAGTATTAGTAGGTCTTTCGTGAGAGAAGATGTTTCCATAGTTAGATGAGGGTGAGGGGTGCAGCACTGCACCCGCGTCCTTTCTGCAGGGTTTTCAGAGCCTTTACTTGACCAGTGCACGTTATGAGGTTCCAAGACGGAGAGACACGAGTTCATGATCTTGCCGGACCACAAAATTCATTTTTCCGGGAATAGCTCTTCACAGCTCTTGGAAATGCTATTCTTCCCAGCTGTGGGGGAAATCTTGCTCTGAAGAAATGAGGTCGTCTCTCCAATACGATCAAGAATCTTAACATCTGGAGTTCCCGTTGTGGCTCAGTGGTTAATCTGACCAGGAACCATGAGGTTGTGGGTTTGATCCCTGGCCTCGCTCAGTGGGTTAAGGATCCGGCGTTGCCGTGAGCTGTGGTGTAGGTCGCAGACGTGGCTCGGATCCCTCATTGCTGTGGCTGTGGCGAAGGCCGGCAGCTACAGCTCCTGTTAGACCCCTAGCCTGGGAACCTCCATATGCCGCAGGTGCAGCTCTAGATAAAAGGCAAAAAGACTAAAAAAAAAAAAAAAAAAGAATCTTAACATCTTTCATATGCTAGGTGGGAAATGAAGAAGTTTGGATGGAAAGGACAGGTAAACGATGCCAGCACTGAGAACGAGAAGGGGTGGTAGGACAGAGGCTCACAGAGGAATGGGGAAGAAACTGCTCTGAGACCTGCCGGGTTAGCGGCACTTTTGTGGGGAGGCAGCCAGGATGGAGCAACACTGGGGACAGTGCCGAGAACTGAGCACTGGTGCCATGCCTGGAACTCTAGGAGGTCTTCACTGGGCTGGGGTGAAAGATTTGGGGACGAGGTCTGCGGACCCACCCAGATAACTGCTTACTCAACCTTGTCGGTTCAGCTCTGGAGACCGCCCTTTATGCATTTAGAGATTAGCCTACGTGTTTCCACCTTTGCCGGCCAAGCAAGGATATTTCCCAGAAACAGAAAACAGGTGATCCCCCGTTTTCCTTTCCTGAACTCTCTCCACACTGTGTGCGAGAATGCATTCTTGGGATCCCACACTTCTAAGGGCCTGCCTCCTCTATTTGCGTTTGGTAATTTACAAATATGCCAAATGGACGTCGAAACAGGTGGGTGTTCGACTTTTAAACCTGCCTCTGTGGTAATCAGAGCTGAGCCAGAGCTCTCCTGTTTCAGGATGCAGGAGTGGGCTGCTTATTTTTGGCAGCGTTAGAATGAGACCCTCATGAGGATTTCACAGATTTGGTCCGTTTCCGGGTCTCAGGCTGCTGAGCAGAACTTTTTCAGGAGAACAGACTAGAGATCTGCTCCAGGTGCTGGAGGCCTGACCTTTCTGAGATTCTACTCCCCACAGACAAACGTCTTCCCACAAAGCTCACAGAGTTAGGGTTGCAAGGCCTGGGCTCATGTCCAACGCCCTGTTTCACACTAAAGAAACTGATGCTGTCAAGATTCAGAGATGGCCTGAGATCATGCAGTTGGATGGGAACCCCAATTTCTTTTTTTGGGGGGGTGGTCTTTTGTCATTTTAGGGCCGCACTCGCGGCATGTGGAGGTTCCCAGGCTAGGGGTCTAATCGGAGCTGTAACTGCCGGCCTTCGCCACAGCCACGGCAACACGGGATCCGAGCCGCATCTGCAACCTACACCACAGCTCACGGCAACGCCGGATCCGTAACCCATTGAAAGAGGCCAGGGATCGAACCCGCAACCTCAGGGTTCCTAGTCGGATTTGTTGACCACTGAGCCACAACGGGAATTCCAGGAACCCCAATCTCTTGATTTACTGCCTAATTGCCAGTGGAATCTCACTTCCATCATAGGCCCAAGTGTAGCAAGGGCAAAGAATAGCAAAGGGAGTCTCTAATTATGGACTCTGACTTCTTTTAGGGAAGTGAGTGAGACTCGTAATTTGTTAACCAAAGTCAAGCATATAGAAGGCAGTTAATAAATAGTTTCTGGGTTTCGTTTTACTCAGCTGGGCACTTGTAAATTATCTATACAACATGTTGAGATAACTCAATCACTGTTTTCTTTAAGTCCCATCTTTCACTCTAAATAAGGTAATAGAATTACCTCTGGTTATCTACAAAAATCAACTTATTTTTCAAGAGGTCGTCATTTCTGCAGAACGATTTTGAAGACCTAGACATGTGCAGAGGGAAAAAAAAGGGGGGGGGGAGGAAGAAGAGTAAAACTAAGTGGCTTTATAGCGGAATTACTTTAAGACATCATTTATTGAGATTTGTAAAATACTGAAATAATTCAGTTAATTACAAATTTAAGGATAAGGGAAACTAAGGTATCCAGTGCAGTTTACTAACACACAGTAGATGTTCAATAAATAATCACTGAATGAAATGAATGCTTACAAGGCAGGAGCTACATGCTTGTCAGTACCAAGCGAGGTAGGAGACATCAGAGAAAAACATGCTTGATACTGGAACTGCTTGACATTCAAATGGAAAACATTTGGCAAACATGTGTTAGGCTGTTGGTAACTACTTGTCAAATAATCAGTCTATAGTCCTAATGGTACTTTTTCAAACAGGTGACCTGTAGTACAAGAAACAAAAAAAGGAATATTTCCCACCCTATTTTGTAAATATTATAATGTGGAAGAAATGAATGTGAGTCGGAAGTTTAAAATTATGTCTTATCTAGCTTGTGCGTGTGTGTGTGTGTGTGTGTGTGTGTGTGTGTGTATTTTTGTTTGTTTAAGGCTGTTTTTCAGCTTCTCAGAGTCTGGGAGTCATACTGATTATGAAGTTATTGATTTGGAGGAGGAGGTGAAAGAGGAGCTGTGGGAGAGGGTAGCCAGACTAAGAACGTGTCAGTTTGTGAGCTACTGGGAAGGGGGGTGGCAGTGGCTGCCACTGGTGCTCAAGCAGGTCAGCCTTCGTGATCAAACTGCTCAATAGCTATTGATCAGCTGCAGTCCCCTGGCACAATAAAGGAGGTCTGCTTCAAGGGAGCACTGCATCATTATTGTCAGTAATTAGGGCTAATGCAGTGAAAGCTTCGATAAAAGTTTGTTCAAAATGATGCATAATTTGAAATAAATTCTGTTGCACTGTCCCAATAATGATTTAATAACCGCACCAGATCTGTACCTGAATAAGTCAGCCCCATTTTTTCTGAACTTCTAAATACTGAACTAAATTTTGAGGGCGGTTATGCGATGTGTGGAGAGTGTGGGATTTCACCACGGAAACATGTCTTGCCCCAACTTCGTATTTAAGATGAGATTATATTATTAAGCAAATTGCATATTTTGTAGGAAAAGAAAATTTTTTCGGTGGTTCTGCCCCTGAAAGTCTAGAGTATCAGTGATGGAAAAACATGCAGAGAAGCATTTCTCTCTCACTCGTACACACACACACACACACACACACACACACACACACACACACACACACTGATACTCTCTCCTCTTAACACTGTGGCATAACAGGATCAATGGCATCTCTGCAGTGCCAGGTTACAGGTTCGATCCCCAGCTGGGCATAATGGATTAAGAATCTGGCATTGCCACAGCAGCTTGGAACTGACCCCTGACCCAGGAACTCCATATGCCATTGGGCAGCCTCCCCCCCCGCCAAAAAAAAAAAAAATCCAAGCAGGGAAAAAAGACGTGTATTAGGGTTGCTATCAGCGGATTCCACCTATAATCAAGATGCAAAGCCTTCAGCTTGAATTACCTTTAAAAATTACAGAATGAATTATAAATTGAATGGAATCAGAATAAACCCAGTATTCTAGTGGCTGGAGCAAAATGATTGCAAAAAATTGCTTCTAAGTCCCAAATTCTAGGATGCCCGATTTTCCTCTTAACCAACTACTATTTATGGAGAGGGCCCCAAAATGATGAAATAATGTCCGGGTGCAAATGCAAAAAGCAAGGAACAGGAATTGAAAAACTGTGAAATTATTTCTTTGTTTCTTCTCCTGTGCAGAATCCTGATCTGATGCTCTTAACTCAGAGTGGGTTCATTCAGCCAAAAGTCTTGTCTTTCCAGAACTAAAATAGAGCAAATAAATGTGTAAGTTAATAGGAACTGGAACGTCTGAGAGCCATAAGTACATCAACTGAAGAAGTCATCAAGTTGTCAAATAAGGTTCTGTTAAGTCCAGAGTAATCACTTAAAATATGCAATCAAAAAAGTTCAAAAATATCTAGAGAAAATAAAGCTTTCCTTTAAAAATGAATTGTTTAAGTTTTCTGAAAAGTGCTACCTATTGGCCCATGTGGAGGCAGCACAGAATGGTTGTTAGCCTAGCAAGCTCTGTTGAAGGTGAGCCGCTCCCCTTGGCTCTGGGCCCTGAAGAGACCCAGGGTTCTGTGCTTTCATGCTTCCCTGAAGAGCCCATCACCCAAAAACCTAAAAAAGACTCCAATTTTTTTTTGTCTTTTTGCCTTATCTAGAGCCGCGCCCACGGCATATGGAGGTTCCCAGGCTAGGGGTCTAACAGGACTGTAGCCGCCGGCCTTCGCCACAGCCACAGCAACGCGGGATCCGAGCCGCGTCTGCAACCTACACCACAGCTCACGGCAACGCCGGATCCTTAACCCGCTGAGCGAGGCCAGGGATCGAACCCACAACCTCACGGTTCCTAGTCGGATTCGTTAACCACTGAGCCACCACGGGAACTCCTCCATTTTTTTTTTTGCCCTCCAAAGGAGAAAATAAGCTCCTTTCTGATTAAAACTGGACACCTTAGAAAAGCTGAGCTGTTCCGCGGCCAAGGCTGTAAACGTTCCCACAAAGCACCAAACTCTCCAGAATCTGACCCCTGCCTTCTGCTACAACCCCATCTCCTTGGAAATGTCAGCCTGCCTCAAATGCCTTGGGAATCCCTCCTGTCGGAGTGTAATTTTTAAAGAACTAAAAATCCATGTCGGAGATTCACTCAGCTCTTTAATGAGGAAGTCAGCACGATGATAGAGCTGGTCCAGAAAGAATTAGGAGTTCCCCCTGTGATGCAGCGGGTTAAGGATCTGGTGTTGCCAGAACTATGGCGAGGGCAGGTGTAGCAGCTGCAACTCAGGTTCGATCCCTGGCCCAGGAACACTGCAGGTGCAGCAAAAAAAAAAAAAAGTTAGAAGAAATGGTCAATACAGGAATGTAGACATTGGAGAAAGAATGTGGAGCAAGATTGCTGAGTTAATGTCCCAATGGGCAATAAAACCGTAACCTCTGGGCTTATCTTTTCTATTGCAAATAAATCATTTGCATATTTTCTGGGCAAAAATCCCCAAGTTAATATATTACCTGGCAGAATCTGGGCCTTTTGTCAGTATTAAACAGTGACTCCAATAAGCGTACATTTCCTTGGATAATTAGTAATCCTTGGACAAGTCTGTAAAATGACACTCTAAGATTCTGGAAAGGAATGCACCCTTCCATTTGCCTTGTTTCTAGGTTTTGGCTCATTTTTCTTACCATCACACATGGGGTACACAATACTCCAGTGGAACGTGTGCGTTCTTTCTTCTGATCACCTGCATTGGGAGCTGGGTAATCAGACCTCGCAGTTCGCATCTGTGAAATGGGAAAGCCTACCGCCTAATGTAGAGGATTGCGGTGAGGAGTGCATGAGCTCACGGTTATGAAAATCTTTGCAGTGTCTGACACATAGAAGAGTTCAGCCATTGTGTGTCATTGTGGCTGCTGCTATTATTGTAATTATTGTCATTGCTATGCCTGTTTTCCACCCTGGAATATTTCTGTCTCCCTCACCCACTCCTCAAGCCATTTGGATATTGAATTCATGATTATTCTTTAAGACTCTAGGAAGCCTTCTCTTATACCCTCTTTGGAAATCACCCCATGGCCAATTGATCTGCGGTGCCCCATGGCTCTCTACAAGCCCATTGGTTATCGATCCCTACATTTAACATGGTGTCTGTGTCCCATGCTGCATTGTCCACTCCCCTCTTGTCAGGCCTTATTGAACTTTGAAAACCTGATACCCATGAAGAGCGAACAATAGCTATTCATTAAATATTGGTCAAAAATGGGTTGAAGAACAACTGTTTCCTGCACGAAACTATCCGGTGCATAAAAACACATACTCTGGCATTATATTTATTCAGGTTAAGAGGTCATGATTTGCAGTTATTTTCCACATCAGTCCTAGAAACGGCAAACCATCCAGAGACTGCTCAGCAGAAGAAGAACCAGAGAGGGACCCCCTCGGGCCTCCAGAAACTTTTGTTTGGTAATGGAAGACCAGTCCCTGGCTAATCCAAGAGGATTTCCTTCCGGGAGGATTATTTTCAAGTGAAAGAATCAGCCTCTATGGCAGTGCATGTGTATGTGTTTATTCAGGGAAGGAGGAACACCTAAGTATCTCCCTTCACTCAGGAAGTTCTATGGGATTTTTAGGATGAGCCTCTCAATGGAAAGCTGGCGATTGAATTGGCCTAGTCTGTAACTTAATTATTTTCTATATACAGGTCTTGAATTGTGGCCTGAGTATTGACTTCCTGAGGACAGTACCCGGTTCCTATTTAGGACTTGTCCCATTCATTGCATATTGAGTATCCCATGAACTCCCAGAACCTTGGGTTAAGTGGGATGAAAACGAGAGAAACAAAACCCGGGAACACTGCTATTAAAGTAACGTGTAATCATATTTGGGTGTCAAGAACCTCATGCAGTGCTCAGTGTGTAGCAGATACTCAGTAAACACATCTGGACTGGATTTAACTAATTTTCTCTCTCTGGAGCTGAGATTTTAGGAAAGACAGAAGTTTAATGACAGGTTCTAAAGTGCTATGTCTGTGAGCAGTTTAACTCAATTTATCTTCCCCGAATGCTTTGTTGCAGATTATACCCCCAGCCACCTCTTGCCACAGTCAGACCCTCTTAAAAATAGAGTAATGATAATAATACATTTTATCTTCTTCCCAGTGATAGTATCATTCACACCTCCATTGAAGCCCAGTGGGGGGCCTGGCTGTGAGGCGTCACACACAGCGGGAGTCAGGTGCGATTATTGTAATGAGGACTCCACGCTCGGAAAGGCGGGAAAGAAAACCTCCCATTCGTGAAGCGATTTCTATTAAGATACTCATTTTCTATCAAATATTCAAGCTCCTCTTTATAACGAGGAGAGCATGAAAGGACACTCTTCCAGGGCAGATTGGATGTGGACGAGAAAGGAAGGGCACAAATATTTTACGATCACTTGAGATGAAAGTGGTGTGTCTACCTTATTCGTTGGCCCTTTCCATTTCCAGGAGTCTAATTAAGTTGTTGGTTTAATGGTGGTGAGATAATTTAGTGGCAACTGAAAGCAATTGTGTTAATGAGAAGGAGGGACAGTGCTTTGGGTTTCCTGTAATTAATGGAGAGTTTTTGAAAAACTTCTTGGTTCCAGTGACGTTGGCATCCTGAGCCCAGCTGTGGAGAAGGGGGACAAGGTCTTGCTTGCTTATTGCTGCGGAAATGGCCTCAGGCAACATGGAAGAACTGTGTAATGACTGTCATTAAGAATGTTCTTTAGTGGTCCAGGCAGGCTGCAGGCAGTCTAAGAGATTGGAAAAAGAGGTTTAGAGAGAACAGACAGGTGTGACAAAGAGAAAGCGACAGACAGACAGAGAGAGAGATATAAGCCACCTGCAGCCCTCTTCACTCTACATTTGAGAGCCCCCAGAGTAATCCCAAGGTACCTCCCAGGGGGCCTCTTTGTCCTGCTGCTTAAGCTGGAATTGACTAGACAAGACTGCATTAGAAGGAATCTCTGCAAACCCCTTCAGGTTGCAGAGGAGGAAATTGAGCCCAGAGAAGCGAACTGCATTGCAAATATTACCTGCTAGGACTTAAGAAAACCTGGACTCTTTCTGTCTACCACGTGGATGTAAAGTGAAAACTGGATTTGGAATTTAAGGACCAGTGTTATTGCATGGCCTGCAGTGTATACAGGACATACAGTCTAAAATGAGACTTCTGAGCCTCACTTTCCTCATCAGTGAAATGGGAAAAATAATTCCTACTTCTTAGGCAGTGGGGAGAAAGATGAAACAGTAGATTAAAATGCCAATCGCATATTCAAAACAATTTATCACCATTTTATAACCCCTCTCATGTCAAAAACGAAGTCATGTCGTGCCATGATTTAATCATGTTAAGTCACAATCTCCCGTTAACTGTCTCTGGAAGCTTTATCCTTGCTCCCTCCTCCAAATATCTTTATCTCAGGGCACAGTCAAAGCCCCCTTGCCTGTTGGGTTTTTTTTTTTTTTTTTGGTCTTTTTGCCTTATCTAGAGCTGCACCCGCGGCATATGGAGGTTCCCAGGCTAGGGGTCTAACAGGAGCTGCAGCCGCCGGCCTTCGCCACAGCCACAGCAACGCGGGATCCGAGCCGCGTCTGCGACCTACACCACAGCTCACGGCAACACCGGATCCTTAACCCACCGAGCGAGGTCAGGCATCGAACCCTCAACCTCGTGGTTCCTAGTCGGATTCGTTAACCACTGAGCCACGACGGGAACTCCTTTTTTTCATTTTTTAAAGTTTCAAAGTATAGTTGATTTACCATGTTGGGATAATTTCTGCTGTAGAGCAGAGTGAATCAGTCATACGTAAACATATATCCATTCTTTCTCAGATTCTTTTCCCATAGAGGTCATCACAGAATATTGAGTTCCCTGTGCTGTACAGCAGGCTCCCACTGACCATCTGTTCCGTATCCAAGAGCGTGCAGGTGCCTGTCGCAAACTCCCAATCCACCCCTCCCCCGCACCTTTCCCCTTTGGAAACTATAAGGTTGTTTTTGAAGTCTGTGAGTCTGCTTTTTAAGAAATCAGTTTGCACCTTGTGACCATCAGGAGACTGACCTAATAATCGAGTTCTCTGGCTTTCTGAAACAGATTATCTGATAACTTTCAGCAGTTAATTCCTACCTGGCAACCACTGACTGATTACAGAAAAACATTTGCTCCATTAGATGGGCTGTATTCTCTTTAGTTTCCCATGTCTTCCCCTGTTCCCTGCACCTTCCTTCATAATCCTGGCCAACCTCACTCATTATACTGGCTGTCTGGCTCCCTACAGGGAACGGTTAAAGGCATTTCCTGGAGAAAGCAGCAGGATCAAAACAACATGCAAGGAGTTCCTATCGTGGCTCAGTGGTTAACTAATCTGACTAAGAACCATGAGGTTGCGGGTTCGATCCCTGGCCTTGCTCAGTGGGTTAAGGATCCGGCGTTGCCATGAGCTGTGGCGTAGATTGCAGACACGGCTCGGATCCCGCGTTGCTGTGGCTGTGGTGTAGGCCAGCGGCTACAGCTCTTGTTAGACCCCTAGCCCGAGAAGCTGCACACGCCGCAGGTGCGGCCCTAGATAAGGCAAAAAAAAAAGAAAAAAAAGCCAAAAAACATGCAAGAAGGCCTAATCGCACAAAAGTCGCAGAGGTGACCTGTAGCAATACCTTGCTTTATTTAACTACGGCATTTGGGGGCTGGAAGAGGCCTTTGAAATTGTGAACTTGAGAGAAATTTGACTCTCTGAGGAGGTCATTAGTAGAAAATTAACGGGAATTCCCTGGTGGCACAGTGAGTTAAAGACCCAGTGTTGTTGCTTGCTGTGGCCTAAGTTCCATCCCCGGCCCAAGAACTTCCTTATGCTATGCATGCGGGTGGAAGGAAGGGAGACAGAGAGAAAGGAAGGGAGGAAGTAAGGAAGGAAGGAAAGAGAAAGAAAGAAAGGAAGAAAGAAAGAAAGAAAGGAGAAAGAAAGAAAGAAAGAAAGAAAGAAAGAAAGAAAGAAAGAAAGAAAGAAAGAAAGAAAGAAAGAAAGAAAGAGGAAGGAAGAAAGAAAGAAAGGGGAAGTTCCCGTTGTGGCTCAGTGGTTAACGAATCCGACTAGGAACCATGAGGTTGC
>PVHT020000286.1:1673878-1722904 GCA_004024745.2 Catagonus wagneri | reverse complement strand
AAAAAAGAAAGAAAGAAAGAAAGAAAGAAAGAAAGAAAGAAAGAAAGAAAGAAAGAGGAAGGAAGAAAGAAAGAAAGGGGAAGTTCCCGTTGTGGCTCAGTGGTTAACGAATCCGACTAGGAACCATGAGGTTGCGGGTTCGATCCCTGGCCTTGCTCAGCGGGTTAAGGATCCGGTGTTGCCGTGAGCTGTGGTGTAGGTTGCAGACGTGGCTCGGATCCCACGTTGCTCTGGCTGTGGCGAAGGCCGGCGGCTACAGCTCCTGTTAGACGCGTAGCCTGGGAACTTCCACATGCTGTAGGTGCCGCTTTAGATAAAGGCAAAAAGAAAAAAAAGGAAAGAAAGAAAGGAAGGAAGGAAGGAAGGAAGAAAGAAAGAAAGGAGGAAAGAAAGAAAGAAAGAAAGGGAGAGAGAAGAAAGAAAGAAAAAGAGGAAGGAAGGAAGGAAGGAGGGAAGAAAAGAAAATGAACAGGGAAACCCAGGTTTTCTCACTCCTTGACCAGCTCCTTGTCTTATTTGCTCTCTTAAGGAAATAAGGCATGAATTTTGCTTTGAAATAGGGCAGCTCTTGTTTGAGTCTCTGAGTCCATGACTCTAAGACGTGTGCCCTTGGGACGATTATTTAACCTCTGCGGTCTCAGTTGTCATCTCTGTATAGCAGAGACGGTAATGTCGTCACGTGGTTACTATCACAATTAAGTGAAGCAATACGTGACACACGGCCCAGTACACAGTAGATTCTCCAAAAATGTGTTTCTCCCGCTTTCCCATGGTTTCATAGAAGAGCAGAGAGCTTCCACTATAACCTTGTATGGTCTACGGTATGACACAAAGAGTGTCTCAAAAATAATGCCACAAAAACAGAATGAATGAGTGACCCCCCCAAACCACTTACACCTTGCCCCCAACAGCAGAGAACAAAAGTCCTTTTTCTCCCCTCTCCTCCACTGAAGACTCCTAAAATGGGGCATCTGTTATTATTTTAACGTCCTGTGTAAGTTACTCTGTGAGTTTAGGAGGCCTGCTTTTCCAAGGGACATGAGAAGAGAATGTAGCCGCTCAGCTTCTCTCAGAACCTCTCACCTGTGGAAGAACCTGCTCTCCCAGGAATTGTTCCGTGTTCCCTTAAAACCTCTTTGAACTGAGAGAGACGGGAGAGCCTTCACACAACAGTGAGGAAACGTGAATTTTGTGCTACTAACGGACACTTTCAAAGGCCCAAGGGAGGGTACTGGTGGAGGGGATTTCAACTGTTGAGTGATTCCAGCAGTGTCTGTGAACACCCTGTGGGGCCCGGACCCAGGGCTTGCCCCATAAAGATGACAGAGCCCAGGACAAAGAGAGGAAGCCTGACAGTACCTTTAAATCCAGCAGGGGATCAGACCAGCCTCAAGCAGTGTTCCTGGGTTGCTGGCAATAGTTAACAATGCTCAGAAACACTCCTCCAAGGATTGTTTCTTGCCCTCTGAATACCTGAAGATATTTTGGGAGGACTTTATTTTGAAATCCAGCTTTTTGACGGTGCCTTTTAGCAACAATCCTGGTCTTTGTCTTGTCCAAGTTGCCTGAGTTAAGTGATTTGGGCTTTACATATGGAAAGTTCATTTTGTTGTGTAATTAATGGGAAGCAGACTTTGAGAAGCTGATGATCCAGGCCCTTATTTATATGAGAGCATATGTCTGTGTTTTGTTTATGACTCACTCTCTTACTCCACGCATTGTAACTTGGGTTTGTTTATACTAACTTTTCCTAGAATCCAAGCCACATGGTATACGAGCCAATAATTTATGGCCTCTAAAAGGGAAAGATGATGAATGAGCTTTTTCCTGTTAAATTGTCAAATCTTAAATCGAGGAAGAAGTGTTTACTGCCCTGAGTCGGTCCAAGCTTATATTTGGGGAAAAAAAAGAAAAAGTAAAGTAAATCTATAACAACAAAAAATCCTCCACCTACTGGTACAGTGTTCAGACCCTGAATGTGTAAATAATTTGCCAAGAAAGTATTTGACCCATCCCCCACCAGAAACATGATAATTCTGACCCAAATATTCAGTAATGAAAAGACCACTCATTTCCCCCATCTCTCCTTTCTAGTGTGACATAATTAATATATAATATTAATATAATATTATTATTATATATTAATTATATGCCTCCCTTTTCCAAGGGACCCATAGTTTTGATCAATCTGTGACTTTAATTGTTCAAGCTGGTTTTCTTAATGGCCCTTAATAAGGTCCAAACTTGTTTTTGTCATTGACGCTTCACTTCTCCAATGACATGGTTTGGATTCCTATCTATATTTCACAGTACTTCAGTGCTTTTGGTCATAGCTTGGATATTCCAGTTAATGGGACTCTGAGGAGAGTAGGGAACAGCTGAAATACGAGAGGATTTAGTTTAATTTACAGTGATTTGGATCCCCTTCAATAAATCCTTTTCTATTTTCCTCACAGATTTTACAAAAGACATGGCAAGTGTTGGTTTAAGATGGATTTATTTGGAGTCCATTTCAAGTAAATCAGCTGAGCTCTGCTGATTCCCAGGAGGAGGGCAGTGGAACTGAGGGCCTAGCACAGTGCCTGGCACAAAGTGGGCTCAATCCATACTTGTTCTCAGAATAAATAAGAATGGCTAACATATGGTTCTTGTCCGTTAAGAAAACATAATTTAAGAGGAAAGTGCGGATTGATCCCATAATCTTCCAGTAGGGCATGGTGGCTCAGTGGGTTGAGGATCTGATGTTGTCACTGCTGTGGCACAGTTTCAATACTAAATTAATGATGTTCTTCAAGACTCAGCTTAGGTACCTTCAACTCTGAGGAAGGCTTTCCCTTACACCCACTTTGAGAATCTCCCCATGGCCAAGTGGGACACGGTATCTGCTGTGCGTAGATCACAGCTATGGCTCAGATTCAATCCCTGGCCCAGGAATTTCCACGTGCAGTGGGTGTGAGGGAAAAAAAAAAAATGGAAGGAAGAAAGGAAAGACCATGTGCAGTGCCATCAGAGAGATAAAAGCAACGTACAAGGGACCAGAATGGTTAATGTTGAAATGAGAGTCCTTCTTCCATCATGGCTTTTAGGAAAAGGACTCTATTTAACTGATTTCTAGCAGAAATTGGAAAGCCCTAGAACCACACCTGGTATTGTTTTGTTTGGGTTTTCTCCCCCCCCCCCAACCCAAGGCAGGAAATTGCCTTTGGATAAAAGAAAAATATAAGACTTTCCTTTCTTTCCCCACTCCAACATCAGATGCAATATCCATTCTGACAGAAGTAATAGGGTTGGACATACACCTGTAGGCTATGCAAAGCTATTGTTTCTGTTGCACATCTATCATCTACCACCAGACACAAAAATATGTGAAAGTCTAAAGCAATGGGTATAAATTGCTTGCTGGTTTTATGAAGAATTCAGGGATACTTTATGGCTTCGATCGATGCTTTTTCTTGGAAAACTTTGATAAATAGAAAAACAATAACATACATTTGGGGCACATGAATTCTGCCCAGAAGGAGTTAAAGGGAAAGTCCACATGAGGGTATTCAGATTCTTAGGAAACCTCATGAACGCGGGCATTCTCTAAGGAAACAAAATTAAGAATTCAGACTTTCACAACAGACTGAGCTAAAACCTAAATAAATACATTTTGCAGACTTAAATAGAAGGCTTGCATTTAAGTTCAAAACTCAGTTCCCTATAGGGTTGGTCAAGTTTGGAGGCAGTTTATATGAAAGTATTCATGAAAGTTCATTGAGCTTCCATTTAATATGATCCAACAGTGTGATGTTGCTGCAGAAAAAAAAAAAAAAGGAATTGCAAGAATTTTTGTTTGTTTTGATGTAGCTCTCATTAATAGAAGTGTAGTGCCTTGTGTGTTTATCACATCATACTTGGAAAATTAGCTCAAGTCTGGGTACCAAAATTTAAGATGAGACTTGTCAGATGATTAAATCTCTAGAGGAGGGTAATTAAAATGAAATATGGTCTCATATGAAACACAGATGAAGGAACTGAGGATGTCTAATCTAGAACAAAGAAGACTTGGAGAGGTAGGACTGCTTTTACAGAGTCATGTTTATTCTGAAGTAAGGATCCCGTCAAGAAATTGATAGATTTGTCCAAGGGCATAGAACTGAGGAGTGATATGAGAGACAAGAACATTTTCCTAAACACGAGTCTGAGTTTTAGGTAGAGCAATGCAGGAAGAAAATAAAACATGGATACCAAGAATTTGATGTAATTCTTGAAGTTCTAGCATGGTCAATTAGGATTTATTTATCTGAGCCTAAACAGTAAAAATGTGAAATTTTTCATAAGATCATGTTTGTTACATTATTCTTTGTTCTTCCTTGTTTTTCTTTTCTTTTTTCCCCCCAAGATTTAGAAGAGAGAAAAAAATCTCTCACAATCAAGTTTGAACATGCATCTACAATAGTTGGAGTATTATATAAGGGATGGTATTTATGGTTAAGGATAGAGCTATGTCACATTTGAGAGGGAAGAAAAAAGAAATATAAAAAAGCCCTTTGAGAGGGTGCAACCACCCCCGCCGTGTGACCACCTGCCGTGCTGTGAGACTCAACAGATGTAGCGTCAAACTTTTTGGCATTAACTGCATTTCTATCCAGCCTCTCACGTTGTCTAGTCAGTCTGCTGGGGCTTGAGCCACATGCAACATACAAAAGCCAAAGTTGATTGAAACAGAGCAGGGCTAAATGGCTCTTGTATTCTCAGTTTCTGAGAGCCACCACTTGCAATGCACTCCTAGCCAAGCCTCTGTGACCTTAATAAGTATAACCCCCAGAAAAACTCCCAGACTTTAAAGACTCTTCTGTGGAATCTGCCTGGGCCATTCCTGCTAATGCACCTTAAAGACAGCTGTATATAGTTGCTCCTATTGCAGTTCTCTGATCTCTGAGCTCTCTCCCTTTACCCAGCTTTCTCAGGCCTGCCCGAGTCCTGGCTCCCTTGCTGAGAGGTTCCCTGAACAACCTGGCAGCGGTCTTATGCACCTCAGTCTCTCTCTGGAGATAAGTTACCACTGCCCTTATCTAGCCAGAGTCACAGGTGGCTTGGCCAAAACCTGGAGTTCATGAAATCACTGGCCTCATTACCTGGTGGTCAGAAAAGTCAAGGATTCTGAGAACCTAGGGACCAGGATCTCAGAACTCCCTCAACATATAAAAGAGGTCAGCATCCAATCCTATTCGAGAAGCTCTCCATGGACAGTCTTTTGACTGCCTTGCATTTGTATGCAGTTTAAATAAAGGTGCTCTAGGGAACATGAAGATTACTGCTATTTGGATTTGGTGTCTGGGAGTTTACAGTCTCAAAACCATCTAGAAGGAAATATTGGCAAGCATCTACGATGAGAGAGGAACTGTGCTCTTTGTTATGAGGGATGCAAGGGACAGGTGCTGTCTTCCAGAAGTTTTAATGCCTCCTAGGCCATGCACTCATAGAAAGTTAAATTCCTCTAGGTTTTAGAGAATGAAGTCTTTAGGAGTCTAGAAACAGAAAGGAAATCTTTAAAGCAGTTTTGATCATGAGATGATGCTCATAATGTAATTTTGAACATTTACATGTAAATACGTATTTAGAATATGGGCACTGATTTTTTAAAATGTAACTTTAAAAGGTTGAGATAAATCTGAAACAATATTACTAGTCTCATTTTAATATACTTAAAATAAGGTTAAATTTCATTTAACTGTATTATCAAGGAAACAAATGTTTTCACTGTCATCGAAATTTTATACTAATTTTAATATTTTTAATAATGTTTCAGAGAAGGTCAAGTGATTGTTTGAATAATTCTTTTTGAAAATCTTGTTTAGTTTTAACACTTGGGATTCAGCAATTTGAAAGTCTGATTCCAATTTCAGTTTGTTTCAATACTTATTAGTAGATGTTGTAGGTTAAAATGATATTTTACATAAACATAGTTCCAAGAGGAGATAGCAGTTGTTTTTCTTAAATCATAATACTATTCTTTTCAGTCCTATCCATTAATTATGCAAAGGCTTTTTTGGTTGAAATTTGACTGACCAGCTTTCTTTATTAACAGGCAGATGGCCTTGCATATCAAAAGACATTGTCTTTTTTAGTGAATTCAAATCTCTGAAACTCTTAGAAGTTAACTCAGTTTACAAAATTTTTTTTGATTTGCATATTTAAGGGATGTTGTAAGTTATAAAATATCATTTTCAGCCACAAAACTGTCAAACAATTAGAACATTTCCATTCAATTTCAAAAAAAAAATGCTGCCTCCACAGTATGCGTTTAATTATTTTCTTCTCTTTGGACGGCACTCATGGCGTGCAAAAGTGTGAACTGAACCTGCACCGCAGCAGGATCTGAGCTGCTACAGTAACAATCGCTGGATCCTTAAACCTTTGGGCCCCAAGATAACTCTGAGTTTAATTCTAAAAGCAGTTACTTTCTTGCCTAGTTTGCCCTAGGGGACATTAAGGGTTGTTTTTGCTTGTTTGTTTTTTTTTTGGTTTTTTTTTTTTTTTGCTTTTTAACAACTGCTAGGTAACAGTCCTGACAGCCCATTGACAGCACTGAGAAGGTGAAAACATTTTTGCATCCTTCTCTCAATGTACAAGAAAATTGCCAAATTCATCTTTGAAAATACCAACTCTTTTATGCATTTTGCTGCAGTTGGTATGCAGTTGGTATTATATGTTATTGTTTGTAAATTAAAAGAGAGGAGAGAGAAAATGCAGTTGGTATTATATGTTATTCTTTGTAGTGAATAACATATTTTATGGATATTCCTGATCGTGTTACAAAGTATTTTTGGCTTAAAGTACTTTAATTTTTAGTGTTTTAAAAATCTTAATTTTCTAAACTTCACCATGTGGGCTGACCTACTGTATCATTTAGAGGGCAGGACCTGCTAACACCTTAAAGGAATCAACCAACTGGGTGTCCGTCAGCCCCTTGAATTCTCTTCCCAGGAACCTCAGTCCCAGCTGTGACAGCTGACACATCCTCTGATGTGCAGTCCAAATAAAGACATCACCCACTACTGCTCCATATATTAAGCATTAGAGCACTTAACTTAGTTCTTATGTTTCAGATAAGCTATGAATAATATAAATTAAAAAAAAAATCCATATCTTTTTCTGACAGCCCAATAGATAGTCTTGCTTCCTCCTTGGCGAAAGAACATGCACCCCACTTAAGAGGCCACCAGTTTAGCCCTGGGTCAGATCTGGAGAGGCAGAGAGGGGCTTCCACAGGGAAGCACGCAGGCGCACACTCACCACTCAGACTGCCCATCAAACTGTCCACCTCGCCTCCCACCTTCACTTACTTTGTTCTGTGGAGAAATGTGAAATAGGACCATAACATGGACCAAGGTTCCCTAAGTCTGAAACAGGACCTGGGTTTACTGCAGTTGAAACAGAGTGTGTTTTCACAATAAACACCTATGAGGAGGCTATCATTTAATTGTCAAGCAGTTACTGTGCTTCAAAAAAGCTAGTCACATTTTCAAAGAAACCCCAAAATGCATTAAGCATTAAGATGTACTTAATATGTAATTTTAAGATGTACAAGTATTAAGATGACTTTAAGAATAGAATGGAAGCACCTTGGAGTTCCCGTTATGGCTCAGCGGAAACAAATCTAACATCCATGAGGGCACAGGTTCGATCCCTGGCCTCGCTCAGTGGGTTAAGGATCCGGTATTGCCGTGAGCTGTGGTCCCAGATCAGGCTCAAATCTTACATGGCTGTGGCTGTGGTGTAGGTGGTGGCTACAGCTTCGATTTGACCCCTAGCCTGGGAAACTCCATATGCCACAGGTGTGGCCCTAAAAAAGACAATTGAAAAAAAAAAAAAGGAAAAGAATGGAAGCACCTTTCTAAACAGATCCCCCATACCTGTGAACACTTCATCCTAAATTAGGTCTTCCAAATTGGGAAGATAGCACTTGTGCTGATGATGGCAGTGACTGGTGTGCCCTGCCTGAAGGGGACACACCGGCCAAGGCAACATGCCTTCTTTTTCAAAGGAGCATTTAAGACCAGAACACAGGAGGTTAATTTAAATTCTAAGGAAGGAGGAAGAAAGTTTGCAAGCCAAGGCAAGTTGCTTCACATATCCCATTAGAAACTAAAAAGCAGCATTAGGAAAACAAGAGATCATTACTGAGTTAAGTACAGAAGTACCAAAAAAAAAAAAATACACAATTTACATGAGGGAACATTAAACATTGAACTCCCTTGAGCTTGTATTTGCAACCCATGCGCCGCATACCAGATCGAGCACTGCTGTGTGAATAACCCTTGGGAGCCTGGAGGGAGACATGGCCTTTGCCTTTTTAGAATCTTCTGATGTGAATCAGCAGACAAAGCAAATGACACTGCAGCTCTGTGCCTTGACTGAGGCCACCCCAGCCCTGTCCACCCTGGAAGGCCCCTCCACTCCAGGCAGTTCGGCTGTCCCCAACATTTCTCCATTTTCCCAAAAGGATATTCAAACAGCAAGAAAAATTCTAATGCCTGTAGAGCTAAATGTGCCTCCTCCCTTTCTGACCCATCCAAAAGTTTCTAAAACTAAGATGTCTTGCAAAGTTCATGAGCAAAGGTCAGTCTCCAAACTCGTAGCCCCTATTTCTTGGGAAGCATCTATACAACCAAGCCTTGTTAGCCCCTACCTTACTCACAGTGCTTACACTACATCTATAAAGTCAGTGTGCCAAAAGCAGTGCTAAGTCCAGTCTTCGATTATCGTAAAAAGGTGTAGAAAAATCAACAAATGCTGATGAGCCAATCATCTGATAGTGGGAGCAAAGAGACAGAAAATCTAGATCTGGACCCAAACCAACTCAACCATTTGCAAGGCAAATGGTACAGAAAAAAGTCTACATGATGATTTGCATTGCAGAGTTACGAAGAAGTGAATTCATATTTTGCTTTGGCCACTTGTAATTATTCTTTAACAAAGAACAGGCAAGATATAGGATAATTATAGGAAGGGGAGCGAATATGGAATCAATCTTGCTTCAGGAGCCCAGAAATTACTGTCTAATAATGAAACAATTTGAAGAGAGAAAAATCTGTTAACATTTAAGGGGACAGTGAAATCATAAGCAATGAGGAGAAAGATTTGTGAGTATCAAACCCTGCCAAGTCCAAAGCCCTCCTCTCCACCACACTAGGATTTCAGAAGTATTAGATGAAACAGATATTGTAGAAAGCCACCTCACATTTGGTAAGGCAACTGATAATAAGCATAGGAAAAAATTGTAGCAATTTTTTTTTTTTTTTTGCCTTTTGTCATTTTAGGGCCGCACCCACGGCATGTGGAGGTTCCCAGGCTAGGATCGGAGCTGTAGCCACTGGCCTACGCCGCAGCCACGGCAACGCGGGGTCCGAGCCACGTCTGCAACCTACACCACAGCTCAAGGCAATGCCGGATCCTTAACCCACTGAGCAAGACCAGGGATCGAACCTGCAACTTCATGGTTCCTAGTCGGATTCGTTAACCACTGAGCCACGACAGGAACTCCAGAATTAGAGCAATCTTTACATACAAAAGGGAGCATGATGAGCACAGGGTCTAACTGTTTAGTGTAATAAGTGAAGAAAAAGAGACTCAGAGGGGCTAAGAGTTTCATCCTAGTTCAACTTGCTTTCCAGCTACCCTCGTCCAGAGTCCTTTCTACCTACCACCCTGCACTCTGATGCTGTCCACACGTGGGATAATGAGCCTTGCATTGAATGTTTGGGTAATAAATATAGGCCAAAATTAGATTCAGATGTTCCATGGCAGTGAGACTCTTCCCCCAAATTATAATGTGAAAAAGAAAGCGGGATATTAAGTCTTAACACCTGAGGCCATCCACAGAGACTGAACCATGACGTTATGTTTCTGTCGTTGGTCACAGCATAAAACCCGGAGCACCATCCATTCTCCCATCCCATTCAGCCAGCCACGAGGGTAGCTACCAGCCGGAGTTTTCCAGGGAGATGAAGCATGGCCTTTTCAGGGGACATTTCCTATCCTTCTAAAATTATTGTGGTGAAACAGAGCCCTAGAGTGTGAAAACCAGAGCAACACCAGGTCCTAAGATTCTAAGAAAGATGTGTCATTGCCACCGATCATTTATATTCTTTAGCCATGAATTATGGAACTAGCAAATATATACCAAAGTGGACAGAAATAGTCTAAAAAACCTCTGTGTACCCATCACTCAGCTTCAACAACATCAACTCACAATCTTGTTTCACCAGTACTTCCACTTCCCTCCTCCTTTCCTTACTATTTTGAAGTCAGTCCCAGCTGATAGCATATGATTTTATCTGTGAATTAATTTAGTATGTATTTCTAAAAGCCAGGTCCTTTAAAAAATGATCACCCTGCAATTATCACACCTAGGAAAGTTAATTATTATATAATATCATGAAATGCCCAGACATTACTTAAATTTCCATGAATTTATAGAAATTTCTTTTGACAATTTGTTTAAATTGGCATCCAAATATGATCATTTTACCTCTCCTCTCTTTTAATTTACAGTTCCACCCCCACCCCCTCCAAACCTGCAGCTTATTTGTTGAAGGTACCAGGTTGTTTGCCCGGAGCTTTCCACAGCCTGTGTTTTACCGAATGGCTCCCTGTGTGTCCTCTGTATTTCGTAGTGTGAGATCTAGAGCTGAGCTGCCCAATGTGAGAGCCACTAACCACGTGCAGCTTTTAACTTTAAATGAAACTGAATTTAAATTCACTTCCTCAGTCCCACTCGCCACATGTCATGTGGCCCGTGGCTACTGTATGGGACAGGATAAACACAGACCATTTCTACGACTGCAGAAATTTCATTTGGACAATGCTAACTCTAGAGGCTTAATAAAGTTCCATGAGGTAGCTTTGGAGAGGATGAGTTGTTGGAATATCATCCACCCAGTCTTGGGCTCACAGTTCATCTCCTGCACTGAAGTCACTTTAAACCTTCACCCCTGGACATTAAAAATAAAATAAAAATTCAAGGAATTTGTGTCTTCTTTTTAATCGACATCAACGGTAGGCTTACAAAAACTTTTGTAATTATTATTATTTTTTGCCCATACCTGTGGCGTGTGCAAGTTCCCCAGGGCCGGGGATCAAACCTGCACCGCAGCAGTGACCCAAGGCACTGCAACGACAATGCCAGAGCCTTAACCTGAGGGTCCTGTTCCTATTCCTAACCAGAGAATTCCTATTCCTTTTAACAGATGTGTAATTTCCCATTGTTGGCATATATCGCCGTTGATTTATTATCTTTTAAAATAACATATTGTCTTCTGTAATGTACCCTGAGCTTCTAGAAACATCTTTGGCCTCCCATTACACAGGAGCAAAGGAGACCACCAGCCATAGGATCTCTGAGGCACTGGCCGTCTTCAGTTCTAGCAGTTAATGCCCAGTCATTCTCCAAAATAATTGTGCCAATTTGCTTTCCTGCCAACAGTGTGCAAGTGTTCCTACTTCCTTATAGAACTACAAATATTAGGTAGTTGCAGGCTTTTAATTTTTACCAGTATGGGTTCACATATATGCAGCTAAGAGTACCGATTCAAGCAGAGAAAGGGAAGAAAATGGAATTGACATGGGAACGCTGACATCACCGTGTCTATAATGTTTTCTTGCTTAAAGAAATGTACAGCAAAAGCCTAATGTTTATTAAATGTAAATGGTGGGTACAAAGTAATTGTTGTGATAGTTTCAGTATTGCTTGGTAGATTTATGCTATTTAGAATAAATTTTTATTTCATAATCATTTTTCAATGTGAGGACTTAATAAAAAATTATGTAGCATTAACAAATGATTAAATATGGGATTATCTACTAGGTTCATTTGGTTTGTCTGTTTTTGCATTTCATGCTAAAAAAAAAAATACCGAGAGGAAATATCCATTGGCTGTATTTGCCCCAAGTGACCTCCAGCACATAGAGTATTCCAGTCAAGTTCATTCAGCCAAACATTGGCAACTAATTGCCCTAAATTATTTCCTTTGTACCTGCACACTGTATTATGTGTCACCTAGCATTTTCTTCTCTCTGGATGATATAAACTAAAGAGAAGGTAAACTGCAAGTGAAACTTTTGTTTGGGATATTGCCAAAAGTTTTGTGAAGTATTTCTAACTATTTTTCATTTGCTCATGAGCTGTGTGGACGAAGTAAATGGCTTGGCTCTGAAAAAGTAAACGGTGACCTGCTAGCTCAGTGTCACTCTATTCACAGTGGCCAGTTTAAAAATCCAAAGGAGGAGTTCCTGTCATGGCTCAGTGGTTAACGAATCCGACTAAGAACCATGAGGTTGCGGGTTCGATCCCTGGCCTTGCTCAGTGGGTTAAGGATCCGGCATTGCCGTGAGCTGTGGTGTAGGTTGCAGACGTGGCTCGGATCCCGCTTTGCTGTGGCTGTGGCGAAGGCCGGCGGCTACAGCTCCTGTTAGACCCCTAGCCTGGGAACCTCCATATGCCGTGGGTGCCGCCCAAACAAGGCAAAAAGACCAAAAAAAATGAAAATAAATAAATAAAAATCCAAAGGAAAACTCGTTTAGAGAAGAATATGACTGTAAGACAGCAGTGATCCGTGTGATTCATCAGTCAAGAAACAGTGTGTAAACCCCTTCGATTGCCCGAGACAACACCTCCTGCCCTGTGATGGACACAAAGCCCAGCAGACGTTGGTCTCTGCATCTAAAAACTTACCACCGAGCAAGCTTTTCCTTTTACAACACCAACCACAGAAATCTTATGTTTGTAGTCAGAAGTGCACTCTGGCTTTGTTCTCTTTTGATCTTTATAACCTCTTTTAAAGATTGTACAGTAGCTATTCATTGCATAGTGAGTCTTAGGATGACGGTTGCCAACAGGAGTGCCATTTTGGCCTGTCCTGTGGAACTCAGAGCTTCCCACTCCATGAAACTCATGGCATAAATAACTTCAAATAAAACCCTCCGGGAGATCTGTGTCAGGCACAGCATGAGAGAGAAATTGGGGAAAAGGAGGGAAAGAACCAAGTGGGAGTGCCCCCAGGAGTGACAGCCACGTCCATGTTTTTAGCATTTTTTTTTCCTCTTCTCCTTAGGATATTTATCCCACTTCTCCCCTAGTGGTTGAAAAAAAATGTGGGATGACACAACAAACCGCGATACTAAAATGAAACACATTTGCTTTTAGGCCCATGACGTTTCAGTGGGTTGACATCTATGTGAGCTTCTCAAGGGATGAGACTTTAGTGTAAATCACAGCAGCAAAGAACTAAGGACACGCTTCTTAAGCTTATAGGTGGCCCGAGGGAAGAGCCAGCATGAAGATGGGGCAACAGTGTGTGCGGAAATGCCCGTGCGTGTGTGTGCATGTGCATGTATACACGTGTGTACACAGGTGCCTCTAGTGAACACATGGAGAAAGAACAATCTAAAAGAGGAAAGGTCTGCTGTCTTGAAGCCATTCACACTTCATGGTGTCTGAACTTCAAAAATGAAGCAGTTCTGAAGGCTGCTTAGGAGCCACAGTGCAGGACTTCCTGTGGCTAGAAGTTTGGCTCATAAAACTCAGGAGCATCTGGACACCAGGACATGAAAAGGGCCCTTTGCGAACAACAGACTGGTAGCAGAAGTGTAAATGATTCAGAAACACCTGGCTGATATTTCCCTTGAGGTTTCAGAAGATGAACTAGTTAAGAAGGACCAGGTCTATTGATGTCATCAGGCTTCTTGACAAGTACAGACCACTGGGGGGAAAGAATTCGAGAGATGATGTCATCCCAGATAGTATCCCTGAAAAGTACCCTCCGTCAGTGGAGGAGGATTAGGAAAAAATAGGTTCAGTTACATATTCTAGATCAGGTCACGGCATCACCTTTTTGAGGTTGACTGCACATACGAATGATCCAGATGGCTTAATCCAAAGGGCTACTTGTCGTTTTAGCCCTTCAGGACCTTCTACAAAAAGAGAAACTATAGCCTAATGCTAAAGTGAATTAGGTCAAATGTTGGAGGACTGAATAAAAAATAAAAGCTGTAATAGGAAAAGGTAGTGGGAGAATTTATACTGTGGTTCTGACACTGACTCAAACGGCACCTAGCCACATGTGTGAGCCTGTTTCCAAACTTAAAAATGGGAACATCTTATGGAATTTAATGGGATCGTTCTGAAGACTGAAATAACGTAAACCGAAATGCTTTGAACACATTATATTCAACCAATATTCATTTTTTTAATTATTTTTGATTTTAATAAAGAAAAAAGCAGTGGGTACCGAGTCCTTTGTATAACCTTAACTTTGCATAATCTTCATAGCCAAGCATAATGCCAGTTGTTACTGGAAGGCCTGGGTTTAAGGCAGTCCGCATCACGTGGTCAATTTCTTCTCTCTTTTCCTTCCGGCAGCCAGCTCCTCCCTGAAGAAGCGATTCAAGCGGCGGGAGATCGAGGCCATCCAGTGCGAGGTGCGGAAGATGTGCAACTACACCAAGATTCTGTCCACCAAGAAGAACCTAGACCACGTGAACAAGATCCTGAAGGCCAAGCGGCTGCAGAGACAATCAAAGACAGGCAACAACTTCGTCAAGAAGAGGAGAGGGCGTCCCCGGAAGCAGCCCACGCAGTTCGATGAGGACTCCAGAGACCAAATGCCTGTGCTGGAAAAGTGCATTGACCTCCCCAGCAAAAGGGGTCAGAAGCCAAGCCTCAGCCCGCTCGTCTTGGAGCCAGCCGCCAGCCAAGACACCATCATGGCAACTATCGAGGCTGTCATCCACATGGCCCGGGAGGCGCCGCCCCTGCCCCCGCCCCCGCCCCCGCCTCTCCCGCCGCCGCCGCCGCCCCCCCCGCCCCCGCCCCCTCTGCCCAAGGCCCCCAGAGGAGGTGGGAAGAGGAAACACAAACCTCAGCCTCCGGCGCAGTCCCCGCAGCAGCAGCCACCGCAGCAGCAGCCGCCGCCCCCGCCGCAGCCCCTTCCGGCGGAAGAGGAGGTGAAAGCCAAAAGGCAGAGGAAATCGCGAGGCAGTGAGAGCGATGTCCTTCCATAGGGTGGGTCTGGGCGTCTGAACCTGGGGCTTGGGGGGGGGGGCAACGTGTTGGAGGAGCAGTGAGCCGGGGCTGGGGCAGAATCCCCTCTGCAGGGACACCACGCCCTTCTCTCCAGAAGCGGGGCAGGCGGAGTAGGGCCAGATGACGGGGTTGAGCCTTCAGGAGCTCTTGGGAAAGCAAAGCGGGGGGATGTCTCCGAAAGAAGTGTGTCTGTGCTTTACAGCAGTTCCCAGCCAAGCGGCACTTCAGTAAGGCTAGATCCTTGACAGGCAGCACAAGACCTATCAGGGAGGAGAAAGAGGGTGTGCTCTCTGACAGCCACCAGACCTCCAGCATCCAAGGTGCGCCCTCGATTTCGCATTTACTGGCCAGGAAAATTGAAAGGGAAACGCCCTCAATTAGGAAACATTCCAAGGGGAGAAAAGCTGCAAATTTCTCAACTGGCTTTGTTGTAATCCACTTCCACTTAATTGGTCTTTAATTCTTTTGGGTTTTCGAGCTTGGCTGGGCTTTGAGGCATCAACAGCATCTTCAGGTGACCTGAATCTTTCCGTTAATGATACAGTTTCTCAGATGGACTCATGTCATCAGAAGGTGGAATTCTAGTGATAGGCAACCTTAGCCATGCATCCATATCCTTCTGTGCATCTCCTGTGTCACACATACACTGATGTTTAGCATCATCTGGTCCTGCCTTTTCTTTGCCCATTGTACTTCCGTATACGTTTTCATTAACTTACTTGTTGCCTTCTTTTCCTCGGTACGCACCTGAATGATGTAAACCTAACCTGTGTCGTGATGTTCACCCTTAGCATGCTGTCGCAAGGAACTTGGCTTTGAATCCCAGTCATAGTGAAACAAATACTTAGTAGTGATAGAGCCTTTTAAAAATAAGTGATTTAGAGCAGGCGAAGAGATGTTGACCCCGGGTGTGTCAACCAGGCTATTTTTATACTTTAAACATATCAGCAGAAAAAAATAGGCAGAATAAAATGGTTTTAATGCCCCATAGCAAATGGAATAACTGACTAATCACCAAAAATTGAAACCCCAGGCCGACCAGAAAGATAAGTGTCTAGCAATGCCTTGGTATGTGGCTTTTTTTTTTTTTTGGCATACAAATAACTATCAAAGGTTAATGGACAAAAGGAAACAAAAGGACAGTAGAAGTCCATTATCTCTTTTCTTAAAAGCAAATGTGAGTAAGTGTTCTTATCTGAAAAAGAAAAGGAAAATGCTCAAAGGGTGTCACCACTCCAATAGTATCATGCCGCCTTGGACAAAGTATCCAAGTTGTGGTTGCCTTAATAAACTGAAACATTTTGTACATAATGTAATTATAAATCTATCAGTCTGCATGGATGCAAACTGTGTGTGACAAATCGTCTTTTAAATGGTCAATTTCAACTGTACATTTCTCATCCAAGTTGTACTCTAGCCATTGGTTTAGTGTGGACAGATATTCCGTCTCTATTATTTATCTCCACAGCCCAAGTAAAACATGAAGCTATTCCATTGCCATAGATGTTTTCTAAAAGTCAGATGGGGAAATTTCAAAAAAGTATTTTCAATTTCCTCCTTCACTCCTCCCCTTACCTTCCCTAAGACATCAAATACCTGGTATGGTAGATTATAAAAAGAGAGAAACTAAGAGACGATTAAATTTTCTAATGGGAATTAGAATATCTGGTTTACCTCCAAATTAAATTTCTTTACAGGAAGATGGGAACGGCTGGAAATTGTATTATCTCTTCAGAACTTCACAACATGATTTCCTTAGAAAGAGAAGGATTTTTTTTGTTGTTGTTGGGAACATAGGAGAATAAGGGATGGGTTATCTACGGGGGTAAATTTTAAAATCCCAGGTTAATATGCTTGCAAACATCACGGTTCTGTCATGGCACCAGCAGTTTGTTGAAACTCCCTAAAGTCGTCCTGTTCTGCACTGTCACCATGGACTTTACATCCCGTACTGCCACGAGGTCAGTCACATTTAATCCCAGCAATATGTAAGTTTAAAGGAATGCATTCTCCAGTTCTTGAAAGCTTATATCATAGATACTCAGTTTGTGACCTAGGTTGACCTTTGGCATTGCACACAATTTGAACTTCAGAATCAAACCAACCACTTTCAATTTGTCATTCCCAAGCTGTGTCTGAGTGGTTCCAAAGTCACTCGAGAGGAAGGTTTAAATTAGCCCCACTCACCCCACCATTGCTGGAAAGAGCAACCACTTTCATTCCAATTAAGCCATAAGGAGGTTTCCCTTTTGTTGGATTTTGAAAATAATTTTTTTTTGTCTTTAGTCATTTGAGGGCTGCACCCCCCGGCACGTGGAGGTTCCCAGGCTAGGGGTCAAATTGGAGCTGTAGCCGCTGGCCTACGCCACAGCCACAGCAACGTGAGATCCGAGCCGCATCTGCGACCTACACCACAGCTCACGGCAACGCCAGATCCTTAACCCACTGAGCGAGGCCAGGGATCGAACCCCCAACCTCGTGGTTCCTAGTCGGATTCGTTTCCGCTGAGCCACGACGGGAACTTCAATTTTGAAAATAATTTATTTTATTCTTTCTTTTTCCCATCCTTCCAGTGCTGTCCTGTTTCCCCAACCGAGCCTGTGAGCAGACCAAACCTTACCCCAGAGGGGAATGAGCTGGCACTCTCTAAGCTTTTTATTTTTATTTTTTCGGTCTTTTTGCCTTTTCTAGGGCTGCACTCGCAGCATATGGAGGTTCCCAGGCTAGGGGTCCAGTTGGAGCTGCAGCCATCGGCCTATGCCAGAACCACAGCAATGCAGGATCCGAGCCGCGTCTGCAACCTACACCACAGCTCAGGCAATACCAGATCCTTAAGTCACTGAGCGGTGCCAGGGATCGAACCTGCAACCTCATGGTTCCAAGTTGGATTTGTTAACCACTGAGCCACGACGGGAACTCCCCCCCCCCTTGTTTTTTTTTTCGGTCTTTTTGCCTTTTCTAGGGCTCTAAGCTTTTTAAAGAAGGGCCTCAAACTTAATGGGCAGTAACCTCTAGTAGAAGAGAAATTTCATCTACTAGATAACTCTAGGCTACATTAGGATTTCCAAGCCAACGAAAGGTGCTCATTCAGCAGAGTTGCACCTTATACATAAATCGAGTCTTAAAGCTGTCACGTGAGTCAAATGCAAACCTTCTTCTGCCTTTATGACTCCGTCCATTGGAAAGCTGCAGAGGGGCAAAACTGAGACTGACCAGCTTTTTAGCGGTGGAAGCAAGTCCAGTCACCTGCACAATTTCCCCTCTTCCCATCGAACTCCTCCCTCGGTATCACCTTTCTCTCTCTCTTTTTTTTTTTTTCTTTTGCTTTCCATTAACCTAACTCATTGGTATGACCATTTCCTCATTTTCTAACTACCCCCTTTGCCTCCCCTCTCCCGTCCAGACTCAACACTGGCTCCGTCTAATTCCACATCTCCTTGGTTGCAGAACCAGGATGAGAACCTGACCCACAACATGGGGCTGTCTAGCCACCCAACACTGCCTTTTGTGGCTGCATTTCTATTTAGAGAAATGTCATTCGGGATGCACAAGATTCCATAAACAGCTCCAAAAGTACTTCCTAAGAAGCGAAATTCCTCGGTTTCCTTTTTTCCTTTTTTTCCAAAATACTTGCCTTTGGCAAGCAGGCATGAACCCACTTATAGGAAGTCTGATTAGGGGGGAACAGAGGATAAAGTTGCCCTAAAAACTACCTTGAAAATGATGATGGGTCTCTGGTCCACCTTCCTGAGTGGCTGAGGAGACGCTTGCTTTTCATCCTCTCATCTCAAATGAGAGGATCAGAGTTTAACTTCTTCTAATAGCATGGCTCTGGTTACAACCCAAGGAAGACAGGTCAGAGGAAAGGAGAGCATGTCAGGGCTGGCTCATGATCTAGCCGGCCCGGGACCCAACAGCCACTGACAGCCCCGAGTAGGTGACTAAGGGCTGACAGGATTAGCATGTTAACTTGGCTGCTGGCCGGAATGAGAAGCCATGTTCGATGGCATTTGGAGTCTGTGTGCTGGGCATTGCTGGGTCTATAAATATGATAAGCAAGTGGTAACAGAATTATGGTAGAAGGTGATGTTACTACATGGAGATCATAAAGGATTTGGTTTTAGGACTTAAGTAGAAAATCCCACTCCTACAGCATATTACCCAACAATAGTCAGATAATGAGCTTTTGGAGAATATTTTTTTTCTTTCCCTACCACTAGGAAGATTTACCTGGGAACTGTCGAAAGTCTATACATATATTTCCAAAGCCTTTAAATGCCAACTGTAGCATGGAGGGAGGGGGAAGGAGGTGGCAGAAGCCGAAATGCCTCAAAAGCCATTTAAGTGTTACATTGCAGGATTTTCAGTCCTTCTCATTATGTGACAGTAGATAAATATAGACATTATACTCAACACTGCCCTATAGTATCACAATGGTCCAAATGCCAGAGCTTACAGATAATGTCATCACAGTGCCTAGAAACTCAAACTGTAATATACCGTAGCATTTTCTTGGTGTTTTTTAAAGTTTCTTTCCACGATACCAGGCACCCCCTGCCTCTAGTTTCTCGGAGCGTTTGTCCCACTGAGGAGCCCGCCTCCCCTGTTGGACTCAGTCACTTGGGGAACAGTCTTAGAAGCACATATCAACCAAGGAAGAAACTTCCTGGATCTCTCTTGCCCACTTGCCCAGGTATAATAAACACTAAAGGGGGGAAAATTGAAAGGAGCTGCCACTGGTCAACACAGAAGGGCAGTTCCAACTTATGTTGGCGTCTTTCTTTTTCTTCCTTTTTTTTAAAAAAGTCTATTTCTTAAATAATAATAAATGCACATGACGTGTTAAATATGTATATATATATTTCAAAAGAAAAAAAATGGGGCACAAGATTGTCTTACAAGTCGTGCTGGCTAATTTTTAGTTTGTATTCATAAGTGGTTTTTAAAAGCCTTTTTTAAAGTGTAATTTGCATGTTCTACTTTGATTGTATGTAAACATATTTTAGAACAAAAAATGTATTTGTATTTTATTGAATATAGAGGCGAGAAAAATTGTACATTGTTTGAAATGTTCTTTTTGTAACAGTTTTTATTCATAAAGCATTTTTGTACATTTAAAATGAACACGGACTTGCTGTTATTTGAGGCGTAGATACATCTGGCATGCTTTACTGTCATGCTCCTCCATGGTCTTAGATGTTGGGTTTTAAACATTTTTTTCTAAAAGAAAGCTCAGTCTTTTTCGCTACCAGATCAGGTTAGCGCAGTATAGAGCACTTAACTATTAAAAAAAAAAAAAGTTAATCCTATTCATATGTTATTCATTGTGTGAAATTAAAGACATTCAATTCAGTCTAACATGAGTCGTGGATTCTTTTGTTTTATTTTCCATCTGGTTCACATCACTAAGGAGTTTAATAACATTTGGGGGTCTTTGCTCACACCAACTGGATATGGAATCATTGAGAAAATTCTCACCAAATTTCTGCCTTTTGTATGATTCTGAGAAGTACATTATGCAAGATTTGAATCTGATTTACTGAGTTACTCTTCAGAATGTATTACACCTGCACATAAAGCCAGCACCGATTCAAAGAACCAGTCAGACCCCTGCTGAAAGCAATCAGAATGTCCTGCAAGATGTGGGAGACCCATCCTGTCCTCAGATTTTTAGAGAACATTATGGATAGGGGCTTAAGCCTTCTTACTAAATATCCATGATGTTAGATAGCTGAAGGATGGGTCCCTGGCTGGACTTAAGGTTTGACTGCCCGGAGAAGAAATGCTGTTTAATCCACAGCAAACAGCTATGATCACCCATCCAAAGCCTACAGTCTGAACAAGACACTGAGGGCAGTGTCCAGGAATATGCAACCCCTGCTGGGAAAGAACTTACGCCTCCTGTGGAAGATGAACTGCAGTTTTAAGCAGAATGTGGTAAAAAGAAACAACATTATGGGGTCTCAGAAGAAGGGCAGAGCGCCTGGGCTGGCACTTTCTTCTCTTCCTACTCTTTCTGCTCTAATTTTTGGTTTACATTCAGAGGTAGGTTTTCAAAGCCCCTTTAAAAAGTGTGCTTTGCACGTTCTACTTTAAGAAAATGTAAACATACATACAGTTATGTATTTTTTACTTCCTTTATCTTATCTCCTGATGCATGCTTCAAAAAGCCAACAAGTTAAGTAGGAAATGTTATAAACAGCTCCACATCCCTAACCGTCAACCTGACCCCCTGTGACATTTACTGTGACTTTTGGTATTTGCAGTAGCACCCACAGTGGAACAACAAAACCTGGTGGATTTCTAGGGTGGTCTCTGGGAAGGATGGAGTCCTCATGCTTTAGATGGTCTCCTGAGACTCAAAAGAATTCAGTCAGCAACCTCCAACAAAGTAGAATTTGCTCCTTGTCCCCTCTCTTCTGCCAACTATCTTGCACTGAACCAGGAAAATTTAAAGCGTTATATAGTCCTTTTTCCAACTCAGGTTCATTAGACTATTGATATTTCTGAAATTAGGAAAGACTTCCAGAAGTACCCCTAGTCTCTTTTCATAGAATCTCATGTAGGGACAAAGCTGTTGCTAGGAAATTGACTGGCTCAACTTTTAGGGTTTTTAATCAGTCCACAGAGTAGCAATATGCTGGCGAAGGCCGTCAGGACAGTCAGATGTATTCATACGTGTAGCTGGTACAAATACTGGTCTACAAATAGATGGGTGAAAGGAATTTTTTTTTAAGTTCTCTGCAGGTCTATTTTATGGATTTTTAAGACTCTGTTCCACCAGCACAGCAGAACCTTAATTCCAGACCTAGGAATTCTTCTGTAACCTGGAAGGGAAAGAAAGCAGGGACCAATTAGAATGCCTGGCTCCAGCTTCTTCCAAATTGTTTCCTGATGTTCCAGTCCTTTCTATTTCCCTAGTCTCTAGGCATTTGAAACTGAAAAGCTGGGGTGAGGGGGAAGTCTTTTTCATATTTCTACCCCCTCTGTTTTCTGCTGTCGGCTACATGCGCCAAAGGGATGAACACAAACCAGCCTAGTTACCTATGCTGAGGGGAAGGAGACTAGGAGAAAAGCAGAAATACTGAAACTTGGTTATGTCTTCAAAAATCTTAACCTGTTTTACATGTGATAGGGAGCGAGGATGATGGGATGTGATGAACTAAAAGACTCGCCCAAGGTTTTAAAAGCCCATTTATATGAGATGATGGGTGGGTGCAAAGAGAGATGAGGAAGGTAGCCACGGTGGTGTACATTTCCACCGTTTGTTACTAACACTTTTTGGTGTGTGTGTGTCTTTTTGGCTTTATGTAGAGCTGCACCAGCGGCATATGGAGGTTCCCAGGCTAGGGGTCTAACAGGAGCTGTAGCTGCCGGCCTTCTCCACAGCCACAGCAATGCGGGATCTGAGCCGCGTCTGCAACCTACACCACAGCTCACGGCAATGCCGGATTCTTAACCCACTGAGCAAGGCCAGGGATCAGACCTGCAACCTCATGATTCTTAGTCGGATTTCTTAACCACTGAGCCACGAAGGGAACTCCATCCTTATTTTCTTTCCTTTCCTTTTTCTCCCTTTCCTTCTCTGCCATCCTGCCTTCTTTCTCTCTTTTCTCCCTCTCTTCCTTCCACCCTTTCTTTCTTCTTTTCTTTTTCCTATCTTCACATTGCCAAGTTCCAAAAATATAAGAATGAGCAAGGTAAGGCCTCACTGAGCTTTATTCAAACAAATCTGTAGCCTGAACATTGTCACCCTCCTTCTCTCTTCCTATCCAAATCCTACCCACCTTTTTTTTTTTTGTCTTTTTGCCTTATCTAGGGCCGTATCCGTGGCACATGGAGGTTCCCAGGCTAGGGGTCTAACAGGAGCTGTAGCCACTGGCCTTCGCCACAGCCACAGCAACGTGGGATCAGAGCCGCGTCTGCAACCTACACCACAGCTCACGACAACACCGGATCCTTAACCCAGTGAGTGAGGCCAGGGATCGAACCCGCAACCTCATGGTTCCTAGTTGGATTCGTTAACCACTGAGCCATGACGGGAACTCCATACCCACCTTTTAAGATGCAATTCAAACCCCACTTCCTCAAGGAGGTCTCACGGCCACACCCACAGACATCTCTCAAACCACACATTTGGTAACTGTCCTTAATAACTTCACACATGACAGAGTATCATCCTCAGCCACGGCTGCCATATAAGGCTGCACAGGTCCTGCATAAGGGGACCAGGCTGAGGAAGAGAGCAGGAGCTGAAATACAGGCTGCACTTTCCTTGTCAAACTGTGCTCCTCTTGGTGTAGCATCTGCCCCAAACAGGGACCTTTTTCCCATTCTCACAAAAGCGATTTTGTGAGAATAAAGCCTGAAACAATGTCAAGAGCTACCGTGTATCCCTGGAAAGTGGAGGTGGTCCCTGCCTCCCTCTTTGTCACTGACATCGTCCACACTTGCCCTTGTCCCTGAGACATCCAAGGCCAGTCTCCTAGGACTTCCCCCATTTGGATCAGCAAGACTCCAGAAGGTCCCAAATCCATTCCTAAACTAATCAATTGGAAAGAAACAGCAAGACTAGATGTGATGGTTAGTTTTACATACCGACTTGACGGCCCACAGGGTGCCCAGATTAAACATTATTTTGGGGTACGTCTCTGGGGGTGTTTCTAGATGAGATTAGCATTTGAATATGTGGACTCAGTAACGAAGAAGATTGTCTTACCCACTGTGGATGGACATCATTCGTTCCATCGAGGGCCTGAATGGTATAAGAGGAGGAGAAGGGAAGAAACTGCCCCCTTTTTTTCCTGCCTCACTGTTGAGCTGAGTCATCTCATCTCATTTTCTCCTGTTCTCAGACTGGGATTTACATTATCAGCTATACTGGTTCTCAGGTCTCCAACTGGGGTTGAATTACACCACTGGCTTTCCTGGGTCTGCAGCTTGCAGATGGAAGACTATGGGACTTAACCTCCACTGTTGGAGTTCCCGTCGTGGCTCAGTGGTTAATGAATCCGACTAAGAACCATGAGGTTGCGGATTCAATCCCTGGCCTCACTCAGTGGGTTAAGGATCCAGCGTTGCCGTGAGCTGTGGTGTAGGTTGCAGACGTGGCTCAGATCCCGTGTTGCTAAGGCTGTGGCGAAGGCCAGCAGCTACAGCTCCTGTTAGACCCCTGGCCTGGGAACCTCCATATGCCGCTGGTGCGGCTCTAGATAAGACAAAAAGACTTAAAAAAAAAAAACTCCACTGTCAATTATTTTGTAATAAATTATAGACCAGAGATAAATAGATAGGTAGATAGATAGATGGATGATAGGTAGGGACGATAGCTAGAGAGATGATAGATGTCTCCTATTGGTTCTGTTTTTCTGGAGAACTCGGGCTTTCCAGACAACAGCCTTGCATGAATGTGCCAGCTAGTTTCAGTGTCACAGCCCCATGAATACTATTTGCGAAGCTAGTGAACATCCGACAGGTCTAAAATTTTCCAAATACTTTTTGAAACATTTATTTTGAAATAATTACAGATTTATAGGAGGATGCTGAGGAATACGCAAGGAAGTCGAGGGCAACCCTCTCCCAACTGCCTCCCTGCATCCTGTGTCTCTATCCCATGTAACCACAGTACAAAAACAAGCCAAGACATTGACCTTGACATGATTCATAGAGTGTATTCAGATTTTGCCATGAACTTACTTGCGTGTGCGTGCGTGCGTGCGTGTGTGTAGACCTATGCACTTTTGTCACACATGTAGCCCTACATAACCACCACAAAAATCAAGATACAGAGTTGTTTCACTATTAAAAACCCTTCCCTTCACTAACCTCCCCTAACCATCCTTAATCTTGGCAACCACTAATGTGTGCTCCATCTCTACAATTTTTTTTTAATTTCAAGAATATTACATAAATGACATTATGCAATTGTATTTATTATATTATTATTATTATATTAATAATATTATATTTATGTATTTTATTTTTTGGCTCACATTTTTATAGTTATGGCCATTCGGAGATCTTTTAATTGGCTCCTGTATTCCTTTGACCTATCCCCAGCACTGTGTGTGTGTAGTTTTGTTCTGTTTTGTTTCTTCCTTTGGTAGCATTTTCTTACTTTCTGGCACTATAAGACACTTTAGGCTCATCTTGTATATTTCCTGTGCCAGTCCTAGAATCAGTCATTTCTCCAAGGATCTCTAGTTTCTTTTATTGAAGAGTAATGTTATAAAACCAAGATCCGGGCACTAGGTAGGGACATTTCTATTAGCGTGTTACTACTTCTTGGCTCTCTCAGCCAGCAAAGCAAACTAACCAGTGTGCAAACTAACCAGTGTATATACTCTATACATAACATTTTCTATATGTAATATCTGTATCTGTTTTAAGCTAAACATGAGCCTAAATTGATATCTACAACCCTAGTTCATTACCATGGATTATTCTATCCTCCTTCTCCTGCATATCTGCAACTTTCCATGCCAATAGTGAGAAACCTGGTTGTCACTATCTGCCATTCATTTACTCAGTTGAGTAGTTGATCTATTTTTTCAATTTTTTTTTCATATACCACAATTCCTCTGGGATTTATCTAAGTTGTTTATTTAATAGCGGGCTTCTCTTTATTGCTGAGTAGGATTCTATGGTCTGCATTTTGAGGCCATCACAAATGAAGTTACTATGGACATTCCTATAAAACAACCTATATGAAAGTAAGCTTTAATTTCTCTGGGAAAATTTCCCGAATTTCCAAATATTGGTTTGTATCATAAATCCATTTTTAGTTTTGAAGGGAACTTTCAAAGTATTTTTCAGAATGGTTATACCATATTACATTTTTCTCCAGCAATGTATGAACGACCTAGTTTCTTTGCATCCTCACCAGAATTTGATGTTTCACTTTACCCATTCTGATAAATTTGTAGTGATAACTCATCATGATTTAATTTTGCATTATGTTGGTGTAGCCACTGTGGAAAACAGTATGGAGATTCCTCAAAAAACTAAAATTAGAGTTGCCATATGATCCAGCAATCCCACTCCTGGGCATATATCCACACAGAACTATAAGATGCATGAACTCCTATGTTCACTGCAACAATGTTCACAATAGGCAAGACATGGAAACAATCTAAATGTCCATTTATAGATGAATAAAGATATGGTAGTTAGATAGATAGATAGACGTAGATATATACACACACAAACACATGCACGCACACACAATACTATGCAGCCATAAAAAAGAATGAAATAATGTCATTCGTAGCTATATGGGCAGACCTAAAGATTACCATACTAGGTAAAGTCAGAAAGAGAAAGACAAGTACCATATGATATCACTTATACATGGAATATTGGAGTTTCCATTGTGGCTCAGCAGTAATGAATCTGACTAGTATCTGTGAGGGTGCAGGTTTGATCCCTGGGCTTGCTCAGTGAGTTAAAGGATATGGTGTGAAAGTGAGCTGTGGTGTAGGTTACAGACAAGTCTCGGATCCTGCGTTGCTGTGGCTGTGGCATATGCTAACAGCGACAGCTCTGATTCAACCTTTAGCCTATGCTGCAGGTGTGGCCCTAAAAAAAGTTTAAAAAAATGACTTATATGTGCAACCTAAAATATGACACAAATAAACTTATCTGCAAAACAGGATCAGACTCACAGACACAGAGAACAGACTTGTGGTTGCAGAGGGGGAGGAGGTCGGAGAGGGACGAAATGGAAATTTGAGAATAGCAGACTCAAGCTATTACATATAGAAAGGATAAACAACAAGGTCCTACTGTATAGCACAAGGAACTATATTCAATATCCTGTAATAAACCATGATGGAAAAGAATGTGAAACATATCTATATATATCTGAATCATTTTGCTGCACACCAGGAACTTACACTACATTGTAAATCAACTATATTTCAATACAATAATTTTTTTAAAAGCTTGTATTTCTGTTATGGCTAATAATGCCAACACATCTTTTTATGTGTTTATTTGCCATCTATATATCCTCTTCAGTGAAATGTCGATGCATGTATTTTACCTATTTTTAATTAGATTTTTAATGCTGAGTTTTGAGAATTTTTCTTATAGATTCTAGATGTAAAGTTTTTTATTGGGTATGTCACTTGCAAATGTTCTTCCTAATCTATAATTTGTCTTTTCATTTGCATTTAAAGTCCTAAAGCACCCTGAAACACGGCTGTTATCTGTATCTTAGTTTTAGGAAACAAGCTCAACAAGATAAAGGACTTTTTAAAAAGTTTTTAAGGGCATAGTTGGGATCAGAATTCAGTACATACATGGTAACTCTTGGTCAAGTACTTTTTTTTATAGACAGTAATCTTGGTTATGTCACAATGGGTAATGTGTTTTCTTGATGCCAAAGAGTCTTTCCATTAATAATAGACTGTTACTTTGGAACGAAGCTTAGAAAGCTTGTAGCTCAAGTCCCTCCATTTACAGTTAATAACACTGAGCCCAGGGAGATGGAATGAATCATCCATATTTATGTGGCCTGACATAGCCTAGAGCCCGCTCTCTCTGTCCTCCTCAAACCTCTCCATGCTCAGCCAGCTCATATCCTCAGAGCTTGGGGAAAAGGAAAGGTAGTGACTTCGGAGTCCAGAAAAGGGCTTTTTACTTTGGAGGAATGAAGGAAAGAAGAGCAGCAGAAAATAAATTGCATCAAAGGAATGACGTGGGTACATGTTTGCCAAGAAGGAGAGCCTTGGAAGTTTCACCAATGAGAATGTGTGGGGGCTGCTGGCACCTTGTGAATGTTCTCACTGCACCCCAAAATAGATGTTATTTATCCCCACACAATATCTGTGACGATCCTAATAGAGGCTGCTTGTGCCTAATTGTTTGCTGTTATCTTGGCTCAAAACAATGAAATACCTTTTTCTTAAATAAGTGAATCTTCCTCAGTGCAGCAAGATGCCTTTTCCATCGCTCCCTCCATCCCCCACCCCCACCTCCCACACACATCCAGGCACATACACATCTTGATGCCAGCTCGGTTGGGTGGTGATGGACACACAGAGCTTGAGAAATAGGCTCTGCTTTGCTTTCTGCCAGAGCCAAAGACTTTGACTTAGGGGGTGTGAGGTATACACTGCTGTGTTCATGGTGACCAAAGACATGCACATGTCTAGAATTAGCCATGAGGTCCCTAGGGGCCCTCTGTGTCTCTGAGAACATTTCATTTCATTTTTTTAAATGTGTGTGGTAAAAGTAAAGCACTGATACAGAAACCACACAAAATATAGCTTCATGAATTATTGCAAGGTCAATCTTCGATAAGCACCACCCAGTCAAAAATTAGAACCCATCAAGCTACCCTAGAAGTGCCTCCATGGTCTTCATCCCAACAGAGCCAAGCCCTCATCCAAGCGTCTTTTGACTTTTACAGCAATTATTTTGATTCATTTCCTTTTTTTCTGTCTTTTTTTTTTGCCTTTATGTAGAGCCACACCCGTGGCATATGGATGTTCCCAGGCTAGGGGTCTAACAGGAGCTGTAGCCGCCGGCCTTCGCCACAGCCACAGCAACGCAGGATCTGAGCCGCGTCTGCAACCTACACCACAGCTCACGGCAACGCCGGATCCTTAACCCACTGAGCGAGGCCAGGGATCAAACCTGCAACCTCATGGTTCTTAGTCGGATTCGTTAACCACTGAGCCACGACGGGTACTCCTATTTTGATTCATTTCTTTATGGTTTTATCAGCCAAATGTACACTCCTAGACCTGAAGAGTGAAGTCTTACTCAGTTTTTAACCTTGATATGCTTTTAGGTCTCTTTGAGTCAACATATCCCCCACTGCCGTCCCTTACTTTTCTCTACGTGTACCCACTGAAGACCCTGCAGGGCTACCCCCCGTGTGGTTGCTTCTGGATGCACACCCATGGTGCCATTAAGCGTGGTCCTCTGGCCTCAGGCTTCTCTGAAATTTGGCAACTAGCTCAGAGATTGACCCAAAGAGAGCTGCATTCCTGTTTGAGCCCTTTGGAAAGACTGTAGCTAGAATGGTGTCCGTTCATCAAGGGGCACATAATATCTGCTTGTCTCTATGTTACGTTCAGACATAACATTGAATCTTAGTGCCTAAATCTATTCATGTATTAGGGACGGAAAAGTGGTGATGTTTTAATCCTGTTCTTAACTTCACTGACTGGTTGACATGCTTTCATACAGGAGGTTTCCCGTCTTCTTTTTGGATACCTCACGGTAGTTGAAGAAAGGCAGTTGAAGAAAGGCAGCCTAGGAGTTCCCTTTTGGCACAGCAGCTTAAGGATGTGGCATTGTTACTGTAGCAGCCTGGGTCACTGTTGTGGCATGGGCTCAGTCCTTGGCCCAGCAACTTCCACATGCCACAGGTGTGACAAGACGAAAACAAAAACAAAAACAAAAACAAAACAAGATAAAGATTTGATTCTTCCTTTAATTTTCAGGATAATGAATATTTCTTATCACCCCTCAAAGGTGACCAACTAATGTTTTTTAATATCCTTTTGAAATCATAGACATATTTGAAAGGTTTTAGCTCATTGCAGTTATCATTATTGAAGCTCAAAGTGGCCCACGTGTGGCCAGTAGGAATCTCTTCAAGTTGGCTCCTGAAACCTTTTTACAGAACCGCAGCAGTTTTATGTAACGTAGTAGACTTTGATAGTTTCTTGGCTCTCTGGTGGCATAAGATGTTCTGAGCTCATCTCATAATTTTTCTTTAACATTTTAACTTAATGAGCCATTTCTTAAGAACTTTTGTTTTAATTTTTTAAAATGGTACTTCAAGACAACAATCTGGGCACTAGAGATAGATAGATAGATAGATGATAGATAGATAGATAGATAGATAGAATCTGAAATCAATTTGAATTGGAAATATCAGTTGAACTTGGTGTATGTGTTTGTGTGTTTACACTGCTTCAAATTCTTGAATTTAAATTGGATGAGTATTTTTACTAAAACTTGCAGTGTGTATCTCCTTTCATCTCAAGAATCTTAAGGACATAAAGATAAAAGAAATAGAAAAACAATAATTATTCTTTTTTAAACTCCACATCAAATATACAACAGTCTCAGTGAAACAATCCTGATGCAACTATCAATATGATTTCTGAAAAGATGGAAAAAAATAGTACATGCTTTTCCCTCTTCTCTCATTTTTTACAGTTGTTCTATAGTCTAAATTGTTGAAACATAATATGTACTTGTTCCCTCTCAGCACACATTTAATCTTATTTCTAGAAGTAACTGTGTGTTCAATGCTCACCACCAGACATGTCAATGTCTTGCCAGTCATGTTGGTGTCTGAAGCTCACTATCAAGTAAATTCCTAAGAAAACCTCATGGGAATATAACTTAACTGAGCTCTTGCATATAAGTAAAACCAGTGTCCTTTATACTTAAAAGTTCTTTCCCTGGATATAAAATCCTTAGCTCACACCTTCTTTTCTTGAGTATTTTCCTTAAGTAAATAAACCCCTTCCATTTTCACTTGGCATGGAATTCGTTTTTGAAAAACTTGATCATAATCTAGTGTTCTTTTCCTTATAAGTCACTTGCTCTTTTTGGTTTAGATACTCAAATAATTTTTTTTTTGGTTTAAAATCCAATCATTTTACTGGAGTATAATATTCTGTTTTAAATATGTGATTTAATTTTTTTCTAATTTTTTTAATTTAAAAAATTGTACAAGTGTTTCAAATTGGATTTTAACTCATTACTTTAGTCAGACTATTTTGGGTTCACAGTGAAAGTGAGAGGAAAGTACAGACATTTCCCACGTACCCTCTGCCCCCTGTCCCCCACCATGAACAGTATTGCATTATCAACATCCTCCACCAGAGTGGTGCCTTTGTTGCAACCGACGAACCTACACTGACACATTATCATGTGATTTCAATTTTTTAAAGTAAGTTTTTCTGAATCACATCTTTCAGTGTTTACTGTTTCCTTGCTTTTGTTTTCTTCTTCAGAGATGCCTACTGCATTCAAGGATCTTCTTTTGTGGTTTCAGTTTGTCACTATGTAATGAATCCTTTTCATCTCTGTATATTAGTCATTTTTTATTTCTAAATTTTTCTTCCATTTAACTCTTTCCAAGTATTTTCTCTTGTGCTTATCCACTCCTGTTTTCCTTCTGGTTTCACCTTCATCTTTGACATTAGATTTTCTTCTATATTTTATTTTTGTCTTAGGGTCACACCTGTGACATATGGAGTTTCCAAGGCCAGAGGTCGAATTGGAGCTGTAGTCTCTAACCTATGCCACAGCCACAATACCACCAGATCCGAGTTGCATCTGTGACCTACACCACAGCTAATGGCAACACCGGATCCTTAACCCACTCAGCGAGGCCAGGGATCAAACCTGTGTCCTCATGGATACTAGTCAGATTTCTTTCTGCTGAGACAGGATGGGAACTCCGATATTAGCTTTTCATTTGTTTTAAATTTTTTCTCAGTTCCATCACTTCAGTTTTGAGGTTTCCTAATCTCATTTATGCTGTCCTTTCATGTCTTTTAGCATTTTCTTCATACCTTTTAGCTCATTTTGAAACAGTAGGTTAGAGTTTTGATTTGTTTTGCAGACATGTTTTACCGGTAAATTTTTATTCCACCTCTTAATTCTCTTCTTTTTCATTTGGTAACTTTTAGGAGAAAGATTTGAAAGTTGATACTTTTCTGTTGCTAATATTTATATGATATTACTTTTCTGAAATTTTAGAAAGAGACAGGGCTGTGAATAGCTCTTCTAATTTTTCAGCTCTCCAACTTCCATTTCCCGGGGGTGCTAAAAATATTGGTTTGTTTTCTAACATTTCCTGACCCTGTCTCCCTTCTACTTCTATATGAACCTTCTCTTCCCATCCTCCTATCTTCTTACAAATGTCATTTTAAGTGATACAGGGATTTGAGCATAAATTATATTGTCATTGGCCATGCACTATTTACTGGGTAGGTTTCTAAGAGAGCTTGGAGGCCATCTCAGCTCACAGTTTAAGGTTGTCTTCCACCTTGATTGTGGCTATCACGTGCAAAATGAAAGGAAATGAATGGGCCAGGGCAGCTCCAGTATTTGAGGAGTCGAAGAAGATAAAAAGATGTAAGTGGGTGGAGAGAGATGAGCACGCTCTTAAACAGTGGATGCAGACTACCTGAGAGAGCAAACAAGAGACATCCTCTGGCGTGATTCAAAAATAGGGGGAAGAAAATACAAACAAACGTGTTGTGTTATACACATGGCATGATTATGAAACAGAGACGAGATCAACCTGGCTGGCTGGGTAGGTATCCCAGAGGAGAGGAAAGATTTAGTGGGGAATGGAAGTGAATAAGTTGGAGAGCATCATATTGCTAAAAACAAAGAATATTGGGCTGAAATTGCTGTGCATTTAGGATACGTTTTAAAAACAGTAAACCAAGATTCAAAGTTCCAGAGAGAATGGCTAAGGTTTATGGTCCAAATCTTATATTTTGATTATGTGTTCCCTTTAATGCTTAGTACTGTGCACATAGAATAGTCTCAAATTTGCTGATTCAGCACAGTAATAAGTTATCCACAGGCCCACTCCAAAAAAATGTCTGTGGGAGCCAATGTAAATAGAATGGCCACAAAGCAGGTGCTGGCCCTCAAGGAAAGTATATCCAGTGATGGCTAAGACAGTTTATATAAAAGATCCACAAACCAGTGTGGCTATGAATGATCATCAGCATAGCTCAACTTTTAAAAAAATAATAGCACACCCACTTTTAATATGTTTCAAGAGATGTTATTTTTAAGAACCACTTACATATGTGAAGCAAGCAAGGAGTGAATGAAGTTTAAACTCAGAAAGAGGGAAATGTCAGTACTTAATAAATGCTCTTTTTCTGCAGCTTCCTTCCCTCCTTTTCTACCACAAGCGTGATAACGCTTTGAGACCAGGAGTTGGCAAACTCTGGCTCACGGGCCAGATCTAGTCTGTTTTTGCATGGCCCACAAGCTAAGAACAGTTTTTACGTTTGCAAGTGGTTTGGAGGAAAAAAAATCAAAAGAAGAATAATAGTCTGTGTCTCATAAAAGTTGTACGAAATTCAAATTTCAGTGTCCATTTATAAAGTTTTATTTAAACACAGCCTCAGGTATTCCCTCATTATCATTGTCTGTCTTCACTCCTATCACCATGGGGTTGAGCAGTCACAGCAGAAACCCTATAGACCACAGAGCCTGCAGTGTTCACTCTCTGGCCCTTTGCAGAAAGAGCATGGTGGACGCTGGATAGACTAATTTAACTGTTGGTCTCCAGGAAGTAAAAACACAGACTGCACATGAGTCAGTTCACTGGGACAGTTTTTTCTTCTTCTTTTCTTTCTTTTTTTGGCCAGTGGTGGTGGCTGTTTGATGTGGGATCTCAGTTTCCAGACTAGGGATTGACCCCTGACTGCAGTGATAAAAGCATCACAGGACCAAATCCTAACCAGTAGACCACCAGGGAACTCCCTCACTGGGACATTTGCTTTGCAGCATTTTACTCAGTTCCTGTGAGGGAACAATGATCCCCACTTCATTTTTCACAACATCCCAACCCAGTCCCTTTCATCGCATCCTTCAGTGTCCTTCCATCATCAAGGCTTGGGGTCCCTCCTTAAGCTATATTTATTTGGACTCCTCTTATCAAGTGCTCATTGTTTCAATTGCGTTCGGGTTTCCAGTCACTCTCGTGACTCCAGATCCACATTCCACTCTCCTGGACTCCAGATCTCTTCCTAGTTCTACCAGAGGAAAACTGTGTCCCTCTGCCTCCTGGAACGTTTAGGTATCAAAGCCAGATAACCTAGTTTGGTTAGTAATGAAATATCTCTCATTTTACCAGTGGTTGTGAGTTTCTTCTCAAGTCTATAGTGAGTGAGCATTTCAGGGTCAGAGCCTCTGAGAGGCATTTTGTTCTATGCCTCCCACCTAAGACTCGTCACAGCCCCTCAGTAGATAATCAGCCGTTGTTTGTCGATTGACAGACTGACCCATTGACTGAACAGCTGAGCCACTGAGGTGGGAGCCTGGGGTAAGGGAGGAGGATGGGAAAGTCCTGAATGTGAACCCTGGGTCTGGGGCAAGGCAGTGTTCCTTTGTTTTGTGCTCTTTCTCCTTCAAGTTCCTTCTGGGTTCACTGGATTTGAAAAGCCTTTGAGAAGGAGAGAAGGTGGCACAAGTGAACCCAAGCGACTTGCCTCCGCCTGCCTTCAATTCTCAGACAGGGAAAACACTTCCAGAAGACCCGGTGCATTAGAACCTGACGTAGTGACGGAACGTTCTGTTTCCCTCTTGTTACAGGATCATCGCTCTGAGTTTCTGCAGGCTCATAAATCCCGAGGGCCTTTTCCAGCCGCCAGCCCCCATTCCAGGAAGCAGATGCTTTGAAACGCCCATCAAAAGAGAACATTGTGTTTCTGCACTTCCAGCCCCACTGCAGGCAGATTTCTCCCGGCGCAGGTAGTCTGGGCCAGCCAGTTCGGGCAGATGTGCTTTTTCGCTTCCTGAGCTCTTGCCTTGCAGAATTTTGCAGGGAAATACAATTGCTCAACACTCCGTGTTTGAGCGAACTCGAGTATGTGGTAGGAACTTATTAAACTAAGCTTTCTGGCAGGGGACTGAAGAAAGTATTCCCCGGTCTCACACGAAGCCGCAGGGGGGGAAACGTGGAGAAAATCAGAGCCAGAGTGGGTCCGGGGACAGACCCGGGGAATCTGGAGCCCCACTCTCTACAAGGTGTCAAAGGGGAAGAAATGCTGGAGCCCAGGTGAAAAGAGGAGAGGAAGGAGTGAAGTTCAAATTCCCAGACTCGGAAGCACAGTCTAACCCAGCATTCCCGTCCGTGCCCTTCACCCCAGGCCACTCTGGTGTCTCAGTGTTGCCTTTTCTTCTGCTTCTTTACCCTGTGGTGTCCCTGGCCACATTCACAATATTAAGTGTTTGGCAAACACATTCAAAAAGACTTACTGCAGCCGAAAGAGTGCTGTGTCCCGGCTGAAAGTCAGAGCACTGGACATGAGAACTCAAGCCAGCGATACCTGCAGTTCCCTCTTCTGTAAAATAAGAGTCTGTAATATCCTCCTCCCAAGTGTTCCCAGGAGATGCAATGAGACAGTGGCCCTGAAAGTACTTTATTAACCACAATGGGAGTGGAAAACAGTATGGGTATGCCTGGCGATATGATATAAGCTGCTGCTGTTACACTCACAACCGCGACTACGATGCTAATACTCCCAGCCGTACTAATCAAAAGGCTAAATAACTAGGGTGAGGAATCGGGACACCCCAACATACCTGAGAGGAATGGTTGAATAAACCAGCTGGTGTTGACCCAGACAGAAATCTCCGTGGGAAAAAAATAATGTCTCCGAGGATCTGAAGGTGTGCCCTGTGGAAAAGGAGGTAGCTTTGTTCTGACTGCTTCCCGGGAGAACTCAAGACCACAGAACAGAATTACAGGAACTGTTTTATTACAGGACAAGTCAGAAACTGACCTTGATGAAATTGTCAAACAATGCAAAACAGCATTATGGGACACAGTCTTAGGAGATATTGAAGCCGAGAGACGAACAGCTCTAGGGAGAGATCCCAGGGGTTCATATTTATTCATGCAACAGTGTCATTTATTTATTCATGGCCCACTAGATGCCATTCAGTGCCTTAAGGACTAGGACTTTTGGTGTAAACAAGACCAACTCTTGCTCTCATGGACTGGACCTTGAAATTACACAAGAGCATCTAGTGGAGGTTGGATGCTGTCGAGATGATGTTGCCTATCATGGCGATCATTCTGACTCAGAATCCCGTGATTTCCCAGGTATACAATTAAGTGGAGAGAAGGGGACAATCAACCTAGTTTTTGTGCTGCAAGGAGATTCTTCCTCCAGCCTGGTAGGTGTAGGGGAGCAGAATTTGGCACCCTAAGTATGTCTCTTTAGCCTGTTAATTGTTTCAAGCTGGTTATTTCCTTAACACTGCCAAAGGGAGAGAAACTCTGAAAACCAAGTAGGAGTTGCCCTTTTGGAAGAAATATTTACATTTGTAAAGGAAATCTCCATTTGCAAGGGCATCTCCCTCTTGGAGCCTGAAAGAGGAGGGTGAACAAATCGTTAGAAAACTCTTCAGGGTGGAGAAGGCAGCTACTTAAATCTGCATCAAAATCACCCTTGTTCACAGTGCTTTTCCCGGACACCTCCCCTAACTGACTCTCCTTACCCTCGACCCCTTCCTTGGTCTTTAGCTGAGGATGGTATTTAAGGTGAGGGCTTCAGTCCTTTTGGGGAATTACTCAGTTTTTCTGGTTCTCTCCCATGTACACCCCTTATCCACCTTTTGTTTAGTTTTTCTCCTGTTACTCTGTCTCACGTCAATTTAATTCTTAGATCATTCAGAAGGACCTGAATGGACAGAGAAAAAGTTTTCCTCCTTGACACAGGGCATGGCCCTGGCAGCAGAGAACCGGTAGGGGGGCTGAGCCTTCAGTTCCCAAGTGAATGCCTTTCCAGGGGTGGCTCTCCTTGGCTGGGAATGACTGCCCTCCCCCGGTCAGTTTCAGGTGGTGACTTTTTCTGGGAGCTAGACTTCCTGGACAGTCCTCCAGAAACAGTCTCTAGAAGATGACGGGCCCCCAAATGAAACTGACACCACTGATGGCCTGAACCTAGGCAGAAAAACAGGCTGGGACTTGAACCCACTTGCCGGGACTCGAACCCAGCCAAAACCCATAGTGGGACTTAAGCCAGGGTTTTAAATTAGAGTCACTCACCTGGTGTCTGGACTCACTGAGATTCAGGTTCTTCATGCCTCTGCAGAATTCATCCAGAGACAAAGTAATAGGGAAGAAGTATATTTATTAAGATAGGATGCTTGTGAGAGAGGCGAGCAGGCAGGCAAGGAGGCTCTGCCCTGAGGATTAGGTGGGCTACAGCTTTATCACCCAAGGGGAGTGGGTGGAAAAAGACAGCTTCTTCCTCTTTCTTCCAGTTGTAGCCCCTGCTAGGTATCTGGTCACGGTGCTTCTTCAAATCAGCAGAAGGGCGTTCCTTGAACTCCTGCCTTTGGTCTGAACCTGAATGCAGGCCTCACCCCACCCCCTTCCCAAAGACCTGAGGCATATCTTGTGCCTCCACTAGTCAAGGAAGCCTGCCTTGTTCGGATGGCTCTCGTGAGAAGTTAGTAACTTAGTGATCTTTCAAGGTCCCCTAGCCTTCCCTCTCTATCTATTGTCCCTTATTGGGATTTCTATAACTACCTGTGCCTACTCCATCTTTATCAAAAACACCTAGTCCTCTTGGAAGCCTCTGCAGGGTTGAGCAGCAAGACTGGTGGAGAATAGGATGAGGTAATCTTCCTGCCTAAAATACACTCCTCTTGCCTGGAAGGGAGTCTGGGATGCCCCCAGGCAGCCTCCCTTAAAATGCAAACATTTCTGACAAGGGTACCCAGTTCTATCTCTGTTACAGCAGTCAGCAGTTTATAAGATTTACCCTCCAAAAGTCTCATCTGGCCACCTCCTCCTTCTGCATCACCTCCGCCTGTCCTCATCTGGCCGGCCCCAAGGAAAAAAAATTCTGCTGATCAGGTAATCTCCATCTTGCAGATATGAACAGACTACAGGCTAAGACAGGGCTGACACCTACCCTTCACCAGCCCAGTTATAAAGTAATAGCAATAACCTAAGCAGTCACAGTAACCTGTGAACTGGAGACTGACACTTGCCATCCTCCTCTGCACTGATTGACTCATGAGCCGCTGCAACTGCCAACCCTCAACACCCCCCCGAAAGAGTGCCGGGTGGAGATTAGGAATGAGGCACTGTGTGCTCTGGGAAAACTGGTATAATGGGTCTTCAGGTAGTTAGATATTTTCAGGAGAAGATTTTATGAGCCTAATTCTTGCATCTCCTCACACCTTGAAAAGCACTAGAGTCCTTCATGGTGACATCTGCTCCTCACGACTAGCAGTAAGCTTCATGAGAATAGTAGAAACCTTCTGTAAAATGTGTGCTTGGTTGCAGTTACCTAACTTTTCACCAAAATCTCATATATAATGATATCCCCCACTCTCCCCACCTCTTTGGAGTGGTATTTCAGAGCTCTCTCAAATGCTGCCTTCCACAATACAGTCCTCATTTTGCCCCCAGTGAAACTGAACTCTCAACTTTTAGGTTGTGGATATTTTTTTAAGTCAATAAATCTAAGTAATGATAATAACCTAAACACATCTGATAAAGAGGCTAAATTTAGCATATTTTATGCCATTAAGAAATCAACTACAAAGATGTTTATATTCAACGCGATTAACAAAAGATCACAACCTTCATATACAAACTGCCTTGAAATATAATGAATAATTACATGACATTTAAAACATAAGCAGTCCCTGTTTTACAAAAGGAGATAAATGGGTAGAATTTATAGATATGCATTAACTTTTATTTGAATAAATAAACATTTGAAGGATATATTAAAAACTGATAAGGTTTGTTAAATATGAGGGCAGTGGTGGTGAGTGAATGATGCTGAGGTGGGAGAGAGATTTTTTCAGTTTGTACTTCTAAAACCATGATCATTTGGGGACAATATGACATAACCACTCAAGGTGTTAAATGAAGAAATTAGCTTTGAGAGTACGATGTCAAACTATAATTCTTTGCTTTTCATTGAAATACAGTTGATTTACAACATTGTGTTAGTTTCTGGTATACAGTAAAACGATTCAGTTACATATATTCATTTCCATTGTGGTATATCCTAAGATATTGAATATAGTTCCCTGTGCTATACAGTCAGGTATTAGAGTTTATTTTACATATAGAAGTTTGAATCTGTTAATCTGAAAATCCTAATTTATCCCTTCCCCACCACCTTCCCCCTTGGGAAACCGTAAGTTTGTTTTCCATGTTGTGAGTCTGTTCTTGCTTCATAAATAAGTTCATTTGTGTCACACTATAGATTCTACATATAAGTGATAACATATTTCTCTTTTTCTGATTTACTTAACTGAGTATGATAGTCTCTAGGTCCATCCACGATGTTGAAAATAGTATAGTTCATGGGGAGTTCCCGTTGTGGCTCAATGGTTAACGAATCCGACTAGGAACCATGAGGTTGTGGGTTCGATCCCTGGCCTCGCTCAGTGGGTTAAGGATCCGGCGTTGCCGTGAGCTGTGGTGTAGGTCGCAGACGCGGCTCAGATCCCGCGTTGCTGTGGCTGTGGCAAAGGCCACAGCTGCAGCTCCTGTTAGACCCCTAGCCTGGGAACCTCCATGTTCCACGAGTGCAGCCCTAGAAAAAGGCAAAAAGACAAAAAAAAGGAAAATAGTATTATTTCATTCTTTTTTATGGCTGAGTAGTATTCCATTGGACATATATACCATATTTTCTTTATCTATTCAGCTGTCAATGAACACTTAGGTTGCTTCCATGCCTTGGCTATTGTAAATAGTGCTGCTATGAACATTGACATGCATGTATCTTTTCAAATTATAAACAATGATTCTTTAACAAAATTTAGAGTCATGTGATAATCTAGGTCTTTATAAAATTGCACTGAAATATAAACAACAATGTATAGAAAACTTCTTTCCACTTTTTAAAAATTATAAATACAGCAGAAAGTATAAATTTTAGATATAAAAGATATAAATAAAGATATTTATATTGGAGATGCATTCTCAAAATTGTTTTGTAGACAGTAATATGCAAACAGAAACATTTGGTGATGATTATCAGGGGGATTAAGTCCAGACTCTGGGGCCCACTCTCCTATACCTTCCCGGCTTCTGGTTCTTCTCTTCCTGAGTGAAATCTATGCTCCAATCACATTCTGGTCAACTTTGACCCATGACCTGCAGCAACCCGCCCTGGAAACCAACCCCTTAACTACAACCAAGGATGCCAACCGATGCTAAGTCAGATTTGTAGAAAGCAAGAATGCTACCTCTAGTGATGATTCAGGAGCTAAATCACAACTTTTGTAACAACTGGCCCCAAATGGCTAGGAATTGATTAGTAGCAAACAGCTTCCCTAATTCTTGTCTCTACTTAGGACCAACTAGAGAAAGCCAAATATGCATCCTTATCCATCACGTAGGATGTCTGCCTTCCGATCCCTCCCACAGCTTCCCCAGGCCAATGGCCTCCAGTTAAGATACACCTGAAGCCCTCTCTTTTTTCTACCGTAAAGCTTTTGCATTCCTCTGCCTGTCTCTGAGTCTCTGCCAGAATGTGTCAGTGACTGAGTCCCTTGCTATAGCAGCTCAGAGTCCACAGCCTTTGCTTTCCTCATTTGGTTGGTGTTTGTTTATTTCCGCGCCTGACGTGGGATTGCCAAGTGTCCAAACCTGACATTACAAGCTGCCTGTCTCACTCTTCTCCATCTCTTCCTCTAGTTTCCCCATTGCACTGAGGAGTAAAAGATGTTACCTTAACCAGGCTAAGCCCTGACTACCTCTCTGTCCTCACTTCCTCTGATCCCCATCTAGCGCCACTCTCCAGCCATAGGAGCCTCCTCTCAGCTCCTGGAATATGCTCAGCTTGTTTTAGGGCCTTCGCATGCTGCTCCTTTGCCTGGAACACCTGGCCCGCCTCTCTTCCTACGCATCCCTCAAAGTCACCAGCCAATGTCACCTTTCTAGAAGGACTTGTTTTGCACACACCTTCCTCTCCTTATCATGCTACATAAATTAGGTTCCCCTCTTATCTTCACTTAGTTATTTTACCTATGGTATGCATTTTGCTGATTTATAACTGGCTGTTTATATAGAGATTTACACATCTCGTGGCTGTTTTCCCTATCAGAATGAAGTTCCATGAAGGCAGGGACGAGGTGTATTTTCTTCCACTAGTATTTGTCAGTGATATAGCACAGAGCCATAGGTGCTTAGTAACCATGCACGCATGTAATCACAGTCATGTTACAAAGTACATGCCTGATATTCCTCTCTCTTGAGTCTCCCTGAATCCCCAGACAGAACCAAAACCTCCCTGGACACTCCCAGAATGCTTTGCACATGGTTTTCTTTCAACACATGGAGTCCTGTTGTAGTTACTGACATGGATCTGCCTAGGACTTATTTGTTAAGGCCAGACATGTTTGTGTCTTCTATAGCCTAGCACAGTGTCTGCTATCAACGGATGTGAAGGGTGTCAACCCATTGAGTTAATGACTGATAATACATGTTAGGAAACATTTTTTAATCAAAGGACTCTCTTTCCAGACCAAAATAAAAATCACTCAGCAGAAAGACCTGAGAATGACAGCAGTGAGAAGGGACAGGATTGGGTGGCAGGGTGGGAGGTGGAGGGGAATGGCAGGGGGAAAAGATAACTGAAATGGGTACGAAGAGTATAAGCAGTTGAATATTTAAGAGAAAAGGAAGACCTTGGAATCAAAGAGACATGGATTCGGTCCTGTTCTGCCATTTCCTGGTGGTGCTACATTGAAGGAAAACTTACATCACCCTTCAAAACCTCTTCTGGAGGACGGACATGACACATTTCCCCCATATTCTTGCAGTACAAATTAAATGAGATAATGCATGGTTTAAAAAAAAAAAAAGATAAGACCTAGGCTATTTAGCAATTTTCATTCCTCTAGTACAAAATTGCCTAAGTTACATTTTTGTCCAGGATTGTTTTCGAGCAAAATTTGTAAAGTGTTAGTATTTAAATGATGGAGGGAATCAAAGATCTTCCTGGACTGGGCTGTTAAGGTAGAAATTTGAATATGAGGCAGGGATTTGTGGAGGGGAAGGAGATATGACATTGAGGGGTATGTCATTACGAGTATAGAACCATGTGCCAAAGGTCCACAGTAGCTGTCCATTTACCTATCATCTTTCTCCTCCTTTCCTTCCTTTCTTCCTTCCCTTTTTCCTTCCCCCTTTTTTCTTTATTTCTTCTTCCTTTCAGTTGGGACTAGAAGGAAAAAGAGGGCTTCTCAGTTGGAGAGGGAAGCAGAAGTTTAACATTCGTGGATCATTTCCTCAAGTGCACAAAGCTCAGTTCCTAAATGAAATCCTGAACCATAAGGGCCACAGATGGGCGGACTGGTGGTTTGAGATATCCAGGGGATGGGGAGTTTGCTATTTTACAAAGGAGTTAAATATAATAGTAATTGAGGGAAGCAGTTGGATCAAAAGAAATTATTTGCTAGGCAGTTTCGAAACCAGAAAATGCTTAAAATGCAAACCGCAAAATGAAGACAACCTCAAAGGTTAATGAAAACCTGCAGCGATAGACAAAGAAGATGAAGAATTGCAGCAGAGCCCTCCTCCCAAATCTATTAGGCAGTCATACCAACATCCTTCCAAACGGAGGATGCTCTCCAGCTCCATTCATTCTGCCTTGGAACTGCTGAAATAGGGGCAAGATGTTAAGATAAAATGCATCGGTGGCTTCTCTCTTCACTGGACACCAGTCCCTCCTAATATTGCCAAGACTCTACTGGCCTGTGCAGCCATGCCTGGTAGGTGTCCCTGAGGATTCGTTGAATGAATTAGTGTCTAGCCAATTAAAAAAATCAGGCATTTACTAAAAGAAGGAGAATAAGAGTAGAGAAACTGTGTGATCGGTCTAGGGTAGAGCCAAAAATAACTGGTCCAGGGAAGGCACTTGGACAAAGCTAAAGAATCAAAACTCATAGGAATGACAATGCAATGCAAAGAATAACAAGGAGGCTGGGAAAGTCAGACTGGGCAGTGGGTTCTGAGTTGAGAGGAGACAGTGCAGTGCTGTCGAGAGTCCAAGTTCAAGATGCAGGGGTTCAGGCTTAGGTCTGAAAAACAGGACGTTCAGCCTGCGAATAGCAACAGACAAGGGTGGACATGGGCCTTCTCAATATAGGAGAGAACTGCCTCCACGTGTTTGGGATTTGTACTTCATCCGCCCTGGTCCTATTTCCATTCAGAATGTGTTCTGAAAACAGCACCGTGTTGCCTGCATGTACTCTGGCAAGGAATATCTGAAAAATCATGAATTGTGATTTCCTGCCGGCACCTTGTCCTGTGCTCTTTGAGAAGTTGCTGAGCTGCACAGCAGTCAGGGCATGGGCAGGAGAGAAAGACCACCAACAGTTGTCAAGAGGACTGACTCAGGGCCCAACTCCACAGCCAATTCTTGCGTAGCTTTGGGTAAACCACCTAGATTCTCTATGTTTTCGTTTACATACCAAGAACATAGGAATAAAATGTCTCATAACTTGCTCTTTGGATTATTGTGGAACCCAGATGTAATCCTGCAGGTCAAGTTCTTTGAAAACTTTAAAGCGTTATTCAAGACATCATGACTTATTGTTTTGCTTTACTAGCTGGGCATCTAGGTTTTCATACTAGAAACATATTTAGGGCAGCAGTTGGCACCATCCTGAGATTGGACAGTTTCTTCCCAAGAACCGAATTTTGTTGTTTTGTTTTCCTTTTCTCACTAAAATCTACCTTTCTCCTGGGAAACTGATGGTTGGCCTGATTCAAGTTTGGCGTGCTCATCCTTTTCTTTACCTGGCACCAGATTTAGGTTGCTTAGATGTCAGATGCTCTGGTGAGCATCTCCAGCACGGGCTGCATTTCCCTGCTTGTCTCGCAAGCTGTCAGGACAACAGGAAATTTTAGAGTTGGCATCAGAGTATAACCCAGCCACGCTGGACTCTATTTTCTCCAAGAGGTAAGCTTAGTTGACTGTGAAGGCGAATGGAGGGTAATTCTGCGGAAAATCGCAGGGAATTGGCCCATTCGGGTGCCATGTTGTGGCGATCTTGTGTGCATTGGGCGAATTGATTTTCAATGAAAACATCACCTCTGTCTGTTCCTTTTTTGCTGACAGCACACAGAAGGAATGCTGAGCCAAGGGAAATGATTGCAAAGTTTGGCCTGGGTTCTTCTCCACACCCAGACACGTAAGCATCTCCTAGCAGAAGCAGCCTCTGGGAGTCAGCTCAACTGCAGTATGATTAGAGATTGGCCCTTTCATGCTTTCCTCTCCTCTATCTAACCATTGTTCTCTCCTTCAAAATTTTGCTTTTATGGAAGAGTCTGTTATCAGTCAGACCTTAGAATGTTATCACCAATTAAGCCTATAATGCAATGAGCAGAAACAATAAATCAAGAGTCTTGCATGCAGCCCTGAGTCTCCCCCTGGGGATCTGAGTGAGCGAAAGCCATCGCTGAGGCCCAACTGCTTCCAGTATCAACCAAGTAAGGAATAAAAATACTAAGCTCACCTAATTGCCTCGTGTAGTGGTGAGGCTCAAATAAAATTAAAACTAGAAAGGCACTTTGACAAATGGAACGTTACAGTGATTTTTAGGGGTTTTCATTATTGCTATCAGAGGTCGTAGTAGTATTTGTATTGGTAAGAGAGGCACTAGTGGTGGTCCTTATAGATCCTAGAGTCTTAGTATTAGAAATAATCAATTTCTCACCCAATATAATACTCTATTACCTATTAGCTTCATGATCTTAATTACAGTTGTATATGCTCCTTCTATTCTGTTTTCTCCAGGGTATTTACTGGAGCATAAATAATGTCTCTCTATCCTCTTCCAGGCCTTGCATCCACACCCACTCCTAGGAAATGATCTGAACTCAGTCAATAAACCTAATGGTAGTAAAATGAGAATTCTAAAGCTAGAAGGGAAAAAAGTGAAAGGAAAGAGAGAGGCTAAGAGGAGAAGGAGAACCTTCTCTCAGACTAAGAAATTCATATAAAAACAGAAAAAAGAAATATGGTATTCGGTATTTCATTAGGCTTCCTTCCTTTATTTCTTTAGACTGGAGTACTTTGGCCAGTGGTCATTTTCATTGCTGACTTAGAATTCCTCATTATGGAAAAAGATAGATCTTGTGAAAATCCTAACAAGATTTGAACAAAGGTGATTCTGCAAGCCAGGGTAAAATCTCTGGGTTGTTTTACACAATTAATTACTTCCTCCACATTTGCTTTAGGATGCTATTTCAGAGCCAAGAGAGCCACAGGAAGCACTAAGGCTCCCTGGGCTGAATAGATGGACTGTGTCCTGGTGATCAAAATTCATTTCCGAGTTATTTCCTGAAATGGTATTTTGACACCTGGGTCATCTGTTAGCTTTATGGAGTTCCTCTGTGACTTGCAACGACAATGCAGTTAAGCAACGGAACGTTATTCCACAGGGAGGTAACTTGGAAGTTCATTGCTGCTTGTCAAACTAGATTAAGTAAAGGGAAATGTTGAAGGAGCCAGATTTACTCAAATGCAAAATGAAAAAAAGTCTAGTTTACTTTTTAGTTGGGAGGATCTCCTGTGGCATAGTTCCAGACCCTGCTGTCTACAGCAGAGCCTTTTTCTCACTCAAGTGAGAAAAAGAGAATGCCCAGTCTTAGGGTTAGAAGACTCTCAGGAATCATCTTTTTCATATGTCTGCCACTGGGGAAAAAAAAAATTATTCTTCTCAATTTCCTGATGAGAAAACCAAGGTGTAGAAGTGAGGTGAGTTAGCCACATTCATGCAGCTGGTAGGTGGTGGCCGTCAATCTCACACCCAAGGCTTCATCCCAAATAGAGAGGGAGGTGCCTCTAACTTTTACCCATAATCAACCAGGGCTACTGTTGTCATGAACAAAGAAATACTCTTTATCCTGCACTTGGAGAAAGATCTAGAAACCAGTCATCCTTGGCTTTCCTATTATAATTGTCAGTGTTTTCTCTTTACTCATTGGGCCGTACCCAAGAGTTGGCAGAATAGGAAGCTGTCGACTGGATGTGAATATCTTCTCAGCCTTCCAGGACCTCCAACACTTGAAATGCCTTCCCCCACAGTCAACCTCTCCCTTTGTTCATTAAGTGAGAAGAATGCAAATGCCAATCTTTGTGTGGCAGCATGCTGCCCTGATTAAGAGAACAAGTTTCATATTTAGGAACATCCAGGACCAGCTGGCAATGTCACCTACTAGCTGTGTGTTCTTGGGCAATTATTTATATGTTATGATCTGGTCGGTGTCTTGGTGTCTTTGTTAAAGAGTAGTACAACATCTATCATATGAAGTAGTGACTGATTAAATGAGGTCATAAGATGCTGGCATATAAAACAGATCCAATGAGTCCATTCTGCCAAGAGGAAGAAATAGGGCTCCCTTCCCCACATCAACTCTTGAAAAGATGTCAAAGCAAGAAGCTAATATGATTTCCAGAAATTAGTAACAACAACAAGTGAGGAATCCCTGGGGAGACTGGTGTATTGGGAAGTGCATAGCTACAAGGGCAGTAAGTGGGGAAATTGGAGGGAGAGGTTACATTCTGCTCCTGCCTCTCTCAGAATTGGCCTAACTTTGGATAATCATTGCCTGCACCTTTGTGTCATAAATCTGTAGCAAGAGCTCAGACCACCTGGGCAGGCCAAAAGTCTCGCTGAGTGAGCAACTGAAAAATAGGATGCAAGGGGCTGGTTGTCCTTGGACTTTCATTGCTATCTCAGCCCTCTTCTCCATAGGCTCTCAGTGTGTTAGTTTTCTATGGTTGCCATAACAAATTACCACACACTTAGAATCAGTGCTGTATATTAGAATCTAGGTATAACAAGGCTTATTTGGGTCCTCTGATTAGTCTCACCAGGCTGAGTGTCAGCAAGGCCGTGATCCTTTTGAGACCCCGGCCAAATTCAATTCCTTGCACTTTTGAAACTAAGGCCACGGTTTCTCTGCTGACTGTCAAGACCAGCGGCTGGTCTAGCTCCTAGAGCCTGCTTCCATGTCTTATGATTTCCATGTGGACCCTTCTAGTAAAATGGGTTGAGTTCCTCTCATATTTCAAATTTCTCCAACTTTGTTTTCCTACCATATCTCTCTTGCTTCAGCCAGACAAAATTCTCTGCTTCTAAAGTTTCATGAGATTAGACTGTGCTCACTTGGTTAATTCTGGATAGTCTCCCCATTTTAAGGTCTGCAACCTTAATTACATCTGCAAAGTCCCTTTTGCCATGTAATATGTTCTACTATTATGGCATGGATGTCTTTGGGGAGATGATTCTGCCTACCACAGCTGGCATGCATGTAGGCATTTTTTTTCAACGTGAAGAATTCTTAGCTAATCACTTCATCTGTATTTGATATGGATTCTTTCTCTCCTGCCTTCACTCATCAGTTGCTTCCTCTTTTGTATATATTTTCATTTTATTTATTTTTATTTTTACTTTATTTTTTGTCTTTTTGCCTTTAGGGCCACACCCGCGGCATATGGAGGTTCCCAGGCTAGGGGTCTAACAGGAGCTGTAGCCGCCGGCCTACACCACAGCCACAGCAACGCGGGATCCGAGCCCCGTCTGCAACCTACACCACAGCTCACGGCAACGCGGGATCCTTAACCCACTGAGCAAGGCCAGGGATCGAACCTGCAACCTCATGGTTCCTAGTTGGGTTCGTTAACCACTGAGGCATGATGGGAACTCCAATTTTTTTTTTGTATATATTTTTAAACTCTTTCCCCACAGCTCATTGTCCAAAGCTGATCAGCATTTTCTCATCCCTGACCCCCATCTTTTATTTATTTTTAAAATATTTTTGTTAAAGTATAGTTGATTTACAATATTCTGTCAATTTCTGCTGTATAGCAAAGTGACCCAGTCCTACATATATATATATTCTTTTGCTCATATAATCTTCCATCATATTCTATCAAAAGTAATTGGATATACTTCTTTGTGCTATACGGAAGGATCTCATTGCTTATCCATTCTAAATGTAATAGTTTGCATCCACCAACCCCAAACTCCCAGTCCATCCCACTTCCTCCTCCTCCCTCTTGGCAACATCAAGTCGTTTCTTCATGACTTTGAGTCTGTTTCTGTTCCATAGATAGATTCATTTGTGCCATATTTTAGATTCCACGTATAAGTGATATCATATGGTATTTGTCTTTCTCTTTCTGACTTAGTATGAAAATCTCTAGTTGCATCTGTGTTGCTGCAAATGCCATTATTTCATTATTTGTTACAGCTGAGTAGTAGTCCATTGTGTATATGTACCACATCTTCTTAATCCATTCATCTGTCAAAGGACATTTAGGTTTTATCCACATCTTGGCTATTGTGAATACTGCTGCTATAAATATTGGGGTTTGTGTATCTTTTTGAATTGTAGTTTTGTCTAGATATATACCCAGGAGTGGGATTGCCGAATCATATGGTAGTTCCTTATTTAGTTTTCTGAGGAACCTCTATATTGTTTTCCATAGTGGTTGTGCAAATTTACATTCCCACCAACAGTGTACCGACCCCCATCTTTTAAAATTCCTCTTAATCCTTTATTTCCTCTTATAATTGCCTTTCTCTCTTTTATTTCATGTTTTCCTCTAAATGCTTTTCTTCTTTCATCTCTATCACTCTTTCATTTGCTCATTTCTCAATCCTAACAAGGCTTCTGGACCCAAGAACCCAAGGGAATTTCTCCATCAAGTATCATAAATGACTTCCAAATTCTCTAACTTAAATGGATGAGAAACTACATTTATATTATGTAAAATAAATACATTGATGCTCTTCTTCCTCAAATGCTCTTATCTCTTGGTTTTAAGGTCCTCCCTATTCCCAGATTTCTTTGATTCCTCTGGCCACTCATGGGCTTCTCTCATCCACTCAATTTTTTAAATGCTGTAGTTCATCAGAGTTCTTTCTCTTCTTAGGCAATCTCAGAAAATTCTGAATTTTCAGGTTGCCATCATTATGCTTTGAATTCTTAAATCTTTATTATAAATCCTAGCTTCTTGGAGTTCCCTGGTGGCCTAGAGAGTTAAGGATCTGGCATCATCACTCTTGTGGCATGGGTTCAGTCCCTGGTCCAGGAATTTCTGCATGTTGTGGGTGTAACCAAAAAATAAATAAATACATAAAGTGAAAAAATAAACCCAGTAAATAAATGAATTTCAGATGGTTTTATCAAAGCACACACTGGATATATTCACTTGAAT